>JAEQBH010003006.1:600000-930259 GCA_016808115.1 Tetrastigma voinierianum | reverse complement strand
CCTAAAAACAAGGAAGATATGGATATAGACTACCTGGGGATGCAAACAGTGAAGAAGAAAAGGAGAAGCAACCCCTTGAAATAAGTACTCTACAAGGACACTCAAGATAGGTCGTAATCCTCAAAAGCATGTAGATATGGCTGAGAAGAAGAAAAACTCTGATTCCAAGCTAAAATACGTATAAAATCAGGCTTCAAAACAAGTGGACCAGTGCTCGATCTACCAAACCCAAGAAGAAGGACATAAGATCATCAGAGGGCATAGTGCGTAGAGAATGCATTGAATGGTGTCCCAAGGTCTTGAAATAGGTAGGTTCCCTGTCCGAAAGCTATGGAAAATATGCAAACAACCACATATGTTCAAACCATAAGGCACCACTAACTCGGTGGTAAGGCTCATCAGATACATACTTGCTCATGGCTTGATAAACTGAGACCAATAGTAAAGTGCCTAAGGCATATGATCGACCTAGAGCAAGTGTCTTTGTCAAGGGTAAATACCCCATGGCTGGTTTTCCAAATGTGGGTAAAAATACATATCTACATAAGAGAACCCATAAGAATTTGACATGCTCAGAAGTAGATGGAATCCCAATGACATCATGCCATTTCTGATAGTGGTAGCAATGGTCCGAGAAAGGGTAGAGAAACCTTGATACCGGGAGAGGAACTTAAACATCGAGTAGACATAACGCATTGACACCTTGGATAGGTAAGCCACGAGAATGGTACTATCCCTCAATGTGATGGAAATAAGGTCAAAAGGGAGCAAGAAATAGTTAATACTCTTGGACTAGAATGTCAATACCACACTCATCAATTCCACATCGAGGGGGCGGCGTTTATAAATGCAATATGAATAAATTGCTCAATTCCTACAGATACCCAAAGTTCTTTAAAATGCAGGGACAACATAGTAACCCATGCAACCCATCCATCTGAAACCCTTGGCCATGATTTGCTCAGGTTCACCATAGGCCTTAACGTCTTCCCAAGAAGTAGTTCAATTGTCGATCTAAAAGGGAAATTAGGTAGAGAAGCAAAGATACTTCAAGGGAATGTGTAAACTCTAAATTCAAGCAAAGGAGGAAGAACAGATAAAGCCAAACCCATATTAGAGCTAGCATAAGTCAAGGAAAATGAGCATGGATCGATTGACTCATGAAGATGGGACTAGGTTGGAAGCCATTAAACTAGCACAAGAAAATCCTAAGGAAACAAATCCAAGAAAGTTACAATCATGAAAAAAGTCTGAATCTCAGGCTGCAAAGCCGAGAAACTTTCAAGAAAGGCAAAAGTCTATCTGGCAGTGGCTTAGAGAATTACCTTTATGTCGTTTTCACTGGTAGATAAGTCGAATTTCTTTGGAAATGCATGATCTACAGTCTGCCAAAGAAAAAGTTCAAATTCAAATGAAAGGTCACTCAACCTATGACGAAAGCATTTTTGAAAATCATTTAATCTATAGTTAAGAAAATTTTTGAAACAACCAAAAGGCTTTTGAAGAATTTTTTTTTTCAAGAGTGCATTCAAGATATTTTTCAAAATCTACACTCCAAAAAATTTTCGAAACAGCTGAACATCTTTAAAGGAATTTTTTTTTTCGAGAGTACATTCAAGATATTTTTCAAAATCTACACTCCAAAAAAAATTTCGAAAAAGCCGAATGGCATTAAAATAATTTTTTTTTAGACTGAATTCATGATGATTTTAGGTATATGCACTTAAGAAAAAATTTGAAACAGTAGAACGACGTCAGAAATATTTTTTCATGAGTACATTCATGATATTTTTCAAAATCTGCCCTCCAAAAAATTTTCGAAAAAGTTAAATAGCTTTAGAGGAATTTTTTTTTGAGAGTGCATTCAAGATTGTTTTCAAATTCTGCACTCAAGAAAATTTTGAAATAGCTGAGTGACATCAAAGAAATTTTCGAATTTGTCATTCAAGAAATTTTTGCATCCACATCAAAACAAATTTGTGTTCAAGTTCTTGAAGGAAAATGCATAGAAGAAAGATGATGGTTAGAATGGAGGTACCTAGTATAGCAGGATGAACGACGCCGGCAGTGGCGTTGGCGATCCTCGAACTAGTGCCAGGAGTAGCAACACGATCATCGGAGAAAGGAAGATCATCAAAGGTGGCATCAATTTCCTGGGAACGAGTAGCTACGCGTCATCGATGTGAAGAGATTGAGCGGCACAATCGGCGGCAACACAATGAGAAGCAACAATGTCGACTTCTTTCAACGCTAATCCAGAATGCATTCACCACAACAAAAATCAACGGCGATGATAAAATCGCTCGAAGGCTAGACTCGCGGTCGAAAGTAGCACCGATCGAAAGGGACAAGTTCGAAAGCAGCCGACGCGATCTCCTAAAGTGGTGGTGTCACAGAGAAGGCGCCGACGCAGACGACGAGTAGCAACGGTCAACAAGTGGAGGAACAACACGATCCTCGATGGTAGGAGCAAATGTCGTGGACATGAACAAGAGAGGATGTTATGGTTGAGTAGGACCGATGGCTACTTCGTAAAGGGAATCTTCACCGGGAGACGATGAGCAACGACAACGACTCAAGACAACGATCACGACGATGATAAGGTTGATGGCAGCGAAATAGCGACTTATGGACTACGTAAAATAATTGTAGCAAGATGGTGTGAAAGGAGAAGGAAGAATCTGAAGAAGGAAAGGTAAATTTTTTTTCCTTTTTCCAAGTCAAAATGGGTTCTTTTTCCTTATTCCAAACCAAAAGGGGTCATTTTGGAAAGTTAAAACATATTCTTTCTAGGAAAGAAAGAAGGTGATTCTGGATTGCTTGGAGAAGAAGACGAATGGTTACTCTCTTATGGTGCAAGATTCTTGTCGAGGAAAGACGATGCGGGTGTTTGAACTCGTGATGATGTGAACTTTTCTTGGAGAATCAATAGTTATGTAACACCCCGAAATATATCCTAGTTGTTTTCAACATGTTTAGGGTATTTTGTAGACATAAATTAAAATTTTCGTAAATTAAATGCGAAAATATGAAAACTTAGAAACCCGGAAATTGTACAAGTTATAAAGGCAAAAGTGTAATTTGCCAAAAAGGGGCATAAAAATCATAAATTTATAAGACTATGGGCCAAGTGGAAATAATGAATCAGAGTGTAATCTGTAAGGATGGAGGATTAAAAGGCAATAAAGGAAAACTTAAGTATAAATAGATGAGGGAGACCAAAAATGGATTATTTTTGGTCTCCAAACAAGGCTTACGGGAAGGAGAGGAAGAGGAAGGAGAAGAAGAGGAAGAAAGGGGGAAATCAAGCCAAGGTATGGATTCTTGTATGGATATTTCACTTTGGTATGATTTTTGTACATGAATTACTTGGTTATGATTGCTGGTGGTTTTCCTCAAGATTAAATTGAATCTCTTTTCTGTGGTTTTGTTAGGAACACATCCCTAATTTTAGAATTAAGGAAGTTTGGCTGAAAATCCCTAGTTGATCATAATTAAATATGGAACTTCACAATTCCAAGGCCTGGGTAGAATCGGGTGAACTCGTGGGTATGAACTGATTCTTTGACTAATTAAAAGTAATCAGGAGTTGTTCGGGAAGGATTTGGGCGTTGATTCTTGATGAGGAGTGAAATAAAAGTGAATTATGGAAGAGAAGTGCATGAAAAATGGTGAAAAAACCATTTATGGGCAAATGATAATTGCACTCCAGACACTTTGAACCTCAGACCCAGACAAGTGATGCATTAATCCAGACCATGCCTCTAGACTCAGACCGGCACAAATTCCGTAATCAAACTCAGACCCAGACAGTCGGAAATGGCACCCAGACAGTTGTTCTCAGCCTCTGCTTTTGCTCTTTTGTGTATTTAAGCCAAATACGATTCCGAAGTATAGAAAAGAATGAAATTAAGGAGAAATGTGCATCGTGACCTCATTGGTCTCGATTTAAGCTTCGTCGCCAAGAAGTTCGATGGGAGCAAAGTTCATGCCCCAATAATAAGATAGGAAGTTTCTGAACACATACAATCGTAGGAATGCCTAAGACTAAGTATTAAATGACACAACACTTCTGTTCCTGATTAGTACTTCTGCAGATCTCTGCTAAAGGTTTCAGACTGGCCCCGATTAGTACTTCTAGATCTCAAGGTTTCCTAAGATTCTGGTCCCGATTAGTACTTCCCAGATTCCCACAAGCATACGACACTCTCGTTCCGATTAGTGCCACGACACTCGTTCGATTAGTGCCAAAGCACTCATTCGATCAAGCTTCTAAGACTCCCGCTCTCAGGCTATGGCACTTCCGCATCAGGAGTAGTATCTTCCTGATACTTATCAGGTTGTGTCTTACACTTTTAGCACCGGGGTCTAGGTATTCCCATAATATATGATACACAAACTGGACAATGAATAAGAGGAAATGAAGGTGTATCGCCTGACCAGAATACCTACTGCATTTCATCACGAATAAGCTCAGAATTCCTACTGAGTCCCGACAAACATAAGTCCGTTATAAGTATAAGTTCGAATACGAATAAGCTCAGAATTCCTACGGAGTCCCGAGGAAACATGTTCAAGTGAGAGTTGGCGCTCCAATAACAAGTCCGGAATCCATTTTGTCCCACAAACACATGCAAGTACGTTATAAGCATGTCCCAATTACTAATAAGCTCAGAACTCCTACGAGTCTCGACAAACATGTTCGTTATGCGATAAAAATCAATACGATTAAGGTTCTTATAAAGCATAAGTAATTTCATTGTATAAGTCCATGATATGAATGCATGAAATTTATGATATATGTTATTGTTATATGCTTATTATAACCTGCATATGCATATTACTCATGCTTTCTACTAAGCTGCAGTTTAGCACCCGGTTTTTTAACCGTAGGTATTAAGAAAGAGATACTGAGAGTTCCGCATTCCGCTGTGCCAACATGAGTAGGGGTTCATCACATCAGAGTACCGCGATCGATCGTGAAATGTAAATGGGACTCGGAAGATCGTACATATGACACTCGTAAACACCATACCACGGCGCTTTATCAGGGACTTTGTATATGATATGTTGATATATTATTAATTTCGGATATACCAATGTCCGATTAGCGTAAAAAGTCCCAAAGATATGTTTTCGCGACCCTCGAATCCCTGCTCTGATCCGCTAATCGCCTGACCGAACTCCGGGGGTGTGACAAGTTATCTTCTCATTCGATCCAACTTGGCTCGTTCTTGCCGTTGGAACTCCATATCATGGGCTAAGAGCTAAACTTCGGGTCTAATGGACGGAGATAAGCCAAAGCAGTTAATATTTTTGGGCTTTAATACATACACATGGGCCTCGTCACAAATGTATGACGTTCATTATTGTTTGCATCCAAATTAAAATTTGGCATGTTCCAGTATTAGGTTAGGTTTAAGCTTAAGCCCATGAGTAAACGTCAGGTAATCAATGATCCATTTTGAGTGTGTTTCATAGAAGTCCTGTGTATTTAAATTTTAAAATAAGCCAAGGAAGCTTTTTTTTCAAATATCAGAAGTAGCAAAGAGTTGGAGCAATTATTTGCAGACGTGGAATTTCCTTGAGGAACAAGCCTCCCTGATGCAAACGTGGATAAATTCCTTGAGGAACAAACTTGCTAATGGAGATGTGTATAAACACTTGAGGAACAAACTTCATACGGCAAGACGGGCAATGGGCTTTTAGGAAGGAGATGAGAAAATCGAGACTTGTGATGAAGAAGTCGCACTGGTAAAAGGAGCAAAAAGAACCAATCACCCAACCGCATAATCAATCGTAAGACAATAAACAAATCAATCAACTCGCCAATGTCAATCATCAAAGAACTGCATTTTTCAATTAATTTTCATCACCTCGTAACTTTATTTCCTAGTTTTAAATGCAAGCTTTCTATCAATTCTTCAACACAAATGCTATTTCATTGCTTATATAGATTTAAGTCCAGTTTGCTTTTAACAATTCTAACATTCTATTTCCAAGTTTTATTAAAGTCTACCAATTTTTCCTATGATCGTTATTTCATTCATTCGTAGGGAAATCTAATATTTTTCTTCATCATTTTATTCCCGTAATATTTCCATTTCATATCAAGCATTTTCTACTTTGATTACGAACTCGTCATAATCAGCGGTTTCTTATATAGCCCCGATTATGTTTCTGACCCATTTAGCCATTTCAACCAAACATTTTAATTCTATGACGTCCCCAGCACGCTATTACTTTGTATGCCCGAAGTTGAAAATAAAAAATCACCACAACAAAAACATATTAGCCCAACTTCTAGAAGCATATTTTAGATACTTCCATAGCGTTCTCTAGAATGAGGGTAGAATTTGAATTTTATAGAGAATTTGTAGACTCTGCTCAGAACTACTAGATTAAATATACGTCAAAATCCTAATATTAATGCTGTGTTGTTACTAGTATAAATAGGAATGACCTTGAGTTTGTATCAAGCCAAAAACTAAGAGCATTCAATAAACCAAGTACATCATTTTCCTTTTAATCATCTAGTCTTTCTCATTTCAAGTTATTCAACATTCAATAATACAAGTATAGCCTATTCCTTTCAATCATCTAGTCTCTCCCATTTCAAGTTATTCCTCCATCTTCTTCCATCTTCTTTCCAACAATTTATAAATATACATATTTATAAAAACATTGCTAAAAATGCTACTTAAATTACAAATGTTATTAAATATCTTGACGTGACAATGTGACAAAAAAATATTGGGTACATGAATAATTTCATGTTATTAAATACTACTCGTTGAGATTTTTCAAATATTTTGTTATCATTATTATATATTGAAACCCATAATAATAGAAACAAGAAGACGTTGTTTTCCTAGACAAAAAGGGTGTCACGATTAATTGATTGTAGGTAAGGCACTTTGGATCGCTCATCGCCCAACTTGAGAGTTGGGAAGATCAGGCCCCCTCCGCGTCGCTCACCACAAAAAGTAGGAAGTAAAAACTGGATCCATGACTAAATCAAGAAAACTATCAATTCATGATTTTGGGATTGAATCGATGAACAAATCGTGATCAAACCAATTAAAATCACAACCAGAAAATTCTGCGAGAGATAATCGGACCAGTACGATAAGACTTTTATAATGTTGATCACACTATAACAGTAGACGCCAAGGCAGGGGAGTCGTCGGGACCCCCAAAAATTATTTGTACTAGAGTGGTCCAGTTGTATAATAATAAATAATAAATAAAAGATTCATGCATTCCCTCTGCCTTTGTCCGCTTCCGGAGAAAGGTGTGGAAAAGTAGCTACCTAGCTATACAGGAACGAGAGCTCTTGCAATCCTTAGAGAGAGAAAGCAGAGATATATGGCCAAAAGCCCACCACCTAAGTACCTATCCAACTTCATATTCCTCCTTTGGAACTATCACAATAGCTCCAGCAATCCACCCATCAGGAACCCCTATATTTCATATTCCCAAAGGATCTTTAGGTATGAGGTAATATGCTGGGTACCTGACTGCTTTGAATGCAAGAGGTAATCCCAATCCAACCAGAAAGTGCATTGAAGAGCAGGGCCTGCATAGCATCCTGGATATGGCCACTTGGGCGCCCTCTTCTCCAGCTGTCGCCATACTAACATTAGATACCAAATCCCCAATTGAATTACCCCATGCAAGAACTGTCAGCCCTAGAATTGAGTACCTTATACCCAATATTGAACCCAAGGAGGCCAACAGGGAGATAAGCTCTTCTGCTGTAATATATGTCCATGTAATGCTCATCAAAAACCCTCCGGCTAGCCATGGGAACTGCCATTTCGTCGGTGGGTTCGACGTCTCTGTCGTGAAAAAGGCGACGACCCCCGAAATGGCCCCGGCTAGGCCGCCGATCAGGTAGACTAGCCAGCTTAGTTTGGAGCTGTGGGAGTCCCATACAATAGCCAGTAGAACGGGGGCGATTGTGACTGAGATCACTGCAAATGGCTTCGACCATTTCTCGGCCGTGATGACCGGAATTGTTAGCCTTCTGGGCAAGTAAAGCGGCAGCTCTAGAAAGAACAGCAGCCTGCAGACAAACATGTGACTGGAAGTTGAAGGTTCAAGATCTAAACACTTCCTTCTTCGTTTCCTCTCTGGAAGTAGTGCTTCCTCTTCTTCTTGCAAAGTTGGTTTATCGTCATCACTAGCAAAACCCAACAACGGCTCTTCCTCTTCGGCGGCCCGTCCTAGTTCTGTTTGGTACCCGAGAAAATTCCTACTCACGGGCAAAATTGGAGATCCAGATGAAGCAGCAGCGTTAGAATCCCCTAATAATTCCTCTCTTCTACAGCATAGATGCGAGGTAGATATGAACAAAGCATATACAAATAAGGCCACAGAAATAAGAGATAGCACCCCAAAGGTTAATTTTTCCCATCGCTATGATGACCAGCAAGCAAGCCAAGGCGATAAGGAAAAACACAATATCCCGTATAAAGCTCGACATTTCGACGGAAACCCGAGAATGACAGACAAAGACGCTGATAATTCCAACAACGACGCTTGACACAAAGAATGCGCCGCCCAAAATGCTGTTCAGGCCTACTTCAGAGGTCTCATCGGACATGAAAGAGACAATGCTGGAAAACAGATCTGGCGCGCCGTTGCCCAGAGAAAGGAGAGTAATGCCAGCCACATTCGGAGAAAGCTTCAAAATTCTCGACAAGCCCTCTAACGAACTACAGAAGTAATTCGCAGCTGTGTTTCCCAACAAATAGAATAAAACCACAAGCCAAATGATAAGAGCCGAGTACCCTAAAACCGGGTCGAAGTTGCAGTAGAATAGCTGGAGATAGTCTATGTAGCCTCCATTTTGGCATCCTTCATGAGACTTCACGTACCAGCACTTCGCTTCCCTGTCGGAGTACTCATGGAGCTGCCCGCAGCTGAGTACCGGAATCTCGTTTCATTGTCTTGACCGGGCTGAGGAAACTCTCGAACCGGATGAATTGAAAGGGTGGGTTAAGCACAAGAAGATCAGGAAAAGAAAGGATATGTTGAGGAAGAGATTGAGAATTTTAGATATAGCAGGAAACTCTGCCATGCTATCAGGGATGATAAGAGAGCCTTTGCAGTCATATATACACACAAAAAAACTAACTCCTGGCCCCATCAAAGTTACCCTTGTTGGGAAATTAATTACTATTTATGTAGCTGATCAATATATTTTCCCAACAATTAGATATGGATAAGGATCACATAATTGTCACTCAAGAAAAATTTGACCCTGTTTCTGGATCCACCCATGATAGAGAGCTGGATGAAAGGAAAGATGAGACTTGGCCACTAGAGTCTAAATGGGCAAAAGATGGAACCCTAGTTGTGCCTATGATGTTGGAGTGGTAGTAAAATTGTACCGGGCTGATTGAATCAAAAGCTTATCGATTCATCAGCCGTGACGAATGTAAATTAAATCACGCATCAAACATATGATTAAATCGATATCGAAAAGATCTATGATCGATGATCCAACAGATCAGATCAACTGATTTAAATCAATTTTTAAAACATTAATAATTTCAAGTAATGATGAACGCAAACAAAGCGAAATAAATAATAGAAAACAAAGTGGGTAATGTGGGTGACTAAAAGAAGGTAGCTCCAAAATTTATACCATGGAGATAAGGAAATCACACCGGGTTGCTTTCCACAATGAACAAAAATTATGTTATTTATTATATACAGTTTCATTTGTCTCCTCGAAAATACTAAAAAAAGAAAAATAAAATTAAGAAAATAAGTTTCTCATACTTGATTTCACTCTGAATATATATATATATATATATATACATATATATATATATATATATATATATATATATATATATATATATATATATAATAAGTTTAATAAATTACAAAATTAGTTTTCTATATTTAAACTCTATTTTTTAGTTTTTCTCTAAATTTTTCTTACCTTCAACTTCCTAATTTCTTTTCCTATCCGGCCCAAAGGAAGCCGTAGTGTTAGAAAGCTGATCTCCAGCTCTCACATCAGTACTCTACAAAGAATTATTTTGTCCAATCATGCACCAACCAGTCAGCATGTGTGGGTATTTTCACTCCATGTGTGCAGTGTCTTTTCTTTAGTGAATTGATATATATATATATATTATTTGGATTCAAAAACAGCAGTCTAATTTGGTTTTTTATTTGGAATTAATATTTTCTGATTGGGTTTTCAAATAAATGCATTGAATATGAATAATAGGTTGTAGGAAATCTAAAATATTATTATGCTTTTCAGTGAAGATACTGTATGTTCCAAATTATAATTATGAAGTTTATATATAGTACGTAATCTTGGACTCTTTGTGAAGTGACACAGCATAGAAAAATAATAATTTTTGAAAGACAAATGAGACATCCGACTAACTTTTTGAATTGCTCTACCATCTAATCGTTTATTACTTTTGTTTTTATTTTTTTTGTCATTAAACCTTTTGTCTTAAGTTTATTAATACAATCATTATGTTCAAAATTATAAACCATAATTATCACCTTAGTTTTAAAATGAGTATAATTATTCTATCACTATGGTCGAATCCTTGAACCTTCATTGATGAAGATAGTATAGAAGGGAATATTTTTTTTATTAGAATCGTACTTAGAAGTCGAGGATATTATTCCTAAATAGAATTGATAGTGCCTAAAAAAAAAACCCAACGCTTCTAGGCTCGTGGATGCGGGGGCCCGCGAACGAGCCCTAAACGGCCATCCCCTCGTAATCGGCTGCAAGAGCTCACTGCAGGGGCCCCACCAGCACGCACGTCCCCGACCACTCGCGCCGAACCTGTACGAAACTAAGCCTGGCCTGGAAGGTGACTGGGACAATCCGCTATCCACTACCATGATGTAAGAAGGAAAGCACTCCATCCCCACGATCCAATATCTACTCATTATGGGTGTTAAGGATCCCCTTGTTCTATTATGGCTTTGCGCCAAAATGAGGGAGGAAGGATCTTCCACGACATTTAATTCCCTAATTATCCTCTAATATTCGCTGACGAGCAAGAAAAGTATGGATTCCTACCCAATCGGGAAGCAACCATATCGCCATCTAACAAGGAAAGTCATCGTGATCACTCATAATAAATACCGAGCAATTCCACCAGAGAAAGGTACGTAATCACAAAACTATGAACAATTGATCTCTTTCCTTTTTGTAAGAAAGAAACTGACTTAGAGATCGGAGAGGCGACCGACACACCCCCCGCCGGACCACCCTTTTTGTGCAGGTTGTATATCGATCCGGCCCGACGAACGACCCAGCGACTCCAACCAGCTCTAGCCTAGTTTCGATAGAAAGCACCACTGGCCATACCGTCTATAGAACGATTGCCTTTACAAATCAATCGATTTCTCGTTGATCGATGGTATCAACTCGAAACACGGCGTGTCAATCCAAATTCCCGAGGACATAAGAGACCACTGTGACGACGCTTGGATGTGACAATCGAGACGCCTACGTAACTCTTCACGCCAAGCATAACTAGATGAGGCACTTTGTCTCATCAATCAACGTCCCAAGCAAAGGAGTCAAGGCGAAACTCACTGCACAGTGCAGCCACCCAATGTGAGGCACAACAAGCCCATGAAGGCCGCAATACCATTCCACAGGAGGAGCAACAACACCTCGACGCCCCCCGAGACGTTGAAGGAGGAGGAGAAAATAGCCGGACCAGGGGGCATGATCCCTACATAACCCCTGGAGATGGTCGCGATGAGGGGATGCCTGGCAGGAACGAAAGAGGTGATGAGCCAACCCCTTATCAACAAGGGAAGGGGGAACAATCTTGGGAGCAGCGGTTCTAGGACATTAAACAAGAGCTCAGCCACATGAATGAGGTCGTAGCACGAGCCCTGGGCCCCATGGATGGCAATAAAGAACGGACCTATTCACTACGGTAATTACACTTCCCTCTCCCCAACAAAGTTTAGAATGTCAGAGGATCAAGCCAAGGAACGAAAGACCCCCGTAGACCACCTCAAAACTCCATAAGAATCAAATGGAAATAAGTATGGATACCAAGACCCCGCGTGAGATGCGTAGCCTTTTACCATCACGCTTAAGGGCCTTGGCTTTCTTTACATGGTTCAACAGTTCCCGCTTAGCCTCAATCTCATCCTTCAAAGAACTCTCCATTGCTTTTTATAGTCCCACTTCATCTGAGCTGATGTACCGGCCAAGCTTACCACTCACGATCGTAAAGCAAGGGCCACAAGAAAACCTGAGGTCTTACGTCCAGAGGTTCAACTTAGAGTCATTTAGGGTAGACATCCCAGATGAAAAGTTCGCCATCACCGCCTTTATAGACGAGCTAGACATACAGTCTAAAGACCTAATGTTCTCCATCTCGAAGAACCCTTAGGCAAGCATGGCCGAGGTGCTCACCAAAGCAGAAAAATACATCAACAGCGAGGATGCCCTTATATCTAATCGGGGAAGCTCTTCCACGCAAAAGGAGAAAAGCAAGAACGAGAAAAAATGGGACCGAAGCCCTAGAAGATGAAGGGACCAAGACAGATCTCCACGCAGGAACAGAGAAGTCAAAGACCTATCTCCAAAGAGAAGAGCAGAACGCCAAGGACAGCCATCCACCCCACTCGAGTCAGAGTCACGCAGACTCCACCCCCGCATTCACCCCGACTACTTCTAAGTGTCTCAAGTCCATACAAGGTACAACATGAGAAGTTCTTACAGACCGCCTCAACGAGGACGAACCCAACAAAAAGAGACATAATCTGGGCGACCGCGAATCGGCTGGAGATCACGGCATCTGGACATACGACCGCTTTCAGTCAAGAAAGAAATCGAATTCCTAATCCGACATGGATATCTCCTACTGCTATGGCTCCGTAAGATCAACCTGTGCACCTCCTCCACTACCTCGCCACCGTCTTCGTACCGGAAGATCAAAGAACCCCGAGAGATCAATGATTTCCAGGATTCGCCGGTGGGGAATCCGGGCCGCCAGAAGGCTCACCACGCAAAGATCGTGATCGCGGAGACACCGGGAAGCGCGTGCCGCGGTCCAAGCTCCCTCGGGCCGGATACCACCATAACCTTATCTGGCTCGACATGGAAGGCCGCCAACATCCCCATGATGACCCGCTTATTAATGCGGTCATGCCGCGGGCCAACAAAACAGTTCACAAGGTCCTGATCGACAACGGGAGCTCGGCCGACATTATCTTCGCATCAACGTTTGAAAAAATGGGCATCAGAAGAGAGAAGCTGGAACCGGTAAACGCCCACTTACTAGGATTCTCCGGAGAAAAGGTGTTATCCCTGGGGTCAGTATAACTGGTACTCACTTTTGGAGACTCCCCATGCCATGCCACAACGACGATTAAATTCCTCATAGTGGATGATGCCTCATCGACATATAACATGTTACTAGGCAGGCCTTCTCTCAATTCCATAAGGGCCATCCCTTCTGCCTATCATATGGTTGTCAAATTCCCTACGGAGAATGGAGTAGGAATGGCTCCGAGGAGACTAAATGCAGCTGTGGAGGTTACTTGATGTCGATGAAACAAAAAGCAGTTGACAACATCCACATGGATGAACTTGACATGAGAGATGAGTTAAACACCCGACCTATGCCTTCAAAAGAACTAGAACCAGTACAACTTGACGACCAGCCGGAACACATCGCCTACATCGGATCCAAATTGGTCAAGGACGTCAAAAACCTCCTCATCCGTTTCTTAAATAAAAATGTGGAAGTATTCGCTTGGAAGGTTAGGACATGGGAGGAATCACCCAGCGCTTATCACTCATTGCCGAACGGCCATCTCCTTCAAACCCGCCAAATGTAAAGAAGAAGTTTCGCCCGTAAAGGGGCAAAAGGCGATCAACGAAGTGGTCGCAAACCTCTGCTTCCAAGCTATTTGAAGTAGATTATTTCGACTCGGGCTACAATGTGGTTCCTCGCCAAGAAGGCAAATGGAAAATGGCAACTCGCATTGACTTTACCGATGTTAATCGTCATCAAGGATAGCTTCCCTACCTTTAATCGACCACGAAGTGGACGCTATCACGTCACGATTCTCAAATTTCCACGGACTCTTTCTCGTTATAATCATATCAATGGACCCTAAACGACCAAGAGAAGACCTCGCCTGCGGATCGACAGGAACGCATTTATTATCAGTGATGCCTTTCAGGTTGAAGAACGTTGGGGCCACCTATCGTAAAGATTGCAAATGCACGGGGTTCTAGAAACAAATTGGAACATCCATGGAAGTATACATAGACGACATGCTGGTGAAGTCAGTTAAGGCGGAGCTCCACATAGACTATCTAGCTAAATCGTTCCAGGTCTTAAGGACTATAAGATGAAGTTAAACCCAACCAAGTGTGCTTTCGGAGTCTCCGTAGGGAAGTTCTTGGGTTTCATAGTGTGAAATATAGGCAAATCCAGATAAGATAAAAGCCATGTTCGACATGCGACCACCCTCAAACACTAAAGATCCAATGCCCGATCGAGGATAGTCATAAATGAGTCAGCTTCAGGTCTGTGTCCAGCTGATAAGTGTCAGCCCTTCTTCAAGTTCTAAAAAGGCCTTCCACCTGGATGCTCGTCAGGGAAGGTTGTTCTCAAACGCCTAAAAGTCCCACTTAAGCTCCCCATTCCTAAGCCCTCCGAGGGGGAACTCCTTACGCTTTACTTAGCCGTTTCCGACTTCTCGACTAGTGCCGCCCTGGTCAAAGAGCGGGATAGAGCGCAGCAGCAGGTCAATTACTGCAGTCGAGCTTTGAGAGGAGCAGAGGAAAGGTATCCGGAGATGGAAAAGCTAGTTCTAGCATCGCGACCACCGCCAAGATTCTCACCATACTTCCAAGCTCACACCATCGATTCGGCTTAACACCCAATGACAAATATCAGATAAAACTAAACCTCAAGGAGACTGATAAAGTGGGCCATAGAGCTAAGCTTAGCCCGACATTAAGTACAAGCCAAGAACAGCGATCAAAGGACAAGTTTTGGTACATTTCATTATGGAATTCACCTTGATAGAGCCCACCGAAACCACCCAACTCCCGTCTGACCTCCCCATATGGAGGTTGTCCGTAAATGGGGCCCCCAATGCTCAAGGAAGCGGTGTAGGGTTGATTATGACCTCCCCGAATGGGATTGACGTGGAATATGCACTCAGATTCGAAGCCCCAGTCTCCAATAACGGCTTCGAATATGAAGTCGCTATCATGAGTTTAACTCTCGTTTCACCCATGGAGGCTGGATCAACTAGAGGTGTAAACGATTCCCAGTTGGTAAAGCAGAGAGAAGATTCCTACGGCTGGAGGTGAAAAATAACTTTTTACCTCAAAAAGGTACGAACCGATCAAAAAAATTTGTACGTTCAGCCAATAACCCAAGGGTAGAAAATCTACGTGCTGATGCCTCGCAAAAGCAGTAAACGACATCGCTAAAGACCTAGATAGGTGGATTCTGGTTACACCTCCCGAGTTCTCAATAAACATCAACAGTGAAGAAATTCTCCTAGTGATGACTGCACCGAGCTGGATGGACCCCATTTGGGACTACTTATTAAACGAGACATTGCCAAGCGATCTGAATGAGGCATCTAAACTAAAAGCAAGGTTAGCTAGATTCGCTCTTCTATAGGGGACCCTTTATAAAAGAGGTTTTTTGGCATCCCTCCTCAAATGCATAGGAAAGGAAGATGCCAACTACGTACTCAGAGAGGTGCACGAAGGCATCTGTGGCAAACTATTGAGCCTCTACCTCGGGCAGAAAAACCCCGGTGCAGGCATTATCGCCACGATGCTCAAAGACGTAGTGGAACTAGTCAAAAAATGCAAAATCTGTCAAGAGCACGCCAAGATCTCCCACCTCCCATCCAAGCCACTAACCCCGATCATAAGCCCCTGGCCTTTTCAGCAGTAGGGGTTAGACATACTCGAGTCCCTGCCCATTGGAAGAGGTCAGTGCAAATTCGTCATTATAGGAGTGGACTACTTCACCAAGTGGGCAGAGGCAGAGCCATTAGTAATAATCACCGAGCAAATGTAATGAACTCCCATTCATGCTCCATAATATGCAGATTCGGAATCCCAAAAGCATTGGTATCTGACAATGGAAAGTAGTTTGATAACTTGAAATTCAAGAACTTCTGCGCCGAGCTCAGAATCAAGAATTACTATTCATCCCCAACTCATCTCGCAGACCCAACTGGCGCGTAAGTCACTAGGAAGAACTCTGTATACAGATTACACTGTTTATGCAAGCCAAAGGGAAATGGGTAGAATACCTCCGAGGTACTATGGGCGATGTAACTACACGCAAGTCAAGAACTCGAGAAACTTGTTCGCCTTTAGCATATGGCACCGAGGCTAAGAAATTTTGTCGAGGTCGGGCTCTAGTCACCCAGGTCAGGTGTCTCAAACACCGAGCACAATGAGGAGTCTCCGCTTTAAACCTTGATCTCCTGGAGGAGAAGCGAGAGCAGGCTCTGAAACACGCCGAGGACTACTAACGAGAAACAGCAAGGTACTATGATCGAAAGGTCAGGCCTAATTGTTTTAAGCCTGGCGACCTTGTGCTCGAAAAACTCATGCCAACAAGGAAAGACCCCACTCACGAGAAACTAGGACCCAACTGGGAGGGACCCCATATTGTATCACGGATAATCCGACTTGGAAACTACGAGCTTCAAACGAAAGAGGGAGCACCTCGCATCACCCCGGAATGCCGAGCACCCTGCCGATTTACCCATAAACCCTTATATTCTATCTATTAATAAAGTGCAACAGCTTCACTTTCGTCAAATAATGTGGGCCAGGTTTATTTCGGCCGACCTATTCTCATAAATCATAAAGAAAGAGCAAGGGAGCTTGGTTTGTCAGAAATCAACGAGGCTCGGAAGGGCCCTGGAAGGTTATATGAAACATCAGACAAGTATACATATTTCCAAAATATTGTACTTTTATTTTAGAGAATTATAGTTATTCTAGAAAATTACAATCAGCAAAACCGTTCTCTACATCTTAGAAAATTACAATCAGCGAAACCGTTCTCTACATCTCAGAAAATTACAACCGGCAACAGCCACTCAAGGAAAAAACCACAAGAAAGAGAAAAGGGTGCCAGAAAAGAGAGAAAAGAGGGGACTAGAGGTGATAAAGATAAGAAATCCAGATCTTGTGCCATCCAACATGTCGCTCTCCAAACGTGTTCCCTGACCTAACTCCCACAAATGGCAGGACTAGGGAACAACACAACTCCCACAAATGGAAGAACTAGGAACAACACAAATCCCACAAATGGCAGAATTAAGGAACAACACAACTCCAACAAATGGAAAAACAATGAAACCAAACATCGGCCTATGACCACCAAACAGACTTCACGCAGTGGCAATCAAACCTTGAAGCTTCGTCATGTCCGAACTCCGACGTTGGTGAAGGCATGAAGGAAAATAAGAGCGGCGGATAACATACACCCTCGAAGGAAGGCAGTTATTTATAAAGAAGCCTGGACACCTTGGGAAGTCACATAGTCTGTTCCGATTCTCCATAGACCGACATTAAAATTACGTGCACTTTCCCAAGGGAAGGAAGACGAAAAAACCATGGAGCTTAGTTTGTTAAGAGCCACGTAGCCTAATCCAACCGAGCTACAAATTTCGCCTTTGTTGAGCCCAAGAGCTCAGAGCCAAGTAGCTCACTTGTTAAGAGCCCAAAAGAGCTCGTAGAGTCGGGCAGCCTGCTGTTAAGAGCCCAACAACTTAGCAGGCCTCATAGCCCTGATCTCAAGACGCACCCAGGAGTTTGGATATTAAAGAGTTGCGTTGCTTAGAGTCCGAAGGAGCCACGTAGCTTAGTTCGTTAAGAGCCACGTAGCTCAGAATCCAACAGAGCCAAGTAGCTCAGCTTATTAAGAGCCCAACTACTTAGAGAGCCAAGTAGCTCTGTTCGTTAAGATCCACGTAGCTTAGAACCCAGAGGAGCCAAGAAGCTCAATTTGTTAAGAGCCACGTAGCTCAGAATCCAAAGGAGCCAAGAAGCTTAGTTTGTTAAGAGCCACGTAGCTCATAATCTAGAGGAGCTAAGAAGCTCAGTTTGTTAAGAGCCACGTAGCTCAAAATCCGGTGGAGCCAAGAAGCTCAGTTTGTTAAGAGCCACGTAGCTTAGGATCCGTATGGCCAAGAAGTCACTATATATTCTGACACACTTCAAGAGCCCAAGAGCTCGCCTTGTTAAGAGCCCAAAGAGCTCACTTCAACAAGAGCCAAAAAGAGCTCAATTCAATAAGAGCCTAGTGGCTTAGCTTGTTAAGAGGCACGTAGCTCAAACGCTAAGCGCACAGTAGCTCAGCTATTAAAGAAGATGAATTACCCGGAAGCCTCTCAGCCCAGGTTGTAAAGTAAGATGGTAAAAAGGACGGAAGGTCTAAAGAGTATAAAGGAAAATATCCGAAGATTGACAAAAATCAAGGTCAGCATTACAGAAGTCTAAGGCTCAAAGCTCGGAGTTAGCAGAATAAACAAAAAATACAGGGAAAAGTCTAAATGTCTGAAGAAGGACTCCGAGTAGCCTCAGTTACCTGTACCTCCAAATCATGTAAGTCAGAAGGAGAAGTCCTAGTGACCGAGGTAGGAGAGCCGACCTCTGTAGGAGCTTCAATCTCAGGTTCTCCAAGGAAAGGAACAAAGCTAGGGGCATCTGAAAACACCACAATGTCTTCTTCGTCATCAGAATCAGATTCTTCTGCCTCCTCCTCAGTAGGAACTTGAAAGTTGAAGTCCAAACCTGGGAAAACCTTGGCAGCCTTGCAACGAAAAGCAAGCCACCAAGAGGCCCACAAGGTACAAGCCTCATCTCCCCACCCTGATCACCCCTTCCTCTTCCGACCGACCAAGGCCTCCCGCCTCCGAAGATCTCCGCAGCTCCATGGCATTCCTCGCCAGGGCGCCCTAAGGAGCTCACTTCGCCTTAGAAGCCTCGTGGCCACGCTTAATCGCATGGGTTTCTGATGCGCACTGGGTCCCGAACCACGTGTGCATCGTCTCCCGCCACCCGCATCATTCGACCACCCGCAGCTCATCCTCGCCACCCTCAAACACCCTCGAGCCTTCTTTTCTATCTTTAGCTCGTGATTTCACAAATGCGGGCGTGCTTCCAGCTCTGATTCATACTTCACCGCAGCCCGTAAATTGGCCGATCCGAGCCGAAGGCCTGCGCTCTAGGAGGTCATGCGGAGGCAACCTCGCTTTATATCGCTTGTCGCCTAGCAGAGCCTCGCAGGTCGGCCCCTCTTCGTCAGCTTTTCATATAGGTAGCCAATCAAGTAAACGTAGATAAAATTATCGGGATGTTTGAAACAACGCGGAACGTAACAAATAAAGGCGTTTAGACATACCTGGCCTCCGGGCCCCTCGGCGACAAGGCTAGAGCCTCCCTCACAAACATGGCGATCCGCCTCTGAGGTCGTGAGTCCCGTAAGACGGACGAGCATGTACCCCAACTGAGCTCCGAAGGTGCTGTGAGTTCATCCTCGCCGCTTCCAAAGCCACTCCTTCCCTCGCCCTCGATCAAGCCAAGGAGGAAGCTTGGCTTTTTGCATCGAGGGACTCAAAACAACGGGCGTAACCCCAGAGGAGGTCTCGACGCCCTCGAAGGATTTTGCACCCGCCACCTTAGACACCTCGACCGTGAAAGAGGCTCCCCACCTATCGCGATAAAGGTTTGATAACCCCCGCTCTTAACAGCTTGACAGCGAGAAGATGCCTCAACCCGGGATCGCATTCCGAATCAGCTAAGTCGCCTCAGTGTGGTTCGAGCGGCGCTTTAACACTCCTCTTCTTCTTCACACAACACCGCTTGAAGCTCTTTCTTTGAGTGGATTCACGGCGTAAGGTCCCCCGTGAGAAGGGGCTTCGATATCGTAGTGGCTGCATGGCCCCAAAGTAGGGGGTCGAGAGGGGTTCACGCAAGAAGGCCCAAGAATATATGATCTAATCACCGTAGAGGCACCACCGAGACATCACAACTCGCCGCCCACCTCCTTATCCCTGGACCTAAGCTTGATAGATACATGAAGGCAACACAACCAAAGAAAAGTTAAGAACACCTCATAACCTTTAAAAGCTCACCCTAACTAGCACAAACAAAACCACTTAGACTTTCAGTGTGCCTATACTATCTGGAATGCCAAAGCGATCCTTCGTCGCGGTGGTACTCCCATATAATTCCTCGGGAGTAAAGAAATAACGCTTCTTCCAATGTTTGTGAGAAGATGGAAGATAAAAAATGATCAGCCTAGCACTGTTTCGTTTGGAAATGTACAAAAAGCCCTTTGCAGCTTCTTTCACACTAAAGAAGTCCAACAGAAGAGCTATGCTAGGAACCCCGAGGCCCTTCTCCCTAAAAACGGTCTAAGGTCGACCAAAACACCCAAAATTGGAGGAAAGCTGGACGAAAACATTGAAGTGCCGTAGAAATGCCTCATGCGGGGTGTAGAGGAAAGCGGAGACCGTTCTCAAAGGCCGCTTCAAAGAAGCAAACCATCTTGGGAACCTGGACAATGTGAGGTTAAGAGTCAGCAGACTAGACTTCGAACCCAAGAGGCTCATGAATGCAAGACCAAGGTTTTTTATAAAGGCCTCAACGCAACTAGACTTACTGTCCGTAAGATACTTCAGTGGCACTTCAAATACTTGGAATCACTCAGGTACTCACCCACTAATCTTCCCTTGCCCTTGCTACGGGGATGGATGATCCATCGAGGAGCCCCATCGACAATCTGCAAGACATCGATCCACCGCCGGTCCGCCTTTGACTCAAACTTCCCCGCCAGCCTCCCAATGCACTCCAAGAAACGAATGGGCTCGCAGGAAGAACGCATGATTGGGGCGAATATAAGGTAGTCGAACGATTGATAAAGAGGCTGGATTCGCCAACATGTCGAACACCTAAAGTCGAACAACTCCCTTATGGATAAAGTGCGCTTGACATAATTCCAGCCAAAAAGTGAGGAAGAGGAGACACACAGTGACCACCAGGGGCCCACGAAATCCAGAACAAGAAAAGGTAAATAGAAGAAGAAGAAGAAAGGTGTACCAAACTAGGGAAGAGAATAAAGGAGACGACCCCAAGCGAGATAGAATGACAGAAACCACCAAGAGCAGTCTTGAGCGATGATAAGAGAAGTTTTGAGAAAGAAAAATCCAAGACCACAGAGAAAGTGGTTTGAAGAACAGAGGAATACGGTTTGAATAGCAGTGGGGTGCTTTTAAAGACATTGAAAACATCAACCGAAATGGGAGCGAAACGAGAAGCCATATCAAGGCGGGATGCGATCGACTCTGGCACAAGCCTTAGACCTCAACAAACCCTGCTCGACCATGTGGAATCCCCCGCTAGATCCAGGGTAATCCATCCACTACCTAAGCTCACTTCTACCAAGGGCCTGGGGCAACCGATAGTGCCTGAAAACCAATGCCTAGCCCGTGGATGCGTGCCCAGGAACGAGCCCTGTAAATCCGTTAGCATCCTTCATGTTTGGTGAAGAGCCTCACGTGGGGGTTCGTCTCATGATGACGTCTTGACTACTCTTAAGGAGCGAGCCCAGGGCTGAAACTAAGCCCAATGGGCCGGACATGTGACAGAGACAATTCGCTATCCACCAGTTGTGACGTAAAGCACTCCATCTTCATGATTCGATCTCTACTCATTATGGGAAGAAGGATCCCCCACGATTATGGCTCTGCGCTCAACGAGGGAGGAAGGATCTTCCACGATCACGGCTCCCTAATTATCCTCTAATATTCAGTTGACGATATGAAAAGAGGGATTCCCTACCCAATCGGGAAGCAACCATATCGCCGTCTAACAAGGAAAGTCATCGTGATAACCCATGATAAATACCGAGCAATTCCACCAGAGAAAGGTACACAATCACAAAATTATCAATAATTGATCTCGTTCCTTTTTGTAAGAAAGAAACTGACTTAGGCATTGGAGATGCGACTGACACCCCCCCCGTCGGACCACCCTTTCTATGCAGGTTGTATATCGATCCTACCGACAACGACCCAAAGACTCAAATACCCACTTCGCTTTGATAGAAAAAGCACTATCAAGAATAAATTCTTCCTTAACAAATTAAACTATATTAATTTATATAAAGGATTAATTTTATTTAGACGGATTTAGATTTGATATAACCCTATGTATACACTTAACTAATAACATCGTCTTCAAATGATTTTTTAATATTAAACATGACTTTAGATATTTTTAAAAAAATTTATAGGCCAATAAGACCCAATTCATGTGGTTAAGAGCTTAGACGGGCATAGGAAGGGGAGGGATCTAAGGTTTAAGTCCTAGTGGAGATAAATTTATGAGGAACGAAAAAGAATACTATGATATAATGTAAATGAATAGTATAAAAACATTTTACGCCGTAAAGTATGAAGAGAAATCTGTTAAAGAAATCCGGAGAGAGAAATTGAGATAATAAAGTTTTATTCTCCTTACTTTGATCTATTAAATACAAATATGAGAAGACTATTTATAAGTGTTTGAGGGAACCCAAATCGGCATGTAATTTCAATGTTTAAGGCAACTAGTATTTACTTTACAAAGGTGGTCAACATTCCTTTTGTAAATTGGTTGTCATTCACATCTTTCTTTATAACACTCCCCCTTGAATGACTGTTGAGACTGTTTTCTACTATTTGTCTATAATAATATATTTAAAATTCAATTTGGTCTAAATCACTGCAAGTGCACAGGTCAACAAGTAATAAAGTGGATTATAAGTCCAGATATTGTTCCCATAGGGATTGGCAAGAAAATTTAATACTAGTCAAGATCATCACTATTTGAACCTCTAACTTAATGAGTGGACTAACTAGCCTAATTGAAATAAAAGTATTTTTGTCAATTCTTCTTTAATGAAAAAGATATTTAAATCTAAAGGGATTAGAGGTTTCACTGAGATTTAATAACACTAGGAATGAGATTAGTGTTATGATCATCGATTTGCATATGGTTTAAAAATAATATAGTCATGGGTTTGAATTCTGGATTTGTTCAAGAGCATAGTAGTATAGCCTTGAAATGCCTTTTGACACAATACATTTCACCATTTAGAACATAATATTCCTACACTAGGTCAATGTGTCTAAATAGCTACTTTTAGGATTTGATCATCTTTAAGAGTTGGTTGCCTTTCCCAAATCAGTACTAATCAACCATTTCTTAGGACTAAGTTAGCTTGTCCGCATAGACAGGGTATAATTGGTATCTCACTCTGCAATTTGGTCAGAATAATCACTCTCATCTTAAAAAAGCACAAACATTCTCTCAAACTGAGATGAAACCTCTAAGTATTAAACTAATAACCATTAGACTCCGTCCTTATTCTCGAAACACACTCGCTATCACTCATAAGGGAACCTTGAAGTCAGATGTTAGAACATCACCTGTGATTTATCAAAGTGAAACTTAGAGTATATTAGTTCTGAAAATATCAATCTATTATACCCCTAAGGCTATTGCTCTTTTCTCTCAAGAACTCACTTCTCTATGTCACTCAGAGGGGTCCTGGAAATCAGAGCATAGATACAACTCCTTTCTGGGTATACGCTACAGATACTTAAAACAATTATTTTAAACAATGCTTACTCACTAGGATCAATCCAATATCCAAACCAACATTCATTCAAATACTACAAAAATGATAAGCAAACACCAACCCTTTCCTAGAGGGAACTTAGCCTTCCATAACTAGATCACAAGTGAAAATGACTAGTTGATCAAACAAATTCATTGAAACTATAATTAAAACAAAATAAAATGGGTTCCATAAATATTTCTAGATTCCACTCAAGTTCAGACAAATATGAAGCTTGATATACAAAGATCCTGGGCCAAGATTGCAGTCACAGATAAACTACTCTAATCCTTGAAAGCGAAAATAAAAATGAAAATAATAAGAAGAAAAATAAAAGAAGAGAATAAAATATGTACAAAAGCTTTAGTCACTTTCTCTTCTTCCCCTGAAGATTGTGATTCCTCTGAGATTGACCGATCTCTTGATGATGCCCTATCTCTTTCTATTTATAGGACTCATAAATGTTGGGTCGGAATTTTAAGTTGATTTTGTGGACTCCAATGCAGGCCCAACCAAGTTCATTGTCAAGACAAAAGAAACAATGTTGCAACATTGCAACATCTACCTTTGTCTTTAGGCTTTGTTGTGGCATTGTCGCAACATTTTCTGTTGCTGCTTTCCAGAGTGCCCTTTAAGTGTTTGTCGCGACAAAGTTTTAAATGTCGCAACATTCATGCAGTGCTAGATGTCGTTTGTGCTGTCATGAGATCACATTGATATCTGCTTGATATTACTCTTAGAAAACTGTCACGATAAACTTATCATTGACCCGACAAACTTTCTTTGCCTTATGCCTTGTTTTGTTGCGACAAAGCTAGAAATGTTGTGACAATGTTCAGTTGCCTTCTCAAGGATCTTTCTCAATCTTTGTCGCGACAAATTTTCTGAATATCACTATAAGGTTTCAAATGACTTTATCTCATAATTGTCGTGACATTCTTTCCTTGCCTTGCACTGTTGATCTTTAGGGGTTTTATCGCGACATAAGAAACCTTGTCGCGACAAACTTTTGGTGTTTTACATTGAACTCTTGCCGCCACGCAATAGAAGATTCATGTGGTGTAGACCCTACTCTTGTCCCTCAATGCTCAGACACTCACCCATCGTTCTCATATGACACCGTTAGGGCCCTCTTAGGCTTAGTTGGTCTCCGAGCCCACTGGGCTTGTATGTGGTCCATCGGTGCCACAGATTTAGCTCACTTTGGAGTGTCTCTGTCAAGCTACAAGTGCATTGATCCAATTTGATTCAAACATAAAATGCATGAATTTAAAATTTTTATCCTTTAACTCCACCGCGATCACACGCTAAGCCATAAAACCGAAGGAAGGGTAAACGTAAACTTTACCTCTTTGTAGGATCGATTCACAAGCCTTCCAAGTCCGTCTTGGTTTATTCGATCTTCAAAAGGTACGCCTCTCCTCAAAGCGATCACCCTTACAAGTATCCACACACCGAACAACTAATGAACAATCTCATTTGAACGCTAGTTCAAACCGCCTTTCTCAAAACGAATTAGTGTTTTTATTTTCTTTCTCTCCGCTTTGGCTGTTTCCAGAGTGTGACGACTACTACAAAATATATATGTCTCACAATAATAATACGACACACACACACACACAATATTAACACACACACACACACATATATATATATATATATATGCTCCTCGCTAGTGGTTTTAGTCAAAACGAATTTATCAGATATTTAAAACTTTTTAAATATCAACAATTTAAAAATTGAAATCCTTATCGATAAGAAACGAATTTATATTATTATATATTTAACCATAAATCAGAACTATAACCAAGTATAATAAATGAATTTATTACGTAAAAACTATAACCGTTATGTAATAAACGAATTTATTACGTAGAGTGAAAACTATAACCGTTATGTAATAAACGACTTATTATTAAAACTATAACCGTTGGTGTAATAAACGAATTTTATTACAGTAAAACTACAACTTCATATGAATTTGTCAGCGTAGAGTGATAAACCATAATCGCATATTTTGTTCTACGTGCGAATTCTCATAGGTTCAAATTAACATTGGCGTAGGGCCTAAATCACATTTGATCTACAAGTCATAAGTAGCCTCTAAAGAAGACATTACATCACCCAAGTTAAATGAAAAGCTCATGATCTGAGACAACCTTAATATAGCTAATGACATAACTTTGTCTCATGATATCTTGATAGAATATAAGGCATGGACAAAGCAATCTTATATAGTTCTATCTTTTGATTTCCTTTAAACCTAATTAGATCGGGATTAAACAAATGACATTGATATCCATCAATTCATTCGAGTACCCGCCTTGCATTTCTCAAATTTCAATTGTCGAGGGGACCTAGAGATATCTCTCTTACAATAAGAGGGACAAATTCCATCTTAATCACTCATATCTCACTACATAATTCTTATTATGTTTAAGTATAACCTTTATAGTCATCCGATTAAAGACAACGTTTGATTATATCAAAACACAATATTCCTTATGTTGAGAACTATAGTGATCTCATGTCAAAGGACTTAATGACACAACTATTAGAGATTAACTTATGACTTTGATCCATGTATTAATCTCAAGACAGGTCCTGGTCTAATATTTGTTCTCAACAAATGTATATAAATTTGATTTCAGATCTCATACACATATTCATCCCATGAATATCAATCAAACTTTATACTAATCTTAATTCATTATTATTCCCATAACAATAATCGACAGGGACATTTAGAATAATTTAATAATATTATTCAAGGACATTATATATAATAAACATGCAAATCATCATAATAATTAATTCTCATAAATAGTCAAAATACCATGTCCATCGATAGGCCTGTAGCACTATTACTAACAATCTCCCACTTGCGCTGCACTCCATTCATCAATGTATCTAATACCTTTACCGCTTCTTCGTGACAGCCGTAAATGTATTCAACCCCGCCTTGTAGAACTAGCAAATGAAAGGCTTGCTTTGAAACTTTCCAAACCTAACTCGCACTCACCATTTAAACAAAACATATCCCGACTCGATCAAAATCATCTCGCTACGACGTTTCAGATCCGTGTAACCATTTACAACCGTGATCATCTTCCATCCACACCATACACCAAGAACATATCTAGACCTTCTCGATACTTAAGAATGTTCTGACAAATTGGCCCGTTGACTCTCACTCGTGATCCGATCGATATCTACTTGTTATGCTTAAAGCATAAGATACATCCGGTTCCAGCGCACAACACGGCATACATGATAGATCCATTGCCGAGGCATAAGGAATCTTACTCATCTCGCTCTCGCCATCTTTAGTATTAGACACCGAGATTTGCTAAGAGTAATACTACATGAGACATGGGCAAGATCCTCTCTTGGAATCTCGTGATACCGAACTGCTAAAGATTTCGACTTGACCAATCAGCCTAGATCTATCTCTATGTATCTTTATCCCTGTGGATATAGGCAGCCTTCGCCTAAGTCTTCTATTAAGAAACACTTCCCAACCAAGACCTCAACATTCTCGCAAGGTAGGGATATCATTCCCCAATGAGTAAAATGTCATCAACATATAAGACCTTAAAATACAATCAACAGACCCTAATTAATTTTCTTATAAACATACAAGGCTCATCTTCATTTTCGACAAATCCAAACCCTCGACTCGATTCATCAAAACGAAGATTCCAAATTCGAGAGGCCCGTTTCAAACCATAAATGGATCTTTGAAGCTTAGATACTTTACTGCACTTTAGGTTGTACAAAACCTCAGTTGTGTCGTGATAATATCCTCAAGTAAGTTTCATTAAGAAACACGCTTTAACATCCATTTGCCAAATCTCATAATCATGATATGCACAATGGCAATAAGAATTCGATAGACTTGGCATGTTTACAGTGAAAAGTTTCATCATAGTCTATACCATGAGTTTGTTTGAACCTTTCAGAACTAGCCTTTGCTTTATAAGTATGCACTTCGCCATCCATGTCGGGCTTTCTTTTTAAAAACCCATTTGCACCCAATGGTCTTCAGATCTTCGTGGGTCAATCAAGGTCCATACCCGATTATCACACGGATTGAATTTCACTCGCTTTTGGCCCTAACCATTTCCTCGTAGAACCGATCCAACATATTTCCCTGACAGTAGCCAGGGTTCATTTTGATCCACTAACAATACATCATGGCATTTCAATACAAGAAATCCATATCTCTAGCCCGCGACGATCCTATCGATCTACGTGAATTTTGAAAGAGTAGAGGTGTGTCAACAATAGTTTGTTGACTATGAGTAACTGGCAGGCGCCTAATGTTATCTCAGGGTTCCTTTAACTGAGTCGCACTTACTCCCACCGGGTTCCTTTAGAAATAAATTCCTTTCTGTAGTAAAGACACCATTCCGAGCAACAAACACTTTTTTTCTCTAAGTGGGATTGTAAAAGTAGTATCCCTTAGTCTCTTTAGGATACCCCACAAAAAGACATTTATCATATTTGGGCTCCAGCTTATTTGAAACTTGACGTTTTACATAAGCCTCACAACCCCAAATCTTAAGAAAAGACAAACTGGGCCTTTTACCAGTCCACATCTCATATGGTGTCTTTTCAACCGCTTTGGATGGAACTCGATTTAGTGTGAACGCAGCTGTTTCAAGTGCATAACCCCAAAAGGTAAAATGGAAGATCTCGCTGGATTCCATCATAGATCGAACCATATCTAATAAAGTTCGATTCCTCCTCTGTATTAATACCATTCCATTTGTGGTGTTCAGGGGAGCACTGTGAAAATGATTCCACAAGTTCTAAGATGGTCATCAAATTTTGCCTCAAATATTCGCACTGATCGTATCAAGTGCCTTTAATTATGCCTTGCCAAGTTGGTTTATCATTTTGAAAAAGATTTGAACATTTCAAATGATCTGCATTTATGTCTCATCAAGTAGACATAACCATATCCTCGCCGGTTACTAGTAAATGTAATGAAGTACTTGTAACCTCCTCTAGCATCCGAACTTAATGGTCCACATACATCCGTATACAGATCCACACTCATCGGGCCCTTCACTCGTGTCCAAAGAAAGGGATCCTTTGTCATCTTACCTAATGTGATAAGATTCACATGTATCATATGATTCAAAATCAAATGAATTCAAAAGTCCAACTTGATGGAGTTTTTGAGGATGCGTCATTTATATGACCAAGGCGCATAATGTTAAAGATAGGTTGAATTTAAATCATCGATTTAAATTTCTTAAGAGGTTATGGTTATGTATGATCTATGAATTGTCGATTTTTTGAAGGTTCATAACATGTACATTCATCCCGTAAATAGGCATTTGCATAGAACATGTCTTTATGAAAATGGAGCCATTATTATTTTAATAATAAAAGAAAAACCATCATTATCCAAACAAGAAACTGAAATAATATTCCTACACATCAGAGGAACATAATAGAAATCATTCCAAAACTAACAAAGCCCACTGTGCAAAGTAAGTTCATAACTTCCTACAAACTAGCTAAGCAACTTTTTCTCCATTGCCTACTCGTAGATCAATCCTCTCTTCCGCTTGTCTACCTTTTGAGTCCCCGCATTTGTACAAATGTGTGAGATCCATTCAAAGATCTAATACCCAGGAACTGTAAGGAGAAAAATTAATCTCGTATAACATAAATACCCAAAGAACTAGTCTCACCAGCCTCTTCTTCTTCTTTACATCCTCTAAATACAAATTTGGTAGCTCTTCCAATGACCAAGTTCATCATAAAATAAACACCTTCCTTTCGGGGCTTTGTACTCTTTAGGTTCAGTTCTGGCTCAAGCATTGACTTTCCTTTGCCCTCGCCTCTTGTTCAAGCCCTTTCCATTTTGAACCATCGTAATACGGCCAGCTTGGATTTAATATTCGTCGTTTTAAGCATCGTGATACAAATTTTAAATAGGTTTGTCCATTTCATTCATGCTATAGTCTATGACAACCGGCCATAACTATCGAAGTGAATTGCTAATCAAATCGCTTGCCAACTTCGCTCAATGGAAATCCAAGCCTAATAAGGTGCTCTCAATATAGCCTTTTATTTTTAGAACATGAGCACTAATCAAGCACTCCTCACCATCTTGGCAAAGGCCTTGGTAGTCTCATACCTTTCTTTCGCTCTGCTTGTTGGGTCGAAACATTTCCTTAAGATTGAAGATCATATTATAAGCTTCCATATTTCTGCATCCTTCCGGTTCAGAATCAGTGGTAGCTACATCAAGCATGCAACATCAATAGAGCCATTATGATGCTTCAAGCATTCTTTTCAGCTCTAGGAGCATTATCAGCTGGTTCTTCAGTGAGAGACCATCCGTGACATGCTTTCTTTCTCAGTTTGAGAACAATTCTCAAATTTTGAAACTGAATAAGGAAGTTAGTCCCAGTAGTTTATCCTTCTCAAGGACTAATCGCAGTGACATAGTAGAATTGTTGTTATTGTTGGCCATCTATAATGAATGCAAAGTTCGGAGCAAGTATTGATTATGAAAATTCTCACTAAATTAATAACCTCAAGAATAATCATATTAATCTAATGAGCTTAAGATCCATATTTTACTCAACTTTAAGTCACTTTGGCATGACACTTAAAATTAAGTTATTTAGGTAGGTAACTCTACCAATTATATCTCATGCAACTCTTAGATATTTATGGATTTTGACATCATATGTCCCTCAAGATGTTTAAATCCAATCTAATGCCATTAGCCCAAACCGCTTTGATAACCTCTACAAAGTTAAACCATTTTAAACATAATGGGTAGCAATCTATTACTCATCTTGCCTCACTAATGTAACTCTAATATACTTCTACTTTGGTAGAACTCCACATTAAGGTGATAAAAGGCTTTGAAAAGTGTTTAAATATGGATGGGTATGTTAACTTTTTAAATTTTATGTGAGGGATCTTGATTGATTTTAATTTTCTACCAATAGATTCTATCATACATCTAGTATCACATACTCATGTAACAAACGTGTCACAAGATGGTTCTTTAACCCAGATCGACCTCCATGTAAGCCAATATTATGAAGATCAATAGTCATTCCTAGGTAGTAATAAGCGTACCCATGATGTCGATTCAATTCACCAACCTAAGTGCATAGACACCTTAGCTCCCTCCATCATCATGGTTGATCGCATGACTTCAAATGGCTTACATTGTCTCTTGTTTTATTACAACAATTAAATAAATATTACTAATAGTAAAATAAAATTACAATAAAAAAAACGGCATGTGTCGTGATTTAACACCATAACCCTTGTAAAACAATAATAATAACTCACAATCACATTGGTCAAAAAGGCCATACTGTGCACCATGTGAAGCAACACAACATGCAAAATATATCATGTTATCATATAGCATAAACAATTTGCATTAAAAGAAATAAATTATAATAGGTGTGTGTTTAAAACCAATTAAATTCATAAGGTGCTACGTAGGAGTCAGCATTTGCTGGCTCCGCTAGCCTAAGTTAAAACCAATTAAATTCGCTGGCTCAAGCCCCATAAATTTTGTTTTTTTTTTCCTTTTCTTTAAAACATTAGAGTTTCAGTTTTAAAAAATTAAATTTCTATTGATCTCATCAATAAATTTTTGAATAGTTTAAAGCCATCAAAATCACATTAAAACAAAGATATTGATGTGAATCTCATTACACATATTTATTTTCGCACCACCATAAACAATCATTGATAAATCGTAATTGATATATGAATTCACCCATGTATTAATCTGATTAAGACAAAGCCGTAATCATATAACATGCTATTAAACACTTTAATGGCAATATCCTATCTTGACTTAATCATATTAACTAACTTTGTGTTTTGATTCAATCAATTAATACCTTAACAAAACTCTATTAACTATGTCGTTTCGCACAAACCATAATATCACATATATTCAAACGCAACCATGCCGTAATCATTACATCACATATATACGATCAAACATGGCATTATCGGGATTTTATGAAAAACACGTGGCTCTGAGCATCATCAATGGTTACGCGTAATATCCAATATGATTGAACATAAATGCAATGAATTTAAAATTTTTATCCCTTAACTCCACCAAGGATCACATGCGTTTCATAAAATCGAAGGAAGGGTAAACGAAACTTACCTCTTGTAGATCGACGGTCGCTCTTCTTCAAAGTCAATATTCGTTTATCTCGATCTCTCAGTTGCGCGCTTTCCGAAAAGCGACCACCTCGCAAGTATCCACACACGAACAACTAATGAACGATCTTGTCAATGCTAGTCTGTGCCCGTCTTCTCTCAAAACGAAATTAGGGCTTTTTCTTTCTTTTCTCCTGCTTTTGGTTGTTCTCGCAGTAAAAGACTTAATTACTACAAAATATATATGTCTCACATATATATATATATATATATATATATATATATATATATATATATATATATATATATATATATATATATATATATATATATATATATATATATATATAAGTCCGTTAGGGTTTTAGTCAAAATGAATTTATTGTATATATTTAAAACTCTTTTAACACAATACTTAAATTCAAATCCTTATCGATAAGGAAACGAATTTATATTATTATATATTTAATCATAACCGTTATGTAATAAACGAATTTATTGCGTAAAACTATAATCGTTATGTAATAAACCTAATTTATTACGTAGAGTGAAAAACCATAACTGCTATGTAATGTAAACGAATTTATTATTAAAACCATAACTGTTATGTAATAAACAAATTTTATTACGTAAAACCATAACTGCTATATGAATTTATTACAGAGTGAAAAACTATAATCAAGTATTATTATTTGTTCTTAATGTGCTTAATTCATAGGTTCAATTAACATTGGTAGTAGGCCTAAATTTATCCTATAAGTCATAAGTAGCCTCTAGCAAGACATTATGACTACCTGGGTTAAATGAAAAAGCTCAAGTGATCCGAGACAACCTTTGCATTATAGCTAATTTATTGCTAATCCTTTGTCTCATGATATCTTGATAGAATATAAGGCATGGACAAAGTCAATCTTATATCGTTCCATCTTTGATTACTCGAAGCCCAATTAGACTGACTAAACAAATGACATTGATCTCCATCAATTCATTTGAGCACGACCGTGCATTTCTTAGTCTCAATTGTCGAGAGGATCCAGAGATATCTCTCTTATAATAAGAGGGACAAATTCCATCTTAATCACTCATATCTCACTACATAATTCTTATTATGTTCAAGTATAACCTTTATAGTCATCCGATTAAAGACAACGTTTGATTATATCAAAACACAATATTCCTTATATTGAGAACTATAGCGATCTCAGGTCAAAGGATTTAATGATTAATAACTATTAGAGATTAACTTATGACTTTGATCCATGTAATAATCTCAAGATTCCGGGCCCGTCCAATATTTGTTCTCAAATAAATAGATAAAAAATTTTATTTGTATCTCATAAGCACATATTCATCCCATGAATATCAATCAAACTTTATACTAATCTTAATTCATTGTTATTCCCATAACAATACCGGGACAGTGATTACTTAATAATTAATAATATTATTCAAGGACATTATATATAATAAACATGCAAATCATCATAATAATTAATTCTTATAAATAGTCAAAATACCATGTCCATACGATAAATGCCTAAGAGCACTATTACTAATGTTAATATCGTGGCTTCTTTTTTAGTTATTTGCATCGTATTACAGGCTAAAGTGGTTCTCTTAGGTTTTAACTCAATCAGAATATCGGAGTATGTCGAATTAGAGCACTTAGCTTGTTTTTGATTATATCTCCTCATCCGAACTCGAAATCATCAAACTACTTTTTTTTCGATTCCTCACTCAATAAGAATTTTTTGAAAAAATTTGAGAATTTTTATCAACTGGATCGACCTGTTGGGAATCGACTTAACTGGTTCAACAGATTTCAGTTGAAGAAGGTTTAAATTCGGAGCACCTAAGCTTGTCAAGGGCAATATCTCCTCATTTGACTCAAATCAAGGCGGCCGCTTTCTTTTCGACTCCTATCGCTCAAGGAATATTTCAAAAAATTCATATTTTTCTCAATCTGACGACTAGCTTGGGAATCAGACAACCGTTCATTTGGGGCCAGCTATATGGAGCACTTCTTTTTTTTTTTTTGATTTTGGTGCCCAAATCCTAATTGGTTCGCCTATGTCCCATCAGTCCTAGCATGGTCGGTCCAAATAAATATTTTACGGGTTTCTTGCAACCCACCTTATGTAAGAATTGATTGCCGCCTCAGACCCGACTTGATCTCGACATGATCCGAACAAGATCTGTGGAAACACTGGCCCCTACTTTCATTTACAATCCAAATACAAAAAAAAAAAAAAAAAAAAATTTAATACAAATGTGAATACATTTTCAATACCAAACGCATTTCAAATACTCATTGGGTATACATAAAAATATACATTAAACATTTTTGCGGAAACTAAACATTTTGCGGAAGGCCTATCATTTTGGGATAACTCCCAAAATTTATCAGAGTTTTCAATATAAAAAACATCTACAAAATAGAATTAGAGTTTAACTTTCACAAGATACTTTATACAAAAAGAGTCAATTCAATTTCATGCATGCGTGTCGCGGAGTTTTGCTTCTCCTCCGAATGGCTTTGACATTGGCTCTGTGCTTGTGCGGTCTTCACTCTTGTACCTATTCACTCGGTACCTAAGCGTTGATAAAATAACAGCCGCCAAGCATTTCATGCCAAGGGTTCTATATGCTCTATTCTCTCATTTCATTTTAAATCGGAAACATGCAATATTTATAAAACAATGCTTTCTTTGTATTAATTTTCAATGACCAACATGCAATACAATATGTATCTATATATTTTATTCAATAAATAAATTACAATTCATCGTCATCTCAAGCTAAGTGCATTTTCATAAAGTGGTAAATAAAGAAAAAAAATCGTTCAAAGAACAATTTGTGCACTTTTCAAACTCATTATCATTTTGCCCTTATCAAATTTAACCTATGCTTTCGGTGCACATGATAACGACTCACTAGCTAGTCATTGACTCTGGTGATATATATATATATATCTATAAAATATCTGCGGATTGGTGTATATCATGAATCTTGATTATCAGAAAACAGGATGAACATGCATATCATGTTGGAAATATTGAACGTTTCAGTTTCTATCATATGAGGCTAGATTGCATTATTTGGTTTATTAAATCATTCATCAATTTAATCAGTATAACTTTATATTATTTGCAAACCAAAATTTATTTTCATTATTCTAATTTTTGTTACTTGATGTTTAAATGACCATCTCAAATCCTTAAACTCAGTCGTTTAAAACACAAATCAATATGTTTCTCTTGTGATTGTTTCAAAAATCAAGTCATTTAGTAATTATAAATATTTTAAATAGAGAAGGTTGAGACAAACAAAAGTAAATTACTTGATTGATCTTAGAATTCAGAACTGCAGTGGAAAAACTGCTCTGTCCGCCTATCCATCTGATGACAATCACATATTAAGTACAGGTTATTATGGGAGTTCTATTTTCACTTTAAGATTGGAATCATCTCATTTGGATAACCCAAATAAGTCAAGATTTCAATACCAAACCAAAGTCGATATACTTGACTCACTGAGATACCATGATTTTGATTTATGGGGTCTGAACTCCTGTAGTAATGGTTCATTCTCTCATTTTGAATCTATGGTTCAGTTTCTTCTCCAACTGGAATCATCAATTTGGATCACAGGCTTCGGGTTATTGAATTTCAATGCAAACTAATTGATATACTTGACTCAACTGGATCACCCACTATTTTTTTCGATTTATGGGGTGTTACCTCCACAAATTGGTAATGGTTCCTTCACTAATTTGAAGATATGGTTCTAAGGTTTCTTCTCCAATTGGAATCATCCAATTTCGATCTCCCAAACTCAAGTTATTGCATTTTACATATAGACTACTATATTTTCCAAATCAGAATATGCATATAGCTCCACTTTGACAGATTTATGGGCACTTTGGGGTTACAATTGCATACCCTTCCTTTAAGTAAATTATTCCTGAAGTAGGGTTTACCGAAATTTTGAATCTTTCGATTTGGATAATTTGACTCATTTATGGCCAAAACACCTGACTACCCAAAAGCGGGGCATCTTAGTGAGTTACTGAACTCACCTTTAAGCCCATTTTGCGAGCCATAGTGCTACAATTGAAATACGGTCTATAAATTTGTAGCTCTATCTCTTATAGTTCTTTGCAATTAGAATCACTTCATTTGGATTATTTATAGAATTAACCTATAGTGATTGATGTTCAAAAGTCTTTATTTGAATCCATTTATTTAAGGTTTTGAGCACTTTTTGTGTACTAATCAGTGTAATTAACTGATTTACATTAAGGTCCACCGCTATTCTCACGATGCCATTTGTAAATATTTTTATAGTTTTCAAGATATTGACGAGGTATGGTCGATTCAAGCCGAAGAGCAGGGTGAACTCGTCGTTGGAGATCGGATCTACGAAAGGAAGAAAAAAAGTGTAGAAAAATGGAGCATTGCAGGAATGCTTTTCCTGCGGCACTATTCGTCTGCTGATGTAATTTACTGCACCACACACCCCTCATTTATTCGCATCTCTGCGGTTTATTATTTGTATTTTATTACATTTTTGGTTCTGTTTTATCCTTGTAATGGCTTTTAGTTTGGTTTTTTGGTAAATTTTCATGCCATATTTAAAACAGGTCAAGCTAATATAAATGAATCATCAGTCAATAAAATTCAGGAACTTTGTTCCCGCTATCTCTTCAACAACCATTTGCTTTTTCTATTTTAAGACCAGGCACCCTCGAGATTGACATTCAAACCCCTTTGCCTCATGAAGTAAGACTCACCAGATTAGTGGATCTGGCGGATGAGGTCTCTTTGTTTTCACACAGTGGTACTCTTCAGCGTCACTCATTCTGCTTCTCCTAGGTTTAGATCCCTTTGATTCATATTGGATAATTTGATGCAGGATGACTCTTTTTTTAGTGCTCGCGATTAGTACTTGTCATTATTAGATCTCGTGATTTTCAGCTAGTTGTCATTTATTACCCATGTAATGTGGTAGGAGACTAGTTCAAGGCCCAGTGAGAGCATTGAGTGATTGCCATTTTAAGAGAAATTAATAAGGGTTAGTTTTATAGCTACATGGTCAGTTAAGAGATGATTATAGGTCATCTCCCTAGCGAAATGACCTTGAAACCCTCGTTGCCCTGGGATCTAATCTGATATCTGATAACCAAGGAGATCTCTTTATTATTTTTCTTATTTGCCCAGTTTATTTCTAGTTTTCACCATCAAAACCCCCATTGTTTTTAAAACCTTAAATCAAAGTGAAAATTCACCATTTGAATCTTTGCAAATATTTTTATGAAAACATCCACGTGTTGACCCTAGAGCCACTATCTTATGTTGGCACATATGGCGATAGGAGGAATACAGGATATAAATTTTGTTGATTAAATTTCTGTGTACGAATCAAAATGGCGCCGTTCTTAGGGGATGGTACTCAGTGCAAATGATGACTGATAATTACTTAGTCCTCATGTCACAATTTGGTGAATACTGTTTTATTTTTTGTTTAATAGTTTCTGCGTTTATTCAATTTTGCTTCTCTGTTAATTTTTTAGTTAACATAATCTTTTTGGTAAAGTTGTTTTTCTTTTCCTTGTTTGGTGTGCCTTTGTTCGCCTACGAGGAGAGCATGTTTCGAGTGGGTAGGAATTAAGCGGGTTGATCGAAGTCAATATTCTGAGAACACAGTTTAATTTGAATACTGACCAAATGGAAGAGGGAGAGCAATACGGTGAGTACTCAGTGGAGAGAAACCATGGTGCATATATGTGAGGATTACAGACACCTTCCATTAGCGAATCAACGGCAGTGGAGAAATCCAAACCCGTCGGTCGATGGGGACTATAGAAACCTTCCATGGATGAGTGCCACCCTCTTACATGGTTCCCAAAGTGCACCATGAAATGCTAACAACCTGGTTAGAACCACAAATTCTCATGGGAATGAGACCTCCACAATTATACTCCACCTTTCCATCCATTATTATCTTTGACTCTCGGCCCACGCGACCACCACAGTTATCCTCTTGAGTTGAGGAAGCAATGAACTTGAAGTAGTGGTGGATACTTTTATAGAGGAGCGGAAAGTAGTGAATGTCCAGGCCAATAAAAAAATTGACATTGTGGAGAGCTCTCTGGACAAGAGAATTGATGGATTTCAAGCGGGGGTGATCGAAATTTAACATCTGCGAGAAGTAATTTCAAAGCTTGCCGGTCGGCCAACATGTGTTAATTAAGAGGGAAGGAAATCCGGAGGGAGAGTGCACGGGTTGACCTATGTTGGGTGAGCAGGCTCAGCTGCGACTTCAGGAAAATTGAAAGAGGAACGTGGCTCCACGAGAAGCGTAGGATGCCCCACAATTATGTGTGGTCTATGGGCCATGGAGAAAAAAAAGAAGAAATCCTTCCCTTTTTGGGTAAGGAAGGTAATGGAAAGGAAGTAGGGGAAAAACCCCAAAAGCACACTGCCCAAGCCACCAATAGCCCATTGCCTTGTCCTTCACCAGTGTATATCCTGCCTTCACCTGCAGCACATTCAACACCTAAAACACCTACCGCAAAGGCCGTCCCATCTACATTGCCTGCCTTGCAGAACTTTAGGAAGTTAGTGGCCACTACTAAGATTTTTGCCACTACATCAAATACATTAAACATTTTGCCCATACCGCATGCTTTGTGGTTGGTCTTGGTCGAAAATGGAGCACACGGACTGGCACGTTTCTACAAGCTCCACCGGTTCAATGACCTCAGCTTGAGAAACTGGTTTGGGGAGAGAACATAGTCTCCCATTTTTTATTTTCATTTTTTTCTTGTCTCATTTTATTTATTTTATTTTATTTTGTTCTTTAATTTTTCTTTTTAGATTTTCTCTAATTTTTTGATTAATCTTTGTTCTTAACAGTACAATTTTATAAATTTTTCTAATTTTTTTTTTGTGTTATTTTGCAGTTTTTGAGGTCTGAGAAAACCAGTCACGAGGAAGCTAAGTGCCTTGAGAACAATTTTACATGCCTTTGTCACGAATTTCCAGCTAGCACAAAATTAACAACCCTCCTCAATTCATGATAATTTGTTTTGGCCATTACTTTTTCATTCAAACTCTATTTTGGGTAATTTTGGTATCATTGGAAAGATTAGAGAGTGTAGAATCAAATAATAAAGGTACTTTGAAGTTATGATGAAGGTGTGGTGCATGTAAAATTCTCAATGGTCCTTTTCCTCTTTTCCTTCTCTAACTTGTTCATTTGAAGTCCAAACGGGTGAATAAGGTGTCGGTGAAGCTTGTGAAGTCTCACCATCCAAAAGCGAGGTATTTCATCAAAGGGTAACCTTTATTCTCTAAATTTCAATCAAGCCCCATTGCGGATAATGTGACATTTGGTTGGGGAGGAGAGTTAGCGAAAGAAGTAGCATTTATTTATGTTTTTGTTACTATTTTACAGGCAATTGTTTTTATGTTCGTGGCTTTACTAGTTTTCCTTTATGTGAAATTTGTTATCTTGTCTGACTACTTTTTCAGTTAGTGCCCGTTTTGCACCCGATTTTTTTTTTTTTTTTTTTTTGTGGGTTTAACACATAAGTTGGAAAAGTGAGACTGTCTAATCTTTGTTGATGTTAGATTGATTCCATGCCTAATTGAGTGGATGATTAGTTTAAATTCTTGTTTTTGACCTTTTTCTTCCACCTCTGGCTAACCACTATAAGTGGGGTTTTGACAATGAGTGGCGCTAACACTCTAAACTTTTGCAAAACCTACCTAGTTTAGATTTGACTACCTTTAAATGGAGTTAGGACCATGAAAAGGAGGTAATGTGTCTTCCAAAATAAAATGAAGTGAAAGAAAAAGAAAAAGAAAAATTATAACGCTTTGCCTTGAAACCAGTACTTGGTCAGGGGTATATGAAAAGCCTTTAAAACCCAGGTGCCCTAAGCGATGGTTGAAGACCACCGACTTAGTGCCGCTACGGGTGGATGGAATTTGGAGTTGATGAGTTAGCAAGTCTTTGGAGTTTCGAAATCATTCGGACCCCGGTGGCTGAAGAGTTAGTGGTCGAAAGATCCTTATTACTTGGTGCCCTAAGCCTTAATTGGTTGGGAGTCATCGGTAGATCCCCGTTACATGGACTTTGGTGAGGTCAATTCCTCAGCATTGCATCCCTACAACACAAAAAGAGTTGTGGAATAAGGGTGGGTCCTGATCTATTTAGGTTGGTTAGTGTCACTAGTCCGATGACAACTTGGTTGGGGGGAGAGTCTGGTCGAGTTTGTGTTGAAGCCCAGTCAAAGCAAAACACTTAAGAGAACAGTGGGAAGTCTCACAGTTTAGTTCACGAAGGAGGCTCTTTTGATACTCAATTTTGTATGGCATTCATTTCCGAATAGTTATTGGAGCAGGGGGTTTCAATAGTTATCTTTTTGATCGAGGTTGGGCACTATATTCTGACTGAAACACCATTTTTGTGAACATCATTTGTGCTCGTTTGTATGCTCTCTCTTTCTTTCTTTCTTTCATTGCTAAGGACTAATGATGTGTAGGATTGGGGGTGTGATTATTGCTCAGTGCTATTTTGAACCTGCTTATTTAAGGTTTGACTTTGTGTACTAATCGGCGTAATTAACCCGATTTGCACGTGCAGGTCCACAGCGCTGTTCTCTTAGTCACATTTTGTGTCTAATTTATATAGTTTTGAAAGATAATTAGGCCAAATTAGTAGTGATTCAAACATGAAGAACCCAGAGTTGAACTCATCGTTGGAGGTGGATCGGAGAAGGAAAGAGCAAAAGTGAAGAAAAATGGAACTTATTGCAGGGAGTGCTTTCTGCGGCCTGTCTCACCCTCCGGCCACTGTTCACCTCTCCTACTTGGTTTGACGTTGTATTGCTTTTGTTGCATTTTTGGTTTCTTCCCCATTTGCTCCCTTGTAATAACTTTGGTTTTGGTTTTTTTTTTTTTTTTTGTAATTTCCCTTACTCACGAGCACTATATAAGCTTCCGGTCAAGCTATTAATAAAAAGGAGATCCATCAATCAGCCAATTCACAGGAAGCTTCCCGACTTTCCTTCTTCTCTTTTTGCTTCACTTTCTTTCATTTTCTTTTCCATTTCTGGCGTGAAACACCGTCAGGGGATGAAAACTTCCGGAGGATGGCGACCTCGCCACTCTCCTTGAAGACAAAGGCTCTTAGATTGTTAGATCTTGAGGCAGGATGAGGAGTCCCCTGTTTTTCACGCAGGTACTCACTGTCGTCTGTATTCTCCTTTTAACTCTAGGTTTAGATCCCTTTGATTCATGTTGAATGGTTAATACTTAGTAATCTTTTAGTGCTCACTTGATGCTTATTACTAGATCTCGTGATTTTCATTAGTTATCATTTATTACCCATTGTAATGTGAGTCAAGGAGACTCGTTTGAATTGATTGAGAACATTAAAGGAAGTGAATGCCATTTTCAGAGAAATTTAATAAGGGTTAGTTTTTATAGCTACATGAAGATCCGGTTCGGGAGATGATTATAGGTCATTCTCCCCAACGCGAGGAAATGACCCTAGAAACCCTCAGTTGCCCTAGGATCCTAATCCCAATATCCTGATACTTCAAGAAGATCTCTTTTATTATTTTTCTTATTTTACTTCAGTTTATTTCTAGTTTTCACCGCCAAGAAACCCCCTTTGTTTTAAAACCTTAAAATCAAGTGAAAATTCACCATTTTGAATCACTTGCAAATCATTTTATGCAGAAAACCATCACATATTCGACCCTAGAGCCCTTTATCACTACTTGATATTTCTCTTTACGGCTTGATAGGAGGAATTTTAGGATATAAATTTTGTTTATTAAAATTTTTACGTAGTATGAATCATATAGCCAAATCAAGAACAGTGGTTTTGACAAATTTTTGACAACATTTCCTTTGAAAACCCAACATTTCCCTTTTACAAACATTCATCAAAACTAATCCAAACCAATACCAACCAACAATACTCTTCAAAACTCAACCCAAAACAACCCCTAACTCAACTACAACCAATACGAACACCTTTAACCCAAAGGTTAGGGTTTTCATCAACTCAAACTCAAGAAAAGGGGTTAGGGTTTAGTTTTTCTTACCTTTCAATCCTTGATTCTCCACCACCAAGCTTTCTTCTTGTTCTTTGACCCTTAATCTCAAGTTTTTATGGAGCAAAATAACAAATCTCCTCCTCCCTTTCACACCCTAGCCGGTTGATTGCATTTCTCCTCTTAAAAAAAATGTGTATGCCCAAATGGCATTCCATAGACCATATTTTGGTCTTTAATCTCATTAAAAGATTAAGGTCTTGTTTGGCCTTCTCATTAAATCCTCTTTTCTTATTTTTTCCATTTTAACACTTCATTTCACTTTCATTTTCATTTCATTTCACTTCATTTACATTTTGGCAATTACATTATTCATTGCAACCGCCAGGCCCCATTTGACATTTTACCTGTTGGCTCCTATAAAATTTCCGGGTTGTATATTTTTCGTTCTTAGTTTAAATTCGGAAAAATTTGTTTGCTATTTTATACATAAACATGTTAAAAGCTGTTAGGGTATTTTTAGAGCATTACAACTCTCCCCTCCTTAAGAAATTTCATCCTCGAAATTACCTTCATTGAACAGTTGGGGATATTGATGCCGCATAACTTCTTCACTTTCCCATGTGGCTTCCTCGGTCTTGTGGTTTCACCACAGCACTTTGACTAGTGGGATTCGTTTTTTCCACAATTCTTTCACTTCTCGAGCCAAGATCTCTACTGGCTCTTCTTAATACGTCAAATCTGGTCTAAGCTCAATCGTCTCAAAGAGATTACATGCGATGGGTCTGACCTATACCTCCTTAACATTGATACATGAAAAAGATTATGGATCTTTTCAACTCTAAGTAAAGAGCTAATCACATTCCTTTGGACCAATCACTTAATATGACAATGAACCCAGTGAACTGCCCTTTCTCCGAATCTCATTACCTTCTTCGGTGATACTTTCAAAAACACCTTCTCATAGATCTCATAACGAAGACATCCTTTATTTTCATGTGACATAAGACTTTTCTGTCTATCGTGGCCACTTTTAATATTTCTCTAATCATTTTCACTTTTTCCTTGGTTTCTTGAATCAAATCGGGGCCAATTATCTTCTTCTCGCTTAACTAGGTCTAACACAATGGTGTTTAGCATTTCCTTCCGTAGAGAGCCTTGTAAGGCTCCATTCCAATACTCGACTAGAAGCTATTCTTATACACAAATTCAATTAGAGGAATGTGTCTATCCTAACTACCCTCATAGTCAATCACACAACTTCTTAGCATATCTTCCAACACTTGGATCACTCTTTCCGATTGTCCATCCTTCTGCGGGTGGAATGCTGTGCTGAAATTCAGTCGAGTGCCCAAAGTCTCTTGAAATTTTCCATAAAATCTTGAGGTGAACCTCGGATCTCTATCTGAAATGATGGATATTGGAATCCCATGTAACCGAACTATTTCACTTATGTATAGCTCTACCAACTTGTCAAGTGAATAGTCGGTTTTCACCGGTAGGAAGTGAGCTGACTTAGTCAATCGGTCTACCACGACCTATACTAAGTCATGCTTTCTTCCTATCAATGGTAACCTAACCACAAAATCAATGGTGATTCGGTTCCATTTCCATTCGGAGTATTCTAATGAGTGCATTAATCCAGAAGGAACTTGAGGTACTCTGCCTTCACTTTTGACCTACACACTTGTCCTGGGGTCGATACATCTCTTTTCATTAGGACCACCGGTCTGAGAAACCTTTAAATCTTGATACATCTTTGTGCTACCTGGGTGCATAGCAAATGATGCATTATGTACCTCTTCTAGAATGACTTTCTTTAATTCACTATCATTAGTTACACAAACCCGATCTTTATAATACAAGGATCCATCTTCCTTCACAGAAAACTTGGTTCCTTTTCCCTCTCCAATTTGACTCACTATGGTAGAAATTTTCTCATAATTCTTTTGTGTCCTCCTTTTCGATTCAACAAACCTTTGGTCTGTATGCTTTCGCCACTATTTCACTAGTTTATTCTGTCAGCTAACAAGTGAGCATTCAATGCTCGTAGTGTTTCTGTGACTTTCTCGCGCCTCTGCCACTACATTGGCCTTTCAAGGTGATATTAATCAATATAATCATAATCTTTAAGTAATTCATCCACATCACATTGTCTCGGAGTTAAAGCTCGTTGTGAAGGAAAATACTTAAGACTCTTGTGATCGGTGTATATGAAACACTTTTCCCTGTACAGATAATGTCTCCATATTTTCAATGCAAATACAATAGCGACCAATTCCATATCATGCGTAGGGTAATTCTTTTCATGCGGCTTCAACTGCCTTGAAGCATAAGCTACCACTTTACCCTCTTGCATAAGGATGTATCCGAGTCCATTTAACGACGCATCGCTAAAAATCACATATTCCTTACACGTGGAGTGGGTTTAGTAGAACCGGATGCCTGCGGTAATAATGCTTTCAACTTTGCCGAAGCTTATGACACTTTACTCCATTAATTTCACATTCTTTTGGAGCGATCTTGTCATAGGTCACCATGATCGCTTGAAACACATGTGACAGCTCACAGCCAATGCTTGCTCTTACGTCGAAACTACGCACCTTTGTGACATTTCTCGGTGGTTTCCATTCAATAATCACCTCTACCTTCTTTGGATCCACTTGAATTCCTTCTTCTGATACAATGTGTCAAAGGAAAGACACTTCTCTCAACCAAAATTCACATTTGCTCAATTTTGCATATAACTTTTCCTTTCTCAATGTTTCTAGCTCTACCCGAAGGTACGTAACATGATTTTCCCGATCCTTTGAATACACAAGGATGTCGTCTATAAACACCAGGACAAATTGATCTATATACGGTCGAAAAACATAGTTCATTAAGTCCATGAAAGCCGCTGAAGCATTTGTCAACCCAAACGGCATTACAAGGGCTGTAATGTCATTTTCCCTTCCCGAGCATGCATCTTATGCTGTGTGTACTTAATCCTCAATTGATGATACCCAGATCGTAAGTTAATCTTCGAAAAGACACTTGCACCTTTCAATTGGTCGAACAAGTCATCAATCCTGGGTAATAGATATTTGTTCTTCACTATCATCTTATTCAGTTGCCTATAATCAACAAACAACTGAAGTGTACCATCTTTCTTCTTAACAAAGAGCACTAGCGCTCCCCATGGTGATACACTTGGACGAATAAATCCTTTCTCTAACAATTCTTGCAATTGAAGCTTCAATTCTTTTAACTCCAGTGGAGCCATTCTACGGTGTAATGGATGCGGGTAGCACCCAAAACGATTAATCGATTACGAACTCAATCTCTATGTGGGCGATCTGAAAATTCCTCCGGAAATACGTCCGGATAATCACAAACTGTAGGGATGTCTAATAGGCTAGACTCTGCCCTTTTTGTATCTATCACATATGCCAAGTAGGCTTCACACCCCTTTTGAACCATTGTTCTAGCAGTAGTGGCGGATATCACATTAGAGAGGGGGTTTGACCTCTCGCCGATAAAAGTCACTTCCTCGCCACTCGGTGTCCTTAAGGTCACTCTCTTCATTCTACAATCAACTACCACTTGGTGTCGGGACAACCAATCCATCCCCAATATCACATCAAACTCTAAATGATAACTCGATCAAATCTCGAAATTCATAGTCGTGTCCCCGATGGGGCAATCTCACATGGCTTCTATTCACAATGACACTATGCCCAAGTGGATTTTTCACCAAAATATCATACTCAGTTTCACTCCTAGGTAGACTACCCAAACTTGAAATGGAAGTCCAAACATAAGAATGGGTTGAACCTGGATCAATCAATGCATATACATTAGTCTCAAAGATAGAAAATTTACCAACTATCACGCTCGGGTGCATCTTTGTTTTCCACTTAATTTCACCATTGCATATGCACTGGCCAGAGACACGGGCATCTTGTGCGCTATGTCAGTATTAAAACTTGTCTCGGCGTGATCGGTGATCTTAACCTTTGTTGTCCTTGTTGCTCTTCTATCTTGCTGAAATTGTACTGACACGGGGTGATGTGAAGAAAGTGAGCTACAGGACAATCTTTTTATCTTGTGCTCATTGGATATTAGTCTCAGCGCTCTCCTTTATGTCTCACTCCTGATGTGTTGCAAAAATGAAACTAGTCCTTGAAGAACTGTTGGTGCACTAGCAGCGGCGGTCTGTAGAATAGTCTTACTCTTGTTAGCACAGGCTTATCACTAGGTTGTAGGTGGATTAGAACCTGTGGTCTCGAATTTCTTTCTAGTGCGATAAGAACTTGTTTAGTAGAGGTTTTCTTACCACCTTCTTTCTTTTCTTTCGTGCTCTTCCTTCTTCACTCTTTCTGTAGTCGAGCGCACGTTACAATCCCAGAAAAGTCATCATGGCAAAATCCCGTGACATGGGCCCGAATATAATCATTGAGGCCATCTTCAAACTTACGACACTTCTTTTCTTCAGTAACTAGCATTTCGGGAGCATACTTGCTCAACCGCGTGAATTCCCTCTGATTTTCTATCACACTCATCTGTCTTTGCTTCAGATTATGAAACTCTCGTCTCATATTGCTAACAACCCACATATAGCTTCCTGAATTATGTTAGGAAGAACTCCCATGTACCCTCACGTTAGTGCGGTCCTAGTCACGGAAAGCCACCAATGATGGCACCATCACTGTATTAAAGAAGTCACACACTCTAAGTTCTCTTGAACATGCAATGCATTTGCCACAACATTCTTTCAGTTCTTTCGAGCAAATTTTCCGCCATGGAAGGCTCATCATCTTTCTTCCCAAGGAAATCCATGGGTGGATATTTTGCCCTCATCTCTATGGCTGACCGTTGAGGAACAAATGTAGTCGGTTGCGCTGCTCTTTGCAATGCCTGAGCTATTTGTTGGAGGATATCCATAGCATATTCTGTCTCTTGACCTTGGTCGTTCATTGGTGGAGCATGGGATGCTTGCCCACCATCCCAGCTGGCAGAGGATTTATTTGGCGACTGTGGTCGCCAGGCCCTATGGGATCCTGAACTATCCATTGCTTACCTATTAAGGCCAAGCGAAGATCCGCGCCGAGTCACGTCATCAACTTTATATGAAAATCGATCGCATGTCATAAACAAATTTCAAAATCATTTACAAACAATTTCAAAATCAATTTTTTAAAACCATTTTCAAAAATCATTTTAGACGCCTAAACCATGGCTCACGATACCACTTAAGTGTAAGAACGATTAACGCCGTGCAGGCAGAGCTAAGAATTGGCGGTCAAGACCGGATCTGGGGAACCACAGTCTTCGCTTTCATTTCAATCAATCTAATTAAAAAAATTCAATACAAATGTGAATACATTTTCAATACCAAACACATTTCAAATACTTATTGGGTATATGTAAAAATATACATTAAAAATTTTTGCGAAAACTAAACATTTTGCGGAAGGCCCATCATTTTGGGATAACTCCCACATTTGTACCATCATTTACAAAATATATTAGGGTTTTCAATATAAAAAAAATTTACAAAATAGAATCAAAGTTTAACTTTCACAAGATACTTTATACAAAAAGAGTTAATTCAATTTCATGCATGCGTGTCGCGGAGTTTTACTTCTTCTCGAGCAGATGAGGCACTACGTTGGCTGCAGTGGCAGTGCGGTCTTGTCTTGTGCCTATTCACTCGGTACCGGGTGCATTGATAAAAACAACACACTAAGCATTTCATGCTTGAGTGGTTCTATCTGATTCTTTTATCTCTTCATTTCATTTTAATCGAAACATATAATATTTATAAAATAATGCTTTTATACGATTTTCAATAGCAAATGTAGTCTAATCGTATCTATATATTTATTCAATAAATAAATTACAATTCATTGGTCATCTCAAGCTATGCATTTTCATAGGCAGAAAGAAAAAAAAATCATTCAAAAACACTGATTCGTGCCTTTTCAATCTCATTATCATTTTGCCTTATCTAATTTAACCTATGCTTTGGTGCATAGGATAATGAATCAAACACGGTCTCATTTGGAATTTGCGGTGATATATATATATATATATATATATATATATATATATATATATATATATATATATATATATATATATATATATATATATATGTGCCGGTTGGTGTGTACACTACCGATATTGTCTCGTTGGACTACGAATCGGTATGCCACAATAGTATGTTTGTTCGACTCTTATTGGTATACCAATTTATCCTTAACTCAAATTCTAACGGTTAACATTCTTTGAAGGGCATTAAAATCATTCAATATAATTGACAATAGTATATAAACACATTTGTTTGCAAATAGAACATTTTCACATTCATTCAATTTTTTTTTTTTTCTTATGCAAATTCGGTTTCAGCAATTGTCTCAAATCACTTAAAACAAATCATTTTGAACCGCAATCAATAATACCTTTCTTGTCAATCATTTCGAAAATCCAAATCATTTCGTAATTATTCAAATATTTTAGAAATAGAGAGAGAGTTTGAGAACAAACCAAAAATTGTTGCTTTGATTCCAATCTTCGGAATCTCGACTTCAACGCGGGCTTTCCTCCTCGTCTGCCCCTATCCACATACAATGACAATCACATATTAGTCAGTTATTCTAGGAGTTCTATTTTCAGTAGGAATTGGAATCATCTCATTTGGATAGCAATGAACTCGAATTCTGACATTTCAATGCGAGCTAGTCGATATCTTGACTCCTTTGGATCACCCACTAATTTTTTATTTATGGGGTCTTAACTCCACAAATTGGTAATGGTTCATTCTCTCATTTGAATCTATGGTTCTAGGTTTCTTCTCGATTGGAATCATCGATTTGGATCACCCCAAACTTCGAGTTATTCGTTTCAGTAAACTAGTCGATATGCCCGACTCTTGGATCTATATTTTTGTGGGTGTACCTCCCTAAATGTAATATTCCTTCACTGTACAGATATATGTTTCTAGACTTCTCCATTCAGATCGTGATTTGATCAAACTAAGCTTCGAGTTATTGCATTTTACATCTAAATTTACTCTACTTTTTCCAAACGAGAATGCGCATAGCTCTGCTTTGTGATTTATGGGCACTGCAGGTTACAATTGCATACCCTTCCTTGATTAATTATTATGATATAGTTTACCCATAATTTTTAATCACTCGATTTGGATGAGTGGAAACTCATTTATGGCCAAAACACCTAGCCACCCAAAACGGGGCATACCATGAGCTGCAGAACTCACCTTTGCCATTTTCGGGAGCCTTAATGCTAAAATTGGCTCTTGGTCTATAAATTTGTAGCTCTATCTCTTATGGTTCTCTATCAATTAGAATCACTTAATTTGGATTATTATAAATTAACCTATAGCCAAAACAAGAACAGTGGTTTTGACAGCATTTCCTTTGAAAACCCAACATTTCCCTTTTACAAACATTCATCAAAACTAATCCAAACCAACACCAACCAACAATACTCTTCAAAACTCAACCCAAAACAACCCCTAACTCAACTACAACCAATACGAACACCTTCCTTGAAAGGTTGGGGTTTTCATAAACTCGAGCTTCGAAAGGGGTTGGGGTTTAGTTTTCTTACCTTTCAATCCTTGATTCTCCACCACCAAGCTTTCTTCTTGTTCTTTGACCCTTAATCTCAAGTTTTTATGGAGCAAAATAACAAATCTCCTCCTCCCTTTCACACCTAACCGGATGGAGCCCTAGCTTTTCTCCTCTTAAAAAAAATGTGTATGCCCAAATGGCATTCCATAGACCATATTTTGGTCTTTAATCTCATTAAAAGATTAAGGCCTTGTTTGGCCTTCTCATTAAATCCACTTTTCTCATTTTTCCATTTTAACACTTCATTTCTTTCATTTCATTTCATTTCACTTCATTTACATTTTGTAAATTACATTTATTCATTTATGACCTTTAGGTCCCCATTTGACATTTTTACCAAATTTATTTGGCTCCTGTAAAATTTTCGGGATGTATATTTTTTTCGTTCTTAGGATTTAAATTCCGGAAAAATTTCATTTACTTTATTTTATACCCTAAACATGTTCTGAAATTGTTAGGGTATTTTTAGGGCGTTACACCATAGGTCCACTTGGATACTTGGTGGTTAAGGAAAGATGTAAATGTGGCCAGCTCTGGACCTTGGGAACAGAGGAGTGTTTATGGAGCTAGGGAAGTCTGATATTAATTAGGGGAGTTCCCGGGATTGAAGGTGCAGAAAATGGAGTGAGTTTAGAAGGAAAAAGAAGAACAAAAAAATGTGACAGGAGAAGAAAGAAAAATGAAGGAAAAGAAGAGAGGATAAAGAAAGAAAAAGAAGGAGAAATTCTATAGATTCGGGTGGAGCTGCAGATCTCTCTAATTTTGAAGAGGTTTCCTCTGATTTGAAGGAGTGGATACTTTGTTTTGGAAGCAAAAAGAAAGAAGGAAAAAAGGGGTAGCGGATTAATCCTACAGGTTCGAAAGTTGTATGCTTCTCCCGTTTTCTTTTGCGATTGTCTTTGCCTCTGATGTTTGCAACCTTGTTTTAGAGCACTAGGTATCGTTTATGTCAGTTCTCAGTCATTCGGAGTCGGAATTGTACTCTATTTGTTTTGTTGGATTCCTTACTATGTGAGGAAAGTTTTGATAAATTTTGAGAACTGTTCTCAACCGGCTCAACCAATTGGGAAACCAGATTAGACGATTCATTAAGTTTAGTTTTCTAGAACAACAGTTAGAGCACTAGGCATCGTTTGTGTCAGTTCTCAGTAATTCGGAGTCAGAATTTTACTCCATTTATTTTTTTGGATTCTTAACTCTGTGAGGAAGATTTTGAAAATTTTTGAGAATTGCTCTCAACCGGCTGAACCGGTTGGGAAACCGAATCATCCGGTTCATTAAGTTATGTTTTCCAAAACATCAGTTAGGGTACTAGGTATTGTTTGTGTCATTTCTCAGTCATTCAAAGTTTGAATTGTACTCCATTTGATTTTTTGGATTCTTGACTCTGTGAGGAAGATCCTTAAAAATTTTGAGAACTACTCTCAACTGGCTGAACCGATTGGAAAACCGGATCAGCCGATTCATTAAGTTATGTTTTCCTGAACAGCAGTTAGGGCACTTGACATCGTTTGTGTACGTTGTCACTCATTCGGAGTAAGTGCTGTACATCCTTTGTTTTTTGGGATTTCTTACCATGTGAGGAAAATTTTGACAACTTTTGAGAATTTCTCTCAACCGGTTGAACCGGTTGGGAAATCGGATCAGCTGGTTCATTAAGTTCATTTTTCAGAAACATCAGTTACGGTACTTTGCATTGTTTGGGTTAGTTCTCACTCATTCGGTGTCGGAATTGTACAAAGTTTATTTTTTTTTTGGTTTCCTTACTTTATGAGGAATTTTTTGAAAAAATTTCAAAATTGTTCTCAATTGGCTCGACCAAGCTGAAAGTGGATAACCCGAGTTTGTCGGGTTTTTGTAGAAATTAGTCACCGATTCGAGTTTTTAATTGGAGCCCAAAGAGACCTTTGTGGAGTCAAGCCCATTCCTCCTCCTCCCGGTGTAGGGCTATGTTTAGGGTTTGAAATGGGGCTTAGTCCAAGTTAATGTGGTTCCATTTTGGATTCGTAAAAATTAGGGTCTATGCGGGTCAAAGGCGGGTTAGTTAAGCACTAGTAGTCTAGTGTTTTGTCAAGCCCGATTCTTTGAGATGAATAGGCATGTTTGTATAGCTGCACAAGTGTTGTAGAATCAATGAGTGGTTGAGATGCAATGTATGGTTTCTCCTGGCTTCCTTTACTTTTGATATTTAATTTTGAGAGATTGTTGTATGCCCGAAATGTGCAACTAACCTTCCCCTACAACGCTTGACTAGGGACCATAAGTATGTGCTTTAATGTTGGGTAGTGAATTTCACATGGATGCTTGGTGTTTGAGTGTCATGCATGCTTGCTATGTTCGTTGGCTCACCTTTGATGTAGCGCATGGCCAGGGACCATAAGTAGGTGCCATTTTCTCTTTTGGTTGAGTGTTCTTAAGCATGCCAGATACCAATTAGGTGGGTGTGATCCAAGTTGTATGTTTAGCCAAGGAGATTATTTGATCTTCATACTGCTCCCCATACTTGCCCAATTCACTAGTAGAGACTAAGTTCCGGACCTAGAGGGGTGCTACCTCATATGAGGTACCGTCCCGATAGGTAACCTGATCCTCGGACTCAGAATCTAGTTTTCGTAGACTGCTTTTTCCATACTAGAGTCATTGGGGTTTTTTTGTTCTTACTTGTTTTTCCCCTTTATAAAATAAAAATAAAAGTGATGACTCCAAAGCAAAACCGTTCCTCACTAGGGACGGACTTTCCAAAGCTCGAAAATCAATCAAAATTTTCTATTAATAGTGTGTCGCGCTCGCTCGTGGATCGAGTAGGGTCTACAATGTTGCGACATTCTTTTTGTCTTCTACCCTTTGTTTTATCGTGATCATCACTGCTATGTCATCACATAATTTTAGTGTTTCTTTGGGAATTCTTCTCATCTTTTGTCATGACAAACCTTCAATCCTCTTGCCTTGTAACTATGTCGTGACAAAACTTTGAAATGTCGCGACAAAGTTTTTGTTGTATTCTTAAAGATTCTCCCCAATCTTTGTCTCGATAGGGTTTCGATTGTTGTGACATTTCTTCTGCTATTTGCCTTGAGTTTTGTTAATGATGTTTGATTATCGTGACATTATGCACTTCTTGCCTTAGCCAAATTATCTGCTTTTCTTATTTTTTTTGTAATAAATCCTACAAAACACAAATTTGGCGAAGACTCCGTAATTTTGCATCAAATTGAACATTAAAAATCTCAAAAATGCATGAAAAAATGGACTAAAAATTAGACGAGTTTCCCCCAAACATAAAGTTTTGCTTGTTCCCAAGCAAAGAAATGACTCAGTGCTTGTCCTCAAGCAATTCAAACTGATTTGAAGGCCATAGTTCAATTCAATCATCTTTTCAGAAATATCAGCAATTTAGATTCAGTTAAATGTCAGTTGTGATATCAATTCTATCTAAACTTCAATTCAGGAATCCCAAAGAATTTCAATTCAGATCATTCAATAAGCAAATAATTCATAGAATGTAATCTTTGATGTGAGTGTGTGTTTTGGTCTTCCCTTTATGACAAATTTTCAGGTTACATAGCCTTATGAGACATATTGTAAAAGAATGATAATCTCTTTAGAGTGATTTAGGTTCCATAGGCTTGTTGGTCATAATACTCTCCACTAATTTAGGCATAACACCACCCTCAGGATCAAATATTTCTTTTAGGCTTGTAATGTATGGCTTGGGCATTGGGTAGTTGACTAGACATTTAAGGCTCAAGTTCACCCAAAGTATACATACTATTCAGCATTTTGCCTTCAAACTTCTCATCCTTTCTTTTTCTACTAAAAACAACTTTCAAACACCCCTAAACTTTGTTTGGTGCATCTTTCTACATATTCTCCACTGTGGCTTTTTCTTTTTCCACTATATACTTTCAATACAATTTCTTCAGTTTAGAAGCTCTTTTCTTTTTCATTTTGTTCAAGGTTTTAGGAATGGGGCAATGTTTTGCCTTCTTAAGCTTTCTACCACCCTTAGCAAGCTTTGAGTTAATAACTCCCATACTAGTTGGCATTAGGGTACTAGGTGTAGAACACCCCTAAGAACTTAATGGCTTAAGGGAGGAAGGCTGCAAGGCAAAACACATTTCCCCTTGAAACTATATGCTTTTTCTTTTAGCGTCTTAGTTTTCTATTGTGAACCTTCTTTAGTACATCTTTACTCAATTTATTTTCCTTTCACCTTCTTAATTCTCATCTTTCTTCTCATTCCAAAATTGTACTCCCCTAACTTGTCCTCTTGATTACTTTTCATGCACTCATCTTGCAATTTGGGCAAAGGGTTCTTTACTGAAGGATTAGATTTAAGGAAAAGGTTTTCATGTGGTTTTGATGATGAAATTGGCATTAGGCTCAAATGAGGTACTAAGGTGTATGCATATCACAAGGTAGGCTTTGTAAGGCATAAACTTTCCAAGGATGGCCTAAATCATTTCCTGTTGTAGTGATGCCTAGGATTTTGCCTTAAATAATAATACAACAAGTTCTAGGACCCTTTTAAGCCTTAAACTTATGATGGATCCAATAAGGTTTTCCTAACCTAAGCATAATTAGTTTTTCAAGGTACTTATGGCCAATGTGCATGTTTCGGTGTTCATATGAACTGTATTGTTCAAGCAAACTAGAATTATCAGTTTTATCAACACTGCCATCAATTTTAAACCTTAAGATTCTAAAATTTTAGCCTATTTGTCATTGACATCACAACTTTTCAATTCTGTTGAGATCATCCTGCCCTATTTCATCCACAAATTATTTTGTTTTGTTTCTAAAGCTCATTTTGATTCAGAAATTCATTTCATTCCAACCATGGCACAAGTAACTCACAAATGATCTTTCTAATTCAACCAAATAATCAACTCACAACTTTCAATATTCAAAAAATGTACAAAAAATGCAAAAATATTCAATACAAAGGCACAATTGCACATATTCATCAAAGAGACTTTATTAAAATCAATGTAGCAATTACAATTAAACACAAGAGAGATTCATTGTTTTACAGCCGTGCCTTGGCCGACCGACTTGGCCGGCGAGGGCAGGACAGAGGACCACGGACCACTAAATCCATTTATCTGTAAAACACATTTCATATACTCAATTTCAATAGGATATTTAATATCCCTTTAATCATATTTATATATGTGAATGTAATATTACTACTATTTCACATTCATTACTATAAGAAGTATGCATTATATCTTTTCAAGAGAGCCCATCGCGCTCACCTGACCCACCGCTAGGCGGATAAAGGGTCTTGAAACTATATTGGGACTCTTTACACCTTTCGGACATTGGTGGACCGAGTCTTATAACTTAATCAACTTGCATATCATAAACGATACAAAAATAAAACTACCACCGTAGTGGTGTTTATAGTGTCAATACATACAATCCTAAGTCATTTACAAAAATCGGAGCTGAAACCCTCTCTTGTGATGTAGTCCTACTAGTTGTTAGCCCGGCGGTATACGAGAGATGCGGACGTCCCCTGTACCTACACGGATTAAAACGTGCTAAACAGCAGCTTGAGTGGAAACATATGACTTATACATATACATGCATTAATACTCTTTTACGGTAAGCATATAACATTAACAGATATACAGTAGCATATATCATAATTTTTCATGAATTCATATAACAAACTTATACACATACTTGTACTTATAGCAGACTTATACTTGTTTAGATCTCACGTAGGAGTTACATAGCTTATACTTATGCGGGCGTACCCGTAGGTACTATAGAACTTATTGATTCGCTAAAATCATAGCATGCATAAGGTAGAGATTTGGTTCTCAGAATAAAAAATATTTATAAACCTAAATCTCTTACTACCGTAGCATAGCTACTGTAGTATAGTGGCTCTAGGGTCGAACACAGGGATGGATTTTCTTCGTGTTGGTAACTAACAATTGATTCAAAATGGTGATTTCACTTTGGATTTTTTGTTTTTCATAAAAACAGTGGGGTTGGTGATATGAAGATTGCAACTAAAATGTAATAAAATGTAAAAACAACTCCTTGAAGTCTTGGGCCACTGGGTTTGAGGTTCTAGGGCAATTGAGAGGTCCTCGGGTCCTTTTCCTCGCGTTGGGGAGAATGACCTATAGTCATTTCCCCCAAGCAGGATCTTCATTCGCCATGAGAGCAGAACCACTAATAGTTTCACTAAAGGATATAGCATTATTGTGGTCATTAATGTTTCAAGACAGTAAAAAATGATCCTTTGATCTACCCTACAGTGATAAATAAATGGCAACTAAACGAGCTTCAGTGGATCTAGCAATAAGCATCCATTGAAGCCTAAAATATTGCCAAGTATTGGTCAATAAGGATACATCAAAAGGATTTAAACCTATAGTGAGAGATAGAGGCATAAATGACAATAACTGCGTGCGTTAAAAACAAGAGGACCAACAGTTTACCTCAAAACCTAGCCCAACAGCCCTACTCTTCAAGGATAAAAGGGTTTAGCCAACCATCCTCCGAGTTGTCATTCTCAAGGGGTGTTTGGCAAGCGAAAAGTGAGAATGAGAGAAGAAAGGAAAGCAGTGGGAAATTTGAAAGCTTTCGCGCCAAAATTATTATCAGTTGATTCTGCAAAGCCTTGATTGAGCCTTATATCTTTGCTTAGAACAGAAGTACAAAGAAATATCGAACTACCAAAATACATAGAGGAGTAGTTTAGGGAAAAAGCTAAAATTAGTAAAAAAATTGGGTTAAACGGGACATAGGAGGCGAGGTTGCAAAATTTCACAACCTATGAAGTGCAGGTTGCGGGTACAACCTGTAAAATTCTGAGGACCCAATTCTTTCTATTTTCAGCTCCACTTTCCTTTTGGCTTTTGACCCTCAACTTCTAAGTTTGGCTTAGATTCTTTGTGTTTGAGTCGACTCAACAATTTGGCGAGTTTAGCTTGCATAAACTACAAAAATAATAGCCCTGCAAGATCACGATTAATAGTAAGCCGGGCCTTAATGTGCCAATCGGAGTTGAGTGGATTTATTAGTACACAAAAAGTGCTCAAAGCACGCAATAAACGAGGCCTCAAAATAGCAATATTTGGAGCACTAATCACTTCTAGCAAACACATTGCTAGTCCTTACTTGATGAAAGAAAGAGAAACGAGCCAAATTATGTTCACAAAGAGTGGTATTTCAAAGAATGTAAATGAGTTATGCCTAGCCCTCGGTATGAATCACCAAAACCACTTGAAAACCATGCGGAGAGAATGAATACTTATGAATCAAGCTTAGAAAAGCATCCAACTTAAGAGAATCAACTTGAAGCTTCCACCAAAATCTAAGTGTTTATATGATGGAGTTTTTCGACCATGGCTTGCCAAACTACACTCTCCCCCCAACCAAGCTACTGCCATAACTTAGAACGTTGACCGACCTAAATAAATCAGGATCCACTCTTATTCCACAATTCTTTTTGTGTTGTAGGGGTGCAATGCTGAGGAATCGACTTCATGAAAGTCCATGTAACGGGGATACAGATGACTCCCAACCAATTAAGGCTTAGGGCATCAAGTCATAAGGGTCTTTCAACCACTAACTCTTCGGGTTTCACCACAGAACTCGATGACCCAGAAACTCCAGCACCTTGGCTCGGCCCAAACATCGCTACACATCCACCCATGTGCGAGCACTAAGTCGGTGACTCTCAACCAGTTGGCTTAGGGCACTAGGTTTTCAAGAATTTCACCGTATACCTTCGGACCGTGCTTGGGTTTCAAGGGCAAAGTGTCACGGTGCTTCTTTTCTTTTTCTTTTTCTTTTTGTTTTCCTTTTTGTTTTATTTTTTTTGTTTTCTTTTTGTATCTTGGGAGGGCTTCATTGGTCTTCTTTTCATGGGGATGATCCTTAACCTATTCAAGGTGGCCAACGAAACTATGTCAAGTTATTGCAAGGCTTAGGAGGCTAGGCGGTTTTTCAGGTTATTGCTGAAACCTAATGTGCATTGTGTGTGGTTAGCTCAAGGTGGAAGAAAAGTGTTGAAAACAATGAGACTTCAACTGGTTATTCACTCAATCATGCATGGAACTACTCTAACATTAATAGAATTGGACAGTGTTTCAATTTTTCAACTTGCAGGCAAGGTAAAACACCAAAAAAAAAAAAAAAAAATATTGGTGTGATTTTGAAGCCATAAATGTGAGCTGTATAGTATGTATAAAATGAAATGCGATTAGATTTTCATCTTTACAAGAAAAAACTAATAGCTTCAACAAAAAGGGTAAACAACAAGCCTCTGAACATCATAAAATGGGCTTTGCTCAAAATAACAAAAAAAAAAAAAAAAAACAAGAATATAAAAAGCCAGCACCAGCTCTTTAACTCTTGTCCTAACGAGTGCATTGTCGCAATGGGGCTGAATTGGACGGTTAGATAGGCGCCTCCCTCATTGTGTAGTCGGTGGAAGGTCATCCTCATCTTTAGACCGGTGAGTCTTTGCTGGTGTACTGGAGGAGTGGTTGCTCTCACTATCTTCTTCTTCTGGCAGATAAGAAAGGCTGAGAAATTTGGTAGGCGTGTGGGCTGAAGGAGGATGAACTAAAAGGCACGGGCGGCAACGATGGGGAAATCGGGAGTAGGCCCGGGTGACTGCACGAATCTACGGATGGCGATTACGTGAAATTTGCCTTGATACGTGACATCCTCTCGGTAGAGTACGCATGGGCGGCCATGAGATCTTGAAGTGATGAAGAAGGTGCAGACTGCATCCATAATGACAAGGAAATCCCGGGTAGAAATGGTGATATGCTGCGGAGGTGGCGCTGAGGAACTAGGTCCAACTAAGTCTTATGTTTGGGCAGGGCACCCATCTTAGTACTAGGGTGAGGGCTTTGGAGAGTCTGAAGGATCACGGAGGTATGGGTAATGGAGGCGATGTGGCCGGAGATGGAGGCTGATGATGCTGGAATATGAGGCTCCTGCGCAATACTAATGGTAGTGCTCCTGCGCCCAGGAAAGGTCAACTATCATTGGTCTCGGTTGGATGCGAAGGCGGGAGGTGATAAGAGCAGGCATAATCTACCCTTTTGTGCTTGATGGGACGACCTACAATCGACCACGCTCTATCTTAGGCTCAGCAGGAAAATCGATATGCTCTAATACCTGGCATAAGAGTCTCGGGATAATCGCGAACCATCTCCTAGTATTATTAGAGGATGGGGCCTTGTCTGTGTCGATCGAGTTGGCGAGGCCAGACAGATTGAATTTAGAAGCTGCGATACGTGGCTGAAGTATCTGATCGCCTGATAACAAAATGAATAAGCGATCGGTTGAGCTCTCGCTTGGGGTCATAGTGTGGTAGAACTGATGACCACACAGGGTAGAAAAACCTACGCAAGTGCATGCGTGGCTCAGTACCTGTTGCACTAGCCGCATAGAGTTGATGAGCTCTGGATCTACAGTAAAGGCTTAAAGATCAAAATAAACTTTGCTATGCAGGTCCCTAGTATTGCAATCAGAATTTCCGGCAATAGGGTCGCAGTGGAAGAGGGGTCGCCTAATGATTGAAGTAGGGGACATATCTGGAGGGAGATCTCCAACAGGGCCCTAGTAGGTAGTGAATGGGGCTCCTGGGGCCTAGAATTGGAAGACTCCACTATGCCAGAGGTCCGGGCCCTTTTGGAAGGTGGGGCCCTCCGGGTTGGCCTTGGATGTGGAGAAGATGGGGGAGTGGGGACAACTCTAGTAACATATCTGCACTGCTGCTGCAACGACTGCTGCAGCAGTGGTAGGCATGGTAGGAGCACTTTGGCTAGCGGCGGCGGGCGGCAGTATCAAGGCCGGGGTTGGACCCGCCAGCAGGGGGAGGAGAAGAGTGGCACACCTGCGGCCTGAAGCTGTGCCCTCCGCGTGTCTTAACCATGCCTGGGCGGAGAAGGGAAGGAGATGGAGGGAATGGGAGGAGGAGGATCTCTTTTCTAGGGAGGAGAAAGGATTTTGAAATGAAAATGAAAGAAAGAGAGGGGGAGTGGGAGTTTAAATGGAAGTAGGTTAGAAGGGTGGTTGGAAGGTTTTAGCCCATTTAATGTTCATAAATGGAGTGTTAAAACAAGAACAAAATATGGAAAAATTAATGTATTGCGTAGGAAATGAAAGGTTGTAGAAGACGAAGAGGGAGGAAGATGAACAGTGTGTGCAGAAGAAATTTCGTAACCATGCGAAATTTCGCACGGTTGCGAAATTGTAAACTTTGGAAATTTCTACAACATAGCAAGAAACGAAACACATACTACACGCAAAATAGAACAAAATTCATTAGAATATGCAAATGAAAAACAAAGAAACACATTACGAAAACTAAACTAAAAATAAAGGAATTATGCAAAACCACAAATAAAACCGAAATTAATAAACAATTTCTCAACAAAAATTTGGGGTGGCTTATAAGTCTCTGCAAAAACTACACCCACACATGGTAGCTTTTTGGATTCATGGGGGGTCAAGGATGGGAATCTCTTTCTTGTCTACTGTGTGTTGTACTGCATAGGGCTTCAGTCTTTGCCCATTGACTTTGAACACCCTGCTATCCTTAGAATTAAGAAGGTCCACTGATCCATTGAGGTAGACTTAATGGACGATGAATGGGCGGTCCACACCTTAAACGATCTTACCGGGGAAAAGTGGAGCTTGGAGTCATAGAGCAGCACCTGGTCTCCTTGTTTGAAATTTTTATGGGCTATTAGCTGATCATGCCACTTCTTAAGTCCGTCTTTTGCAATTTTTGAGTTGAAGTAGGCATCATTCCTTAGCTTTTCTAGCTCATTGATAATAATGAGCCTTTTAAGGCCAGCTCTTCCCATGTCTAGGTTATTTTTGTTGCCCCTGTACATATATTCCATTTCCATAGAGCGAGGTGACACGCCTTACCATAGCTAAGTGATGGGGGACATGCAAGGATGGTTTGTATCTTTGTTCATAACCATAAGGAATCCCGACGAGAGACAAGTCCTTTCTATTGGAGCTCACCACTTTCATCATTATTGTTTTGATTTCTCTATTGGTGAGCTCAACTTGACCACTGGTTTGAGGATGGCAAGGGGTGGCCACTTTGCTTTTTACGCAGTATTTAGCTAGGAGGTTCTCAAAAGGCATTGCGAAGTGAACCTCCATCACTAGTAATATGGCCCTTAGGGACCCCTAGTGCGGAAGATGTTCTCTTCCAAAATTTCAACACCACCGCATGGTCTCGCTGCTCTGCAGGCACTACTTATTCCCGTTTCGACCACGTAGTCGAACCCCACCAAAATGTAAATGTATCCCTAAAGGAAGAAAGGGAATGGTCTTATGAAGTCGATGCTGACATCGAGACAAATCAACTGCTACCAATATCGGGTTTAGAGGCATCATGTGACGACGAGAGATCTTCCCTAACCTTTGACATTTGTCGCATTCACGGCACATGGAGTGGGCATCCTTGAAAAGTGAAGGCCAATAGAACCTAGATTGGAGCACCTTCATGGTAGTCTTATGGGAAGCAAAATGACCTCCACATTCATTCTCATGGCAGTGATTGAGTATCCCTTGCTGTTCTCCTTCAGGCACACATTTTAGTTATTTGATAAACCTGATATTTTGTCTGAAGGGCTTTTCCCAATAGTAGGAGTGAATTTTGGCAAAGAAGAACTTCCTGTCTTGTGCCTTCCAGTCTGCTGGTAACTCTCATGTTACCAAAAAATTAGCAATGTGGGCATACCATGGGGTATTCTCTACTAGGAGCAGGGATTCCTTAGGAAACTCATCGTTGATTGGAGGAATGTGAGTGTTGTGTGCTATTGTTAGTCTCGAGAGATGATCTGCAACAATATTCTCCACACCCTTTTTTATCGCTTGATTTGCGGAGTTGAACTCTTGGAAGGCGGGAGAACCCATCCCGGTATTCTTGGCATTTTTGCTTAGTGGCGAGGTACTTGAGCGAATGTCCAGTGAATGATTATGTCGACCAATGAGAAATGCTTGAGAAACTTGTCGAGCATAGACTCTTGTTCGCAGGCTCCTTCTCTGTGGTGGTGTAATTCCTGCGTGCCTCGTTTAATGTTTGCTTGCATAGTATTAGACCACATAAAGGGTTTCTGTACTCTATGCCCATTGCTCCAATGGCGAGGTTGCTTGCATCGCACATAACCTCAAAAGGTAACTTTCAGTTGAGGGCTCTTACTATTGGTGCAGTGGTCAAGTAGGCTTTGAGTTCCTCAAAGCTCTTCTGGCAATCTTCATCCCAAATGAATTTGGCATCTTTCTCCAGCCAAGCATATAGAGCTTAGCAATTTTGAAAAATCCTTGATGAACCTCCTATAAAAGCCTACATGCCCTAAGAATTGCCTCACAGTCTTCACATTCGTAGGAGAAGGCAGTTTGGAAATTAGTTCAATTTTTTCCTTATCAACCTCAATTTCTTTGTTGGAAATAATGTGTCCCAGCACAATTCCTTGGTTGACCATGAAATGGCATTTCTCCCAGTTCAACACCAAGTTCTTCTCGATACACCTATGCGGGGCCAGTCTCCCGAGTTGATCGAGCATTTTTAAAGCTCCCTCCATAAACTATAATATCATCCATGTAGACCTCCATAATCGTCCACCAAATCAGAATGCGAGCATGCATGTCGGCAGATAATATTAGGGCATTACATAGTCCGAAAGGTATCCTCCTATAGGCATATATGCCAAATGGGTAGGTGAAGGTGGTCTTCTCGATCTTAAATGATCTAAATCAAATAGCTTGAATAGCCGTCAGAGAAAGTAGTAGAAGGGGTGGCTGAAATTCTTTCAGAAAATTTGGTCCATGAAGGGTAGAGGGAAGTGATCTTTGCTTGTCACCTCATTTAATCTTCTATAATCGATACATACCCTCCAACCTGTGGTAAGGCGAGTGGGCATTTCCTCTCCCTTTTCAATATGTATAGTAGTTACCCCTGATTTTTTTGGCACAACCTGAGTTGGACTCACCCACGTGCTATCGGATATGGGGTAAATGATACGACTTGTAACAGATTTTAGGACTTACGCACCTACCTCTGCATGAGGATTCAATCCTCTACGGTTGCCTTCTGGAGTTTTCTTCCTCCTCAGTAGATATGATGGGTGCGAGCCTATTGGAGCTAATTCCCTTTATGTAGTGATTTTCAGTGATATCATGCTTGTTCTCTTTGAGGAGGCCCAGCAGGTTGTTTTCCTGTGAAGCATTGAGCAGGGAGGATATGACAACTGGGCACTGCTCATGTTCTTCCAAGTATGCATATTTCAGTTCCGCAGGCAGGGGCTTGAGATCTAGCTTTTAAGGCTCATTGGCTTCTTCCCCAGTCAGTAGAGGTAGAATCTCTTCTTTTTTTCTCCATGGGCCATGTACAATGTATAGGTCTTGGGTTCCCTAGAGCTCTTTAAGACGGTCGACCAGCTCCTCGGTGGCATCACGCATTTCTTCTTGATTAGCTTGTTCCTCCGAGTCCATCAATTAGCTTCCTCTTGGACCCTCTTCCATAGTTTGTGCTTTTTACTCAAGTGGAAGATGTTGAGTTCTAAGGTCATGTTCCTAAATGTAAGTTGCATAACTCCATTTCGGAAATTGATAATTGCATTGGAGGTGGCTAAGAATGGTCTTCCGAGGATGATAGGCACATAATTAGCCCCCATTGCAACCGGTTCTTTATCAAGCACAATAAAGTCTACATGATAGTAGAATTTGTCCACTTGTATTAAAACATCCTCCATAATGCCCTTTGGTATTTTTATGGATCTATCTGCAAGGGACAATGTGATGGAGTGGGCTTATGCTCTCCCGAGCCTAGCTTCTTATACCGCTTGAATAAGGCGATAGGTTGACGACCCGGCAAAGTCTAGCGGTGCCTTTTCTACCACAAGTGCCTTCGATATTCAGAGATGGTAGGGCAACCTAGATCTTTGTATTTCCTTGGAGTCTTTACCTTTGAATAATGACTTGTTACATGTGCTGTGGCAGCTGATCCTCCTTCGCATGCACAGGTCCTTTAAAAACTTGGCATATGTTGGGACCTGTTTAATCATCTCGCGGGGAATGTGACTTTCACACATATAGCACTTCTAAGATTTCACTCGGTTGATGGCCTTTTCTTAGCTTTAGTGCTTGTGAGAAAAGTGGGGTGTGCTCTTTTTGTTACATTTTCTTTGATAAGCTTCCTCGTGCGGCTGTTTCTTTTGCTATTGGCACTTGTACATTGGTTTGGGCCTTATTTGGTAAACCTCCTTTCCGCTATAAAGTGATAACTTCTTTAACTTCATTTATCCTAGGATTTGGCTCACTGGAAGAGCTCACTTCATGCACGCCTCTAGGATTGGGTTGTGTGAGAGAAATTGCCTTTTCTTGCCTTTTCTTCTTTGGTTTGTCGACAGAAATTAGTCTTGTGGGTTGTCAGGTACGAAATTCGGATTGTAGGTTCTCTATTTTCTTGTTCAATGTGCCTTCCACCGTATCAATCCTTTAGTTAGCCTTAGTGTTCACTGCCTTCTGTTCTTCCACAAAATTGCCCACCACCTTGCTTAAGTTCATGATAACTTGTTCAACTGGTGATGATGATGGTGGTAGCTGTGGTTGGGTTGGCGAGCCGCCCACTCTGCTTTGCGGCATGGGCGCATATGGTGGCGACTTTGAGCTCGGGAGGTTAGGATGGTTACTCTAGTTAGGGTTATGGGGTGTTACCATATGGGGCGTGGTTGGTGGCTTATATTGACCTGAACGTGTAGCCATCGTATCACCTAGAAGGAACAGGTTGAGCGAGTGCTCTCCTTGGTTCTCAGTGGACTAACAAATGAAACAAGGTTGGTTAGGCATAGATGCCTCAGTCATTGCTCGCACCTCATGGTGATTTCACATTTCAAGCTCCTCCAACCTTCTAGCCAAGTTGGATAGCTTTGCCTTCATCTCCATGTCCTCTGTGATTGAGTACATGCCTCCCCTTGAATTGGTTGCAGGTCTCATTCTCTCTGCCTCTCTAGGGTTGGTTTCATCCATGCTTTGGATGTCTCAGCCATATAATTCAAGAAGTCCATGGCTATACGGATGTTTGCTCATGGAGTCCCCTTCACACATAGTCTCCCGACAAGCGCTTCATAGCGGGGACATTCCATTATAGAGTGATTAACCGGCATCTAGAGTATCGAAGCAATGGTGAGGGCGAGGCATGATGGTCTCTGGGTGACCTTCCAGCCTTTGAGTAGAATTTCTCATTTTCTTGGGATTTTGTAAGATTATCAAATTTCCCTCTTGATTTATTGGTTTTATGGGTCTTTGAAGAATTTCTTTAAAGTATGCACATATCTCCTAATTTCTAATAGTTCTCGGCACCTCGAGAGTTGAGGCCAAATTGTATATCCTTGAGTCAAAGGGAAGAACTTATTCTCATCGGATCCCATTGGGGATGTCCTCTTTGAAGGTATTACATGCCCTCGAACTTAGGATGTGTGAATAGGGATTTTCCTCTCCGTTCCATGGAAAAGGGGAGCAAGGGGCACTATATAGGGCTTGATAATGTCTCTGGAGGGAGACATAATAGGTGCACTCACTCTTGGGGGTGTATGATCCCTCGCTGTTACGTAGCCATTTAGGTTCCTTTGAGCCCCTGTTGGCTTCTTTGCTTTGCTGTGCATGCTATTAAACATGCTACCAAAAAGGTTAATGTTAGCTAAAAAAAATGAGGATAGAAATTGTATATGGATAGTATAAAATTGAATCAACCTAACAATGAACTGCTAGGGGAAATAACAGTAAGAAGAAAAAGGTTGAAAATTTACCAACACTTGTAATGTGGATCATAAGTTAAATAACTACGTCCACTTGCATAGGCACCATCGTAGCAGTATACATTTGATTCACTGTTAGTAGCATGCACAGGGTAGAGATTTAGTGCTCAGAATAAAAAATATTTATAAACCTAAACTTTTTACTATCGTAGCATAGCTACTGCAATATAGTGGCTCTAGGGTCGAACATAGGGATGAGTTTTCTTCACGTTAGTAACTAATAGTTGATTCAAAATGGTGATTTCACTTTGGATTTTTGGTTTTTCATAAAAACAGTGGGGTTGGTGATTTGAAGATTGCAACTAAAATTTAATAAAATGTAAAAACAACTCCTTGAAGTCTTGGGCCACTGGGTTTGAGGTTCTAGGGCAACTGAGAGGTCCTCAGGTCTTTTTCCTCGCGTTGGGGAGAATGTCCTATAGTCATTTCCCAAACCGGATCTTCATTTAGCTATAGAGCGAACCACAATAGTTTCCTATTAAAGATCTTAACATTGTCATTAATGTTTCAAAGGCAGTAAAGCGATCCTTTGATCTACCACACGTTGACAAATAAATAAAAACTAAGCGAGCTTAAGTGGATCTGGCAATAAGCATCCTTTGAACCTAAGATTACCCAATGTAATTCAATCAGGATACATCAAAGGATTTAAACCTATAGTGAGAGATAGAGGCATAAGATGACAACAGCGTGATAGTTAAGCAAGAGGACCGGCGGTTTGCTAAAAACCTAGCCTAGTAGCCCTGCTTTTCAAGGATAAAGGGGTTAGCTAACCATCCTACGAGTTGTCATTCGGGGTGTTTGGCAAACGAAAGTGAAAAAAGGAAAATGAGAGAAAACGGCGGGAGAGAATTTGAAAGATTTCGTGCCAAAATTTATTGCATCCAGTGATTCTATACAAAGCCTTAAGCGAGCGCCTCTTTATCGGAACAAAGTACAAAAATATGCGAACTGCAATACATAGAGGGGTATTTTAGGAAAAAGCTCTATGGTGGTCGAAAAATGGGGTCAAATGGGACGTAGGGGCGGGTTGCGAAAATTTCGCAGCTTTGAGAAATGCGAGGACCCGATTCTTTCTATTTTAACCACTTTCCTTTTGGCTTCTGACCCGCAACTTCTGAGTTCGGCTTAGATTCTTAGTGTTTGAGTCAACTCAACAATTTGGCGAGTTCAACTTGCATAAACTACAAAAATAGCCACAAAATGCGATTAGTAGTAAAGCCGGGACCTTAATTTGCCAATCAGGTGAATTAAGTTGATTAGTACACAAAAAGTGCTCAAAACTTGTAATAAACAGGGCTCAAAATAGCACTATTTGGGCACTAATCACTTATACTTATCTTAGGGGTACCCGTGGGTACTACGAGCTTATGCTTATGCGGTTGCCATAGGTACTCTGAGTAGAGAAGGATGTACATTACTTCCTCTTAATGCCGTTATTGAGACCCTTATCATATAAGCTGTTTATTTACCTAGACCAGTGTAAAGGGCGTGGGACCTGACACAATAAGTACACGGAAGTGCAGTGCAATCTTGAGGTCTTTGTAGCCTGAAGTAGGATTATGCGTCTTTGTCGTAATCGAGAGAGTGCAGAAGTACTAAATGTGCCAAGCACTAATCGAGAGGAATCTTAGAAGTACTAAATGTGCCGGCTTATGTTGAGAGAGTTACCATGCTTTAATAGGAAATCTGGAAATTTGCACTTGATATGAAGGTGCCATGTCATTCAATATGCAGTGCAAGAAGCGGGTCCCTACAATTATATGTGTTCAGGAACTTACTATCTTATCATAGAGGCATTAAGTTTGCCAACATCAAACTCACCGAGACGAAGCGAACCTTTACCTTACAAACATGTATGGACCCTTTCCTTACCTTATAGGGTCTCGATTATCGATAAGAGGCAGTACCAGAACAGCTGAAAAACAAAACGAAACAAAACACAGAAATTTCCATGCTATGAAGCCGGTAGCTACGTGTGTGTGTGTAGCGATCTGACTGCGGCGTAGAAGCTCTGTTTGTGGCGGCATAGAAACTGTTGCGACTTAGAGAAGCTACTGTTTGCGATTGTAGAAGCTTCTGACTGGCATTCAGTGGCATGGACCTACGTTGCTACGTGGGATCACTATGCTGCAATGTAGGACCCAACAAATTTCCAGATTTTTGTTGATTTCGCCCCTTTTTCTAGAAAACCAACCAAAAACAAAAGAAAACTCATATACTCTGCGAAAAAATCTTGAGAGTGTGTTTCACTTAGCAAAACCAAACATAGAAACAGAGATTAATTGGGTTTTTCAAACCTTAACTCAAATAATTGTAAGTTAGGTTAACTTCTAACACTGAGCATGTATCCATACACCAAACAAACCAAATCCATACTCAAGGAGGATTCTATATATCTTATACAAAATAGGGTTTTACCAGTAACTTTCAAAAAATCTAGGGTTAGGATGAGTTCTTAGCTAACCACACCAGGAATGGAACTCACTAATATCCCATACAAACACTTCCATACAAGTTCCATACAAAAACATAGCCATCCATACTCAAATAGTTTCCATACCTTTCTTGGCTTCCTTATCTTCTTCTCTCTCTCTTCACGTATTGCCCTAGCACTTCCCCTAAATGAGAGACCAACTGGGTCTTAAGTCACTTATTCTTCATAAGGCCTTGTTTGGCCACAAAATGCATTCTTTTGACTTAAGTTTCTCCCGAAATGCTCTATAGCCCACATACTTCCTCTATTTTCACTACAACTCTCATATTTATACTTTGGCATATAATCTTATTATCTTATGACTTTTATATCCAATTTTTCCAAATTCCACTTTTACCCTTGTATCTTGTACAAATTCGAGTTTAAATTTTCTCCACGTAGCAACATAATAATTCTGAAAAATTTCAAATTAATTATAATATACCACTAATTATGTTTAAAAATGACTAGAAAGTGTATTTTGAGGAATATTCTGATAACTATACTTTAGTACAATATTTATACAAATGACATTTTCATGCCCTTTCCAAATCATTTACAAATATTGCCGAGAATTCACCTCATCTTTGAAAAATCCACCATGTAAGTACATTCATGATAAAAAAAAATTGAAAATATAATCTTCTTATGAAGATCTTTACATCTTTTGATTTCAATACAATGTAGTCACATGATATAATGGAATGAAGTGTATGCATGAGACGGAGCATTTACTTATACTCTGCATGATTTGACGATGACTTTGGGCTCTACGGTCTTCGGTCCTACCACTATCTACTCGGGTACCTATGCGTACGAAAGCGTACGCTCGCATTTTCCATCTTAGTGGTTCTTTGCATTCTATTCTCATTTAACAACTAACATATATATATGCGCAACAATTAACTTTTATATATGCATCACTTAATCATCTAAAAACATTCAACATATTTTTAAAACAACCTTTCAACCTTACTCCTCATGTGATCCATGTAATATTTATAAATATACCAGCTTTATAATGGTTTAACATACTTTCATTTTGTCTGAATATAGAAATACAATAATTCTCATATTTCATGCGTCCACGTGTCATTATTCTTGCCTTAAGCGAATATTAATCATTTTTCCTTAAACAAATCCTAGCGAAACTTTCGGTCGCGTAGGATAACCGAATCCATATCGCATGGTCGGCGAAACGCAAGCCCGGTAAACATTTAATAACTTCGGTACTATCTCATTTGGGCTAAAAGCGGTTATTTTGCATTTTCAAGTTGTGGCACCCTCTGAATCTTGTCCCGCTAGGCTGGGATCGGTATGCCCACTTATAAATCATTTGTTCGCGATCTTTATTACATTGGCCATATTGGTAGCATACCAATCTATCCTCTTTGCACTCAAAGCATGAAGGTTAACATTCTCTTAAGGGCAATAATAATTGGTAATTTACAATACCATGTTCACATTTCCACAATACAATTAACATTCTCGCCAGTTCGATTTTTGTACATACGTGAATCCTGTCATGTTTGCCACTACATAGTTCATTTATAAGTCAATTAACCAACACTCAAACAAATTCATTTATGGTTCAAATAGAAACACATATGCAGATGTTTGTCAAACATTTCAAACTTAACTAGTTCCAACCAAAAACGCAGATTTCATAACAAACATTCCAAATTTATTAGACAAACAAACACAAAACTTGAAACATGAAGAGAAGTCTGAAGAACAAACCAAAAAGGTTGTCGATTCTAGTCAGTAATCCTTGGAATCCCAATCTTAGGTTAGGTTTTATCATCATCAGCCCCTAATCCATCACAAATACATCACAATCAGAGGAAGCGAAAGAAAATCGGTCGTACATGCTAGTACTTTTGGTTAAGGTTGATTTCTCTTATTTACCTTCACTTGTAAAATTTTATGGGAATAAATGAGCCATATTTTATCCAACTTTCTTCAAGTCCATTGTTCCTCTATAAATATATTTTATTTTGAAATTGGAATCATCCAATTTGGAGCATTGGAACTCAAGATAATAATCTAAACAACCGGGGCCTACATTTTCAAAGCAGGCAATTTGCCCCAGCGAACTTCATTTGGACGAATTTCTGGGTCCAATGAGGTCCAAATTTGAATACACTTATTTCAAGAAACTTTTTTCTCCTAGAAGTCTAATTTACCCAGAAATTTGAATCACTCAATTTGGATGAGTTAAACTCAACTTATAGACTAAATACCAAAACTGTACCAAAACACCAAAACAGTACCAAAACATAACCAGAATTTGCCCGAAAACAGAGCTTCACTTTGATGAATGTTTGAGTCTAATGGGGTCTAAATTTGAATACACTTATTTCAAGAAAATCTGTTCTCCTGAAAAATTTGGATCTTTTCAGTTTGGATAAACAGCTGACAAAGGTGTGCTGAAACAAAACATGGGTTTTGAAGAATTTTGTGACATCTCCTGGCGCGACATTTCCTTTATGCAAACTCATGAGCAGTACAATCCCAGAAAAGAGGCTGCTTGAACTCCTAGATTCAAACATATATATTACCAATCCAAACCTGATCAAGAGGTTGCAGGAGGGTTCCTAACAAGCAAAATGATTGAATTCATACCCCGAACTTAGACAAGTATCTGTAATCTTTTGAACACTCCTCTAGCTTGCTTCCTTCCTCTTTAAGAACAAGTGAGTCAAAGATGACTTCTATCACCTCCTCTCTCAGCCGTGGCTAACCCCCTTTTTGCCCAAATGAGGAAAATGATCTCATTTCCCTTTGGAATAAATTTGGTCTTATTCTCATCTTGTATAAAGGCCTTGTTAGGCCCTTCCTTTTGGATTTCTTTTTCATTTTTAAAGCCCTTGTTTCTATTTCATTTTCACCAACAAACTTATCACATTTCTACTTTGGCATATACTTTCTATTGTTTTATGACCTTTGGGTCCTCATTTGACATTTACCAATTTGCCTTGACTCTTGTATTAATTCGATTTTATTTATTTATTTTCACTTTAAAAACCTTTATTATTTCTATCCCTTAAAATCGATAAAGTAACAAATAAATAAAATAAATTTATAATAACATATAATACTATAAGGTGAAATAATAAGACAAGAAGGTTATTTTTTGGGATATTACAACTCCTCCTTACTTAGAAGATTTTGTCCTCAAATTTAACTTTAGTAAATAGTTGTGGATATTGCTGACGCATAGTTTCTTCACTTTCCCTCGTGGCTTCCTCCGTCTTGTGGTTCTTCTACAATACTTTGACTAATGGGATTCATTTGTTCCTCAATTCTTTTACTTATGGAACAAAGATTTCTACAGGTTCCTCTTAATAAGTTAAGTCGGGGAAAAGCTTAATAATATCCAAAGAGACCACATGTGAGGGGTCTGACCTATACCTCCTTAACATTGAAACGTGAAAAACGTTATAGATCTTTCAATTACAGGTAAGGATAACCTATATGCCCAGCCAGACGCTTTCTCGATCACTTCATACGACTGATGAACCTAGGCTCAACTTACCACTTTCTCTCTTAGGAATCATGGCTTTCTTCAAAGGAGAAACTTTCAAGGGGAAGACATTTTCTCATGATCTCATATTGAATGTCTTTCTCTTCCAAGTGTGTAAGATTTTGTCTATTCGTAGCTACCTTTAATCTTTAATTATTTCATACCATCGGTCTCTTGGGTCAAATGGAAGGTGCTTTCTTCTCCCTTATGTCCAACACATTGGTGTTGAACTACTTCGCTAGTAAAACCTGCGTAAAGCGCCATTCCAATACTCGATTCCATTCCAATACCTGGACAGTTATTGTTATACACTACCTTAGAACGTCGAATATACCCTAATAGCTTGATACAACATGTTTGTGGGTATAAAATAAGTTAAATCGTATTTACTGTTTAAACTGATTAAAAAATTAATTCAAGAAATAAGGGTAAATTAGAAATTTACTAATTCAGGAATCTAAAGGTCATAAATAAAAGTTAATATGCCAAAGTGGAATAATGGTTGTTGAAGTATATAAATGAAAGAGAAAATGAAGGACCAAATATAAAAATGGGAAAAACTAATTAAAAGTGAAGGCTAAACAAGGCCTTAATCTGTAAAGAGAAAAGACTAAAAGTGGTCTGTAAATGAGGAGGTTGCCTTATTTGCACAAGGAGCAAAGAGAGATATGAGTGAGAGGAGAAGGAGAAGGAAATTCTTTGCTGTTTTCTCTCCATCTTGTAGAGATCAAGCTTGGTTCAAGAAGAAGAAAGAAGAGGCTTGTAAGAGATTAAGGTATGGAAACCTAACTAAAACCCCTATTTTCTTGTGTCTCTGCCTGAGAAACCTTACCCTTGTAAAAATGTGTTCTGGATGGTTTTAGTTCAGTTTGGAGGTTGTTTTTGCATTGTTTTATTGGTTTTGAGGAATGTTTGTATAAAGGAAATGATGAAGCTTCAAAGGAGTTGCTGTCAAACAATTTTCAAAACACCTATTTTTGTTTTAGCTATAAGTTAAGTTAAAATTATTCAAATTGAGTGATTCCAATTGTTAAAGAACCATAAGAGATAGAGCTAAAAATGTATAGAAGGTATCAGGAGTAAATTATAGCTCTAAGGCTCCCGAATATGGGCTTAAAGGTGAGTTTCGAGTAGTTGATGGGAATGCTCTGTTTTGGGTGTAGTTATGGTGTTTTGGCCATAAGTTGAGTTTCACTTATCCAAATTAAGTGATTATAAATTATGGGTAAACTGGACTTCTAGGGAAATAATTTATGTGAAGGAATGATATGCAATTTGTAACCCCAAAGTACCTAGAAACCTGTCAAAGTGGAGCTATGTGTAAGAACAATATGATTATGTTTTGAAAATTAGAGTAGTTTGGATGTAAAATGCAATAACTTGAGTTTTGGTGATCCACATTGGAGGATTCTAATTGGAGAAGAAACCTTAGAACCATAGCTTCAAATTCATAAAGGAACCATTACCAATTTATGGATTTAAGACTTCAAATCGAGAATAAAGAGGGGTAAATCAGAGTGAGTCAGAATAATCGACTAGTTTGAAATTAAAATGCCATAACTTGAGTTTGGGTAATCCAAATGAGATGATTCTAATTCCTAATGAAAATAGAATCATAGAGCTATTATTTTCTTGAAGAAATCATGAGAAAAAAATGGCTCATGTGTCTCAAGAAAATTTTTCAAGTGAAGGTGTATTAAGTAGACATCAACCCTAACCAAAAATCCTAGAATGCACAATTAACTTTTTTTTCTTCTTGTGTTGTTCTTTGAATGTGACATATTTTTGATGGATTAGGTTGGTGGCGAGGAAGCTTGACCCAAGAACGAGATTCCGAGGATAAGAATCGGGTTATTTACAACCTTTTAGGCTTGTTCTTCACACTTCTTTCCTTGTTTCGATTTTGTGTTTTGTTTGACAAACTAAATCTAAAAGGTTTTATATGAATATGCTTGTGTACTCTGTTTGAGCCATAAATGAATTAATTTCTTCTCCACTTCTCTCTCTTTATTTCTAATATAGAAGGATTATGAAATAAGTGGATTTATTGAAATGAATTGCGATAAATTGCATATTGATTTGTTTTAAATTGATTTGATACAAATGATTGTGAAATGAATTTGCATATGAAAAATTTGTGATGTGTATTGAAACTAAGTATTTGATATAAATGTATATGCACTATTAGTAAATTGCTATGAATGATTTTAGCGCTCTTTAATAGAATGTTAACCGTTAAATTTGAGGAAGGATAGATTGGTATACCAATATGTAAAATGAGCAAGATCACTACGAACGAATGTGAAGTGTCATCTGATCCGAGCCCAAAGGGAGAAGATTCGTAGTGGTTCATGAAATGATTTTTAATAGCCAGTTAGCAACCCAGCGGGACCGCATCGTTATGTAAAACCTTTTATACTGCATGTACTCTAAATGACTCTTATTGGTGATTCGTTATCTCGTGCACCGGTGCTACAGGTTAAATTCGCTTTTAAGGGAAAATGAAAGAAAATTCGTGAAATGCATGATTCAGGTTAGAATGATTTATCGTATATGAAATTGCATGATTGAAATGACCAATGAATTGTAATTTGAATGTATACTTAAATGAAAATATTACATACATGTATCAGACTACATCACAACAAAAAATTATATGTTATATCGATTTGTAAAAATGCATGATTTATTTAAACTCGAAATGAAGAGAAATGTATAGAACCACTAAAGTATGAAAATGCTTAAGACGTTGTTTTATCATCGCTGTAGGTACCGAGTGAACATGCACTAAGGAAAAGACTATAGCGATTCGTAGTCACCATAAGCCCTACTTCTGAGTTGAAGTAAAGCTCACCATGCATTCATGAAATATATTCATACTTTTCAGATAAACTCGATTTTGTTTCAGAATATTTTGGTATTGAAACGCTTATAAATGCTATAATGTATAAGGGGTGGTAAATTTGACTAACAAATGGTATGAATTCCATATCGAATAAATAAATAAAAAAGAGTTTTTTATTTTATTTTATTAAATGATGGGCCCCCTTTATGTTAAAGTGGTATTTACTTATATATATTTTCATTGACTATTTGAAATGTGTTTAGAAAAGGAATTGTATTTGGATTCGTAAAATAGAGGACCGCGTCCCGGATCTGGTTCGACCTCCAGGTCGGGTCAAGTACGGGGGCGCGGGCCGTCATAAATTCAACTTGAGGAATATGTCTATCCCAAATATCCTCATAGTCAATCACACAACTTCTAAGCATATCCTCTAAAACTCAATAATCCCCTCTCCTGATCGCTCCATCCGTCTCGCAAGGGAAAGCCATGCCAAATTTAAATTGTAGTGTCAAAGTTCTCAGACTTTCTCCTCTCAAAATATTGAGGGTGTGAACCTTAGATCTCATCTAAAAATGATAGATACTTAACCCACGTGAATCCGAACTATTTCTATGTAAAGCTCGCTAACTTATCCAGAAACCTCGAAAGTCTAATTCTCTCAAAGGGCCAAAATGGTAACTTACTAAAATCCTAAATTTTCTAGATCTTCGATGATGAAATGGACTTCACCGTTGGAATCTTCTCGCGAAATCTAGCTACCACGTCGAATTTCACACCCGAGACAAATGAAATTTCACGCTTCGAGGTAACGAGCGTGAAATAGCAGACTCTCGTACATTTTGAGTGGCTCACAAAGAGCAATGTGTCAAAAGTGTAATTAGTCAATTTGAGCTAAGGCCTATGGGACATGTGGCACCTCCTAACTGGATGGAAATCCAAAGATGGTGGATTAAATGGATAAGGCAATCCTCTCAACCAATTAGAACTTGACAAGTGGCATGTGAGGGGACAAAAAGAAAACATCTTCTTCTCCCATTTCGTCTCACATGCAAAGTGGGGAGAGGGGAGAAATATAATTTGAAAATGAGGGTTTTGGAGGGAGAAACAAATTCTCTGCATTTCTACAGATTCTGACCGGGTCTGCCTCGCCACTCAAGAAGCAGCTAATTCCATGCTATATGGGCACGTGTGGACACCCAATTTTGTGGAGTTTTGACAACTCCAAGAGGTAGGGCTTTCTCCACTTGATTTAACTTTTAAGAGCTTTGTTAATGCTTTGGTGTGAGGCCATGAGAGGCCAGTTTTTCGTCAGGTCTCGAAACTCGATCAAGGTGTCGGAAATTGGGACTATTTTCGTAGTCCTTAGACTGACAGACATCAAGGTCATTGTCCAATGTTATAATCATGCACACCATTGCCGGGGAAGTCATTACTTTAAATAAGAGGATTTTGGTTCCACAAAGGAACTGACAAGCAGTGCGAGAGTTGGCCACTTCGGACAAACACCAGTCGCTTGGGATTAAAAATATCATTGCTTGATTGGACCAAAATTGTCCATGTGTTAATTGCATGAAATCGCTTTGAAATATGGGTCGAAATCTATGTGGAAAGAAACTGTTAATGCAATGAAAATTTGAGCGTGTTAACAGGAGTGTTTGAATTATATAAAAATATAATTACGTGAGAGCCACTGGAATTAAGTTGATTGTTGATTAAAGACAAGTGAGCTTAATTTTTGATGTTATTATATGTATACTGAGATATATTAGCATGAATTGTTTGGGAAATGGTATAATGTATTCCATATAAAATTTAGGCACCCTTTACAACGAGAGTTTTATGCAATGATATGAAAGAAAATAAAGGAAATGGTTGTGGAAAGGAATTTCACGGAAGATTTTCCTGAGAATCAAGGACGGTCCACAACACCACGCCTGAGAGCCTATGAATTGTTTCATAGAGTTATCCAACAAATTTACTGAGGGTTGTCTAATAGATTTTACTAAAACTTGTACATGCTTTCGAGAACAACCTTTGTTTTGAAAACAGCATTTTCTCTCACATTTGGCTTATGTATGCGTGAGGGAGTCAATGAGGGCTCGAGAAGTGGGAACGTGTGAGTCGATTCTCATCCATACTATGACATTCATGAGACCATGTATTTTCTCGAGTGTGGCTCAGCCATTACATGTGCACTTATAGCGTGAGTAACCCGAGGGAGATTATCACTTCATCGGGCATTGTCACTCTGCCGAGGGAACATTATTTTGTATTGTGGAGTAAGTTCTGTGGAAGATAAACAAGAGAGGCCGCTTTTGAGAAGAAAGCCAAGCCAGGCCTTTGATATAAATGTAAAACATGATTAGGAACCTTAAGTTTACGATATATGTTTCGTATTAAGAGAGATGTATAACTCTTAAAACTATGGTAATATAGTTGATGATATTTTGTGAGTAGTGATGTATGGGCCCCAAGTGGCCATTTTTATCATGTATGAGTTCCATGATATGAGACATTGTGTTTTCCACACGCCGATTTGCTGTCAATCGACTCCCTGGATTCAAGGCCACATATATCAAGTGAATAGCTGGCTTCATCGGTAGGGGAAGTGAGTTGATTCTGTCAACTTGGCCTACTACGACCTAAATCGACCATGTTTTCCTGGTCAATGGTATCCCACCACAAAATCCATTGTGATTCGATCCCATTTCCACTCGCTGCATTCTATCAGGCGTATCAAACCCAAGGAACTCTTGATGTTCCATTTTCTAAATTCTCCAGACACCATATATTTGGCTAAAAATCCAAACATCTTTTCTATCTTAATTACCAGTGATAGTCTTAAATCTTGATACATTTTGTGCTACCAGATGTATAGCAAAGGATCCACTGCAGCTCTCATGAATGGATTTCTTCAACCTTACCATCATCGGAGCTACACAAACCCTGGCTCTATAATACAAGAATCTATCCTCATTCATCAAAACTCATTTCTTTCCCTCATTCTATTTTGACTTATAATGGTAGAAATTTTCTCATCACTATTTTTAGCCTCTCACTCTAGATTTAATAAAGATTTATTCCTGCATTAATTCTACTCACTATCGTAATTCATCGTCTCGATAATGACAAATGAGCATTCATCAGCCAGAAGTTGTTTGCAATCGACTTTCTACTTAGAGAGTCCGCATTACATTAGCTTTCTCAGTGGTAATCGATAACACAATCATAATCTCGATCAATTCCATCCCATTTACGCCTGCTCTGCTAAGCTCTGCCATGTAGGGTAAATACTTGGTGATTTTCGTGGATCACATAGACAACACTTTTCTCCATAAAGGTAGTGTCTTCATTTTCAATGCAAAACACAATGGCGCAATTCCAAATCACGCGTAGGGTAATTCTTTTCTGCGACTAACGCCTTGAAGCATAAGCCACCACTTTACCCTCTCGAATACGACATCCAAGTCCACGAACGAAGCATCAAGATCACATTCTTTATCAAGGTTACGAGTAAGAACCAAGCCTTAGTTAAAATGCTTTCAAATTTCAAAACTAGCTTGACTTTCTTCAATTCCACTAAAATCTCACATCTCTTTGGGTGTAATCTCGTCATCAGCCGTGAATCACCTAAAAAACCCTTAACTTCTATCTTCCTAGAGTAACCTCGCTGCCTAGAAGCCAAGGAACTCTCTATGACACTTAGTCGATGGTTTCATTATCTCCTTTGATCCACCCAAATCTCTTCTTCAACACAATGTGTCCAAGAAAGGACACTCTTCAACAAAAATTCACTTACCTATTTTTGCATAAACCTGCTCCTCTCAAGGCTCAGAACACTACCCGAAGGTGCGACATGATCTTCCCGATCATTTGAATACACAAGGATGTCATCTATAAACACCATGACAAATCGATCTAAAAACGGTCGGAAAACATGGTTCATTAAGTCCATGAAAGTCAAGCAGCATTTTTTCAACCTAAACCACATTACAAGGAATTGTAATGTCCATACTCGCTCTAAACACCGTCTTATCTAGTTATCCGCAGATCCTTAATCCTTAATTGATCGACTTAAAAGGACACCCGCACCTTTCAATCCGTCGAACAAGTCATCAATTTAGGTAACGGATACTCTGCTTTCATCACATTTTGTTCATATCTGTCTATAATCAGCACTCTCAACCGAAGTGTACCATCCTCTTCTTAACAAAGAGCACCGAGCTCCCCATGCAGGTGATACACTCGAATGAATAAATCCCTTCTAATAATTTCAACCGAAGCTTCAATTCTTTTAACTCTACTGGAGCCATTCTATACGATGTAATGGATGCCCGTTGCCACCCTAACAATGTCAATTGCGAACTCAATTTCCTTTGTTGAGGTAATCTTGGAAACTCCTCGAAACACATTCTGATAATCACAAACTATAATGATGTCTAATAACCAGTTCGCTCCTTTCCATATCAACCACATATGCCAAATAGGCTTAACACCCTTTCTGAACCATCGTTCTAACAGTGGCAACGAATATCACATTAGAGAGGTGGTTCGACTTCTCGTTGATAAAAGTAACTTCCTCGCCACTCTGTGTCCTCAAAGTTACTTGCTTTATTCTATAATCAACCACCACTGCAGACAGACAAACTAATCCATCCTCATTATCACATTGAACCTTCCGAATGATAACTCGATCAAGTCTCCCGAAAACTCATACTCTCGTATTCTGATGGGACAATCTCTATAAACTCTATTCACGACACTATGCCCGACCTGGTTTGTTACCAAGATATCACATGATCAGGCTTCACTCTTCTGCGAACCACCCAAACTAGGAATGAAGTACAAACATAAGAACTTGCAGACCCTAGGTCTATAAGTGCATGTACAATAAGATCAAAGATATTGAAATTACAACCATCACATCTAAAGCATCTTTATCTTCAATGACCTTCATCAGATACACCCTACTGAGCACTGGGCATCTTTTCTACCTATGGCCTGTCATTGCCTTAGAGTGCCCAGATGCAACACTCTTTGCTATCCTTACTTCCTCTATATCGCTAGTTATACCCTAGTCCGTGCCGGAAAGAATCCGCTCTAGACCATCTTTACTTTGTGCTCATCGATCCACAAACCAAACAAGCACATGTTAAGGTCTCCAACAATTCCCCTTATGTTCCTCCCATAATGTGTGCACAGGAGAGCCGGTCCTTTGGAAGAATCAAGTATTAGCTACTAATGGTGTTAGTAGAATAGTCTTACTACTAGTAGTTTGAGTCAGTCTCCAGAGTGTAGGTCGACTAGGAACCCGTGGACCAGAATTTTATTCTCCGGGTGATGATATCGAACTCGACCCACTCAGGTTTTCTTCCCGTTTCTTCTTTCACATACTTTCTTCACCCTTTCAACATTTAAATCACATGTCACAATCTTAGAGTAATCATCATAGCCGAATCCTATGACATAGGCCCGAATATAGTCATTTAGGCCATCATCAAACTTACGTCACTTTTCTTCCTTATAACTAGCATCTCTGGAGCATACTGGTTTCAATCGGGTGAATTCCCTCTCAATACTGGTCACACTCATCTACCCTTCTTCAAATTATGGAACCTCTCATATTAAGGTAGATTTGACTCCATGATAGCTCGAATTTTTCACTTAAAACTCCTCCTATGTAATATTTTCCGTGGTGCATCCTGGTCACAAACACCTCAATCGGTAAGAGCGCTATTTTGTAGGAGCAGATCGCATTAACTTTAAATTCTTCCTTCGGTTTGCAATGCATTTGTCAAACATTTTTCTGCTTTTTGAGCCAATTTTCCGCATTGAAGTCTCATCTTTCTTTCTAAGAAAACATATAATGGTATTTTTCCATTCTTCAATCATCGTCCAATGAGGACAACTTGGCTGGTTGTATGGCCTTTGTAATGCTTACTTCATTTGAGGATATCAACACTACCTCCTACGACTTGTCCTTGCTCATGTATCAATGGAGCATGGGATGCTTGCCCACCATCCACACTAACAAGACTATTTTGGCGACTCCTCGAGTCACCTCTGACCCTATTGGGGCTTGAACTTTCTGTACTTAACCTATTAAGAACAACAAGATCCGCATCAAAGTCACATCATCCTTTTATATGCAAATGCAATGCATGACACACATAATGCAAAATCAATTTATAGAATCACCTAAACCTAAGCTTTGATACAAAAATAAATGTCGCCCTGACCTACCCAACCCGACGGCTAGACCGAAACACTAAATCTATTTATTTGTAAAACACATTTCATATACTCAATTTCGAAAGGTTATTTAATATCCATTTAATCATATTTATATATGTGAATGTGATATCACTACTATTTCACTTTCATTACTATATGAAGTATGCATTATATCTTTTCAAGAGGACCCATAACTATACTTTAGTACAATATTTATACAAAACGACATTTCCATGCCCTTTCCAAATCATTTACAAAATATTTGTCAGAGTTCACCTCCTATCTTTGAAAATCCACCATGTAAAGTACATTCCATGATAAAAAAAAATTGAAAATATAATCTTCTTATGAAGATCTTTACATCTTTTGATTTCAATACAATGTAGTCACATGATATCATTGAATCAAGTGTATGCATGAGACGGAACATTTACTTATACTCGCACGATTTGACGATGACTCGGGCTTCACCTGGCTCGATCTCGCCACTATCTAATACTCTGCACTGCGGCGTGGAGCCAACGTGCTAAGCATTTTCATGATTAGTTGTTCTTTGCATTTCTATTCTCATTTAAAACAACTATACCACAGATATATGCACAACAATTAACTTTTGGTATATGCATCACTTAATCATTTCAAAAACATTCAACATATTTTCCAAACAACCTTTCATCATACTACTCATGTGATCCATGTAATATTTATAAATATACCATTTTATATTAGTTTAACATACTTTCATTTTGTCTCAAATATAGAAATACAATAATTCTCATCTTTTATGCTCACATGTGTCATTATTCTTATCACAACTCAATTCACACAATCCACACAATTATTAATCATTTTGCCCTTAAACGAATCTAACTAAAACTTTCGATGCGTAGGATAACGGAATCACTAGCAACGTCTTGCTGGGTTGCAGGCAGGTATAAAACATTTAATAACTCAGTACTATCCCATTGGGCTACGGACTGGTTATTTTACATTTGCATTTTGTGTACACTACCGATACTATCTCGCTAGGCTACGAATCGGTATGCCACTATAAATAATTTCGTTTGCAGTACTGTTATATTGACCCTTATTGGTATACCAATCTATCCTTAACTCGAACATGACAATCAACATTCTCTTAAGGGCATTAATAATTAGTCATTTACAATACCATTTTCACATTTCCACAATACAATTAACATACTCGACGGATTCTTTTGTACATACGTGAAGCCTGTCATGTTTGCCACTACACAGTTCATTTATAAGACAATTAACCAACACTCCAATAAATTCATTTATGGTTCAAATAGAAGCACATATGTAGATGTTTATCAAACATTTCGTATTTAACCGGTTCAAACCAAAAATGCAGATTTCATAACAAACATTCTAGATTTGTTTGACAAACAAACACAAAACTTGACACAAGAAGAGAAGTATGAAGAACAAATCAAAAAGGTTGTCAATTCTGGTCTCCTATCCTTGGAATCCCGATCTTAGGTAAGGTTTTATCATCACCAACTCCTAATCCATCACAAATACGTCACAATTAAAGAACAAACAAAGAAAAATCAGTCATGCATGCTAGAGTTTTTGGTTAGGGCTAATTTCTACCCAATACACCTTCATTTATAAAATTTTATGGGAACAAATGAGCCATATTTTACCCAACTTCCGTTAAGTCCATTGTTTCTCTATAAATCTATTTAATTTGAAAATTGGAATCATCCAATTTGGAGCACCGAAACTCAAGATATGTCCTAAACAACTCGGGACTACTCTATTTTCAAAATAGAATCAGAATTTGCCTGAAAACAGAACTTCATTTGATGAATTTTTGGGTTAAATGGGGTCCAAATTTGAATACTCTTATGCCAAGAAAATTTGTCATCCTAGAAGTCTAGTTTACCCAGAAATTTGAATTGCTCAATTTGGATGAGTGAAACTTAACTTATGGATGAAATACCAAACTGCATAAAAACACTAAAACTCTGCACTACAAAAAACGTAACTCGACTCTGTCAAACAGCTTCACTTTGATGAATTTCTGGGTCTAATGGGGTCCAAATTTGAATACACTTATTTCAAGAAAATTTGTTCTCCTAGAATTATAATTTACCCAAAAATTGTAATCACTCAATTTGGATGAGTGAAACTCAACTTATGGCCTAAATACCAAAACTGTACCAAAACACCAAAACAAGTAATTCAAAATAACCAGGAATGGTCTCGAAACGAGCTTCACTTTGATGAATTTCGTCCAATGGGTCAAAATTTGAATACACTTATTTCAAGAAACTTTGTTCTCCTAGAAGACTAGTTTACCCAAAAATTTTCATCACTCAATTTGGATGAGCAATAGCCAAGTTATGGCCAAAACAAAAACATGGGTTTTGAAATTTTTTGACGGCATCTCCCCTAAAACCCCAACATTTCCTTTATACAAAAATTCCTCAAAACCAATCTCATCAAAGTAAAAAGGCAGCTTGAACTCAAACTCAAACATATATATATTGAATTGTGATTTTACCAATCCAAACACAATCAAAGAAGGGTTAGAGGTCTTTAACAAGCAAATGGGTGAATCCATACCCAAACTAGACAAGTATCCATACCTTAATCTTTGAATACTCCTAGCTTTCTTCCTTCCTTTCAAGAACAAGTAGAGTCCAAAGATGGCTTCTCCCTCTCTCAACCGTAGCCCTAGTTCCCATTTGCCCAAATGAGAAATGATCTTCATTTCACTGTGACTCAAATTTGGTCTTATTCTCATCTTGTATAAGGCCTCGTTTGCCTTCCCTTTTTAAATTTTCCTTCATTTCCATTTAATTTCCATAACAACTTATCACATTTCTACTTTGGCATATAATTTTCTTCATTTATGACCTTTGGGTCCTCATTTTGACATTTTACCAATTTAACCTTGACTCTTGTGTTAATTTTGGTTTTATTTATTTATTTTTCACTTTAAAAACCTTTATTTTTATCACTTAAAACCAAAAAAATATAAAATAAAATAAAATTTATAATAGCATATAATACTATAATGTGAAATAATTAGACAAGAATATTTTTGGGATGTTATAGTTTTTGCTTTTCCTGTGGTCATGAGTTTGAAGGTTCCCTTGAGGTTTGGTTATGGAAGTCGCTCGATTCTTTTGCTTCAACTAGATGTCTCGCAAATTTTCGAGGGTTAAAGGTATTGGTTGGATTAAATATTGACTAAAGGGTATTATAGGGTTTTGCACATCCTGGGGTACAATGGTATAGGGTACCATATCAAAGATTTTGATATGAGGCAATGACACCTTCTTCTTCCCTAACATTGTTGTCATTACCCAGTTTAGGATTTTAGAATTTGCCTTAGTCAACTTAACCTTCATTTTTCCTGTTGACTCCAAAGTTACCCTCATATTGATTTCCTCAAGAGTGGTCAACCTCATACTCTCACTGCAGGTGTGCAATCTATTCAACCATGCTTGATCCCTGGAAACAAAAGAGTCTTAGATTTGTCTGTCTCTTCTTTCCAGCATTCTTACCAAACTATCATCCCTTTCTTTCTACCCTTTCAAGTAAGCTTCATCTTTTTCCTTCATCTCTTCTTTCAAGATCTGATCTCTCTCCTCCAACTCTCTCTTCAATTCAAGATCTCTTTGCTTGATGGATTCTTCCATGAAATGATCCTTATTTCTTAGCACAACATCAAAATAGTCATCTCTTAGTCAGAATGAGTTTCGCTGTCATTTCTCTCTCTCCTCATATTCTACTCCATTTAAGCCAACATCCTTATAAGCTCTACATTGCTGCCTGGAGCTTTCAACTTGCTCATTGTGGTAGGCTTCAGTTTGTAGCTGATGCATCCAATCAAAACTAGGACTTCTTTGCCTTTCTTCTATTCTTTCAACATTGTTCACTACCAGAGCCTGCTCAGGATTCTCAATTTCTCTTCTTTCTTCTTCAATCTCCTTTACTTTTTCTTTGCCTTGTTTGATGGAGGTTTGGTTATGGCAGTGAGGGTGAGTGGAGAAGTTTTATGGCATCTCCCTTCTTTTTCTAGGTCGAACTTCACTCTTCCCATTATGAACATTGTGGATGTGGTGGAAGGGTGATGGATAAGACCTCTGAAGTTGTTGCAGTTGTAGTTCAAAATGTACTTCTATGATTCACACGTCTCATCTCAGAATTTTCCGAATGGCGCACAAGAGTATGCTCTCTTCCTCTCACCTGTGCTCAAGTGTTTGGAAGGCATCAAGATTGAGTTGAGGAAGTAGAACCAAACCTTGGCTTCCTCATTGAGTGACCCTTTAGCGATAGAGTCAAAGGGGTTCTTCTTAGTTCTTTTCCATTCCCCTATCCTAGTAGTAGCTAGCTCCACAATCTTATGGTGGTATGGGTCTTTCTACAGCTTTTGAACTTAGACCCATCTTTAAGATTGCTTAACTTCAACACTTTGTTTATCTCATCTCTTTCGAATGAGATCCACTTTCCCATAACATAGCAGGTCTTCTCATTTTCCCCCACCATGTTAGAGTAGAACTCTCTTACCAATGCAACATATCCAACTGATTTATGCTCACATAGTAGACTCCACACTCTGTTCTCAATCACCTTCTTAAACGGTGAGATGAGCTGCTTGAAGCCTCTTTCTCCAATAAAACCCTTCTTCAGCATTTTCTTGTCCATGACCTCATAATCTCTATTTGATACGAACTCATGCATCTCAACTTCCTCCCCTTGCTCTTTTTCTTCTTCTTCGTTGCTTTTTCTTTTTCTTCCATCTTCAGCCCGTGCCTTAGTTTCAATAATTTCTTTTGGCATTTCCTATTCAACTTTTGTAGTTTATAGCTCCATAATAATTTCCTCTTCTATTTCAACATACTCCTCTATGATTTCTTTCAGGTTTGGAATCAACGTTTGCTGCTCAGACATTGTCAATGGCTAGATTAGGTTTAGGGTTTCGAAAAGAAAGAGGGAAGGTTCTAGGGTTCTAAAGGTTTAAGAGAAGAAAAGGGTTTTAAACTTTTGAATTCATAACATTTGAAGTTCTCCTTTTATAGGCCCAGAGATATGTTGTGACAATTCAATTGATGCGACAAAAAATTTCTATGTCATGACAAAACAATGGCTTTGAAACCAAAAATTATGTCGTGACATAAGATTTTGATGTTGCGACAAAAAATTGTGAGTCGCACAACAGAATTGTTGCGAAAAAAATTTCAATGTCGTGACAAATAAATGACTCTGAAGGCTAAAACACGTTGCGAATCGTCACACCTCCGACCCCCGCCAAAGGGACAAAGGGGGGCAGGAACTATACCGGGACTCATTATCAAGCTACATTGTCAAGTCTTATAACTCGTAACAAATGTCATATACAAAGGTACAAAAATAAAACTACCACCTTAGTGATAAGCTTACAAGGTCAATACATACGCCGAGTCCCATTTACATATACATACAAAAACTCGTACATTTACAATTACATACTAGAGAGTGAAACCTATGTGTGATGAACCCCTACTAAATGGCCGGCTCAAAGAAATATGAAGATCAAGGATCAGCCCTTCCCGTACTCCACGCATTAAAAACCCCGGGCTGCTAATGCTTAGTGGGAAACATATGATTTATACGTATACACACGACTAACACTCTTTCACAATCACATAGTACAAGAATGATTTTTCAATAGCGCATATCATAATTTATCATGAATCTGGCCATAACAAACTCTATACACCGACGTGTACTTATATAGCGCACTTGATACTTGTTCATCTCCTATAGGAGTTACGGGGTTTCTACACTTGTTCGATAAAATTCAGAGTACCACGTATCTTAACGTATGTACATTTACTCTTATTTCATTATTCGTGTTCTTACTGAGAACTGTCAATTACTTAGACCGCAATAAGGAATGAATGGGGACAACATAATAAGTACCCGGTTGCACTAAGACAAGATCGAGGTGTCATAGAACAAAGCAGAGTGTCAAGCACTGATCGAGACGTGCCCGCCCACGTAATAGAAGTGTCGTCATTCAACATCCGGTCTTAAAGTAATCCTACATCAGTATGTGTTTAGGAACTTACTATCTTATCATAGGGGCATTGAGTTTGCCCGCATCGAACTAGCCAAGGCGGCGAGGTATGGTCAAATTTTCCTTTACCTTACAAACACATGACTTTCATACACTTATAAGGTCCCTATTAGTCCAATAGACAAGTCCTCGAGCAACGTATCAACAAAACAAAACAAAACACAAAATTTACACACTATAAACAAGAAGCAGACCGTAGGTAGCTCAGCCAAGATCAGCATTCGAGGCTTGACCAAGCTTCCACTCGACCACGTCGCGGCGTGGACATGCCACGCCGTGGCTTGGACTTTCGCTGCTGCGTGGGGTTCCCTACGCCATGGCGTAGGACCCCGAAAATGCCCAGATTGTTCTGATTTCGTCCCTCTTACTAGAAATCCAACCCAAAACCCTCAAATAATCCAAGAGCATCACTGAAAACAACTCCCAAATGGGTTCTGAACCCTTCACAACCAAACATGGAGATTACCCATGGTTTTTCAAACCCAAACTCAAAATACTGGAAGTCAGCTAACTCTAACACCAAACATGTTACCCTCATCATAAACCAAGAATCCAGTATACTCAAAGGGGAGGATTCCACTCATCTTATACAAACTAGGGTCTTACCAATCCAACTTTCAACAAATCTAGGGTTAGAATGAATTCCTAACTAAACCCTAGGAATGGAACCACTAAAACACTTACATACAAGTTCCATACAAAAACATAGCCATCCATACAACAATTCCATACAAAACCATAGTTTCCATACCTTTCTCTTCTTCCCTTCTTTCTCTTCTCATCTCTCTTCATTGAAAAAGCCTCCCAAATGAGAGACCAATTTGGTATTATCCTCATTTTGGAGTTAAGGCAATGTTTGGCCATAAAAATGCATTCTTTTGACTTAAGTTTCCTTTTACTGCACTTTAGTCCTCAAATTCCTTTCTATTTTCATCACAACTTCCCATAATTCCACTTTGGCATATAATCTTATTATCCTATGACTTTTATATCCTATTTTAACAAATTCCACTTTTACCCTTGTAACTTGTACAAATTCCGAGTTTCAAAATTTTCTCATTTAGCAAAATAATAATTACGAAAAATTCAAATTATACATACAAATTACCCTAAACATGTCGAAAACAATAGGGTATATTTTGGGGTGTTACAGCGACATTGGATTTTTTTAAGCAAACAAATGTCGTGACAAAATATTAGGCCTCCTCTAGTGAACTTTTGTCACCACAAAGGTTTCAAATGTCACGACATTCAAATGTCGCACCAAAAGTACAAAATGTCAAAACAACTGGGCTTTATACCGAGAAAGACAGACCGTATTCAGAGACAAAATATGCATTTTCATCCCAATCTTTATTTTTATCAAAATTTTGAGCCATTTTAATTAGTTTAACCTACTAGACTTTCAATCACTCAAATCATGCTTGTGAATACAAATCTAACATGAATTAAGCATCTCAATTCAAGGAATGACAATTAAGTTAAAGTTTTCTCATCTCAAGAAATATGTAATTGTAAAATACAAAATTAATTAAATACCAAGAAAGCTAATTGAAAACCCTAACATAATTGTAGAGCATGTTTTTTTCTCTTCAATTGGTTGAATTTTACTCATTGCTTAAAGATGCTCATTTACAATAAAGCTTTCTTGTCCTGAAAAACAGTAAAAATCAACTAACATTAAAAACAAACTTGAATTCAAAACTCAAAACACACTAAATTAAGTAAAATCAAACTATCAAAGTAAAATAACAATCGCTTGGGTTGCCTCCTAAGAAGCTACTCGCTTTATACCTTAGCTAGACATTGTCATAGCTTTGCACATTTTCTAACAAATCTCTTCAAAAATTTCAAATCTCAGGCAGTTCCTCATTCAGATTTCCTCCAATATAAGAGCTCTCAAATTTTCACCATTTACTTTGACTTCATTTCCGCACTGGCCTTTAGTGTCACTACTCCAAAAGGTGTAATTAAGGGAGGATCAGAAAGGACCACTACACCTTGATTTAAGCTTTCCTGGAAAACATTTGAGCCTTGAGTTGTATAGTAGAACTAGCTCTCCTACCTTGAACTCCTTTCTTAGAATTCTTTGATCATGGCATCTCTTAGTCTTGTTCTTGTAGATTCTGGCATTATCATAGGCTTCATTTCTCAGTTCTTCCAGTTCATTTAATTGAAGTAATCTCTTCTCCTTAGCAGTTTGGAAATCAAAATTCAACTTCTTAATTGCCCACATTGCCTTATATTCCAGTTCAAGAGGGAGATTACAAGGCTTTCCAAACATAATCCTGTATGGAGACTTTCCCATGTGGAGACTCAGGCGCTCAGAACTCCATACCGCATCATCTAGCTTTACTGACCAGTCTTTTTTTCTTGTATTCATTGTCTTCTCCAGTATGTTCTTTATCTCCCTATTGGATATCTTAGCTTGCCCATTTGATCGAGGCTGATAAGCCAAGCCCATAGCATGTCTTACTCCATATCTACTCAAGAGTTTTGCGTAAACAATTGCTAGCAAATGGCTTCATCAATCGATGATGGTTCTTGGTGCTACATATCTATTCAGTATGTTCCTTTGAATAAACCCCAAAACAGTGTTTGCATCATTTATGGGACAAGTAATAGCTTCAACCCCTATGGATACATAATCCACAACAAGGAGAATGTATAGATTACCAAATGAAGGTGGGAGAGGTCCCATGAAGTCTATGCCCCATACATTAAAAATTTGTACCACTAGGTGTTAGATTTCTTCTTATCTTAACATAGACCAAAATTGGACACTATTGATGACCAAACATCCAAGTACTAGCACCGCTCCTAACACTAAATTAGTCTCCCAACTATGCCAAAAAACTTGTTTCGGCACTCCAATATAATAAATATATGTTCACTTTGTATGAGAATGCTTCATTTGAAAATGTGTTTTGGTCTAGTTCACTGCAAGTGCATAGGTCGTACAAGTAATAAAAGAGGATTTAAGTCCATATATCATTCCAACGAGTACTGATGATAAATCTAAAATCACCACTCCATCTACTCAAGATCCCAATATTCGAATCAAAGCCAAAGGTGATTCGTTTTTAAAACTAAAGGAAATGTAAAACTTAATAAAATTCTATAACTCTATATTAAGAATTCAAAATCATTTGATTGGAAAAGTTCACTAGGTAAGTTAACACTAGAAGCAGATCAAGATACAATCATCAATTTCTGCATCATTTTATAACATGGTTTAGCCATTAGTTGAAATTTGAACTTGTCAAATATGCAAGGTAGTATAGTTTGGATTTCTCTATACACCATACATTTCACTAATTAGAGATCCATGTTTCTTTTAGATACATGAGTCTAATTAGTTACTTGTAGAATAGAATCCTCTTGATCTAGGTATTTTTCCTTTTCAGTACTTCACACCCAAATCTTGGGGATCACAATTCCGCTCTTATGACAAAGCCTTCTCCAATCTAATTGGTATCCCATCCATCGAATCTGATAAAATTCTCTATCTCCTTGATTAGATCTATGTTAACACGAGATTAAGATCCTTTCATCAGATAGAGGGGAAACCTCAAATCAATTAAATTGATACATCATCCAACTATTCTCACACCATGAGTAATTTATTGATCTATCGAAGTAATATTTCAGAGTTCACTAGTTCCATAATATTAGTCTAACATACCCCCCAATAACCGCTCCATACTCTCAGGATTCTCCATCTCTGTATCACTCAGAGGGCCTCCTGGAAATCAAAGCAACATACAAATCCTTTTGGTTATTACATGCTACTAATATTCTAAACTATTAATTTCAAGAACAACACCAATGAAATAAATTCAAGATTTTCAACTATGATGTTCTTTCAAGTTGCGTAGAAATCAATAATTAACATTGATCCATTCCCAGAGGGAGCTTAGTCTTTCAAGACTGGATTACAAATAACAGTGACTAACGGATCAAGAAAATTCATTGAATTTGCAAGCAAACTGAAATAAATGAACTCTAGAAATTCTCCAAATTTCATTCAAATTAGACAGTAATAAAAACTAAGATTTTACAATAAACCCAACTCGAAACTTTGCACCAGATCACCGTTCCATCCCAAGAAAAACTAATTAAAAAGCTAATCTAAGACTAAATTGACGAAATAGAAAATAAAAGAAAAATAATATACAATGAGATTCCAACTACCAAGAAGTTATTGGTTTGGCTGAAGCTCCTCAAAATGCACTAGGTGCTTCTATTTATAGATTTTCAAATGATGGGCCGCACTTCAAGGCTGAAATTATGGATCCCCAAAAATCTGGCCTAGTAGGTTGCTTTGTCGTGACATTGAAAATTATGTCGTGACCTAGTTGTCATCTTTATTCACTCTTTGTTCGCTTGCGCTTTCAATTGCGACATAATTTTATGCTTTCTTCTTGAATTCTTTCACCTATAGACTTTGCACGGCGATAGAGTTATGTTGAAGTTTCGTTTTTGTAATTGTCACGACAAAGCAAAATAATATTGCGACATCCTTCTTTAAGAACTTCTCCATCAATGTCGCGACATAAAAATCCATTGTCGCGACAAAGTTTTGTCTTCTGATTACCATTATGTCACAACATTCATTTCATTGTTTCAACATTTATCATTGAATCCCTCTCATTTTGTGTCACGACAAAGTTGTGAAATGTCGCGGAATTCTTCACTTCTAATTTGAGTTCAACTTTATCTTTGCTGGGCGAAAGATAGCATTCAAGCCGGTCCTCGAAATTATGTCGTGACATTTCCGCCTTAGCCAATTTTCCTCTTCTTTTTCTTGGCCGAATTTGTTTCTTCTCGTATTCAAAAACCTACAAAACACAAAGTCAGGAATATTCCATAATTCAAGATTAAATGAGTCGAACTTCCAAAATATGCCAGAAAATGGACTTAAAATGTGGGATTTTAGTTTTAGTGATCATCAATTTCAAATTAAAAGTTTTGCCATTCAAGCAAAGAAAAGAAAATGTTGTTTGTCCTAAAACAGTTCAACTTTATTTTTAAGGGCATTTTTCCGTTCTACCTTAGACATCTTTTCTATTGAATCCACAATTTAGCAGGAAAAATAAGTAAGTTGTAAAATTATGTTTGAACAAGTTTTCTATCTAGAACAAGGAAGAGTTTTAAGTAAGTTCACTAAACAGGCTAATAATTCCTATAGTATGAACAGTTCAGTTATTTAACCTTGATATGTGAGTGTGTGATGTTCTCTATTTTTCATTGGTAGATTAGTTAATCTTCTGAGACAATACTTAAATAATAAAATCCTTATTGTTTTTTCTAAGTCCCATATGCTTGTTTGTCATATTTATCTCCACTAATGTAGTGCATTTACCACCTTCAAGATCAATTAGGTCTTTAGCTTATAATGTGCATTTGGGTAATTGGGTAGATGAATGGACAATTTAAGCTCAATCTTACCCAGATTACACTTACAACTCAAACCTATTGCCTTCATTCTGCATCCTTGACTTTTTCCATTGATATCAACTTTTAAACAACCCAAACTGCTTGGTGCATCCTTTCGCATATTCTCTATTTGTGGTATTTTTCGAACACCTTTCAGACTATTATAGATTATCTCCTCATATTAGAAGCTTTTCACTTTCATTTTCTATCAAGGCTTATGGAACATTGCAATGTTTTGTCTTTTTAAGTTTTCTACCAATCTCTTTAACGAACTTCGCTAGTAACTCCTATACTAGGTCGGGCATTAGGTACTAGGTGTTGAAACACCCTTAAGAACTTAATTATTCAAGGGAGGAAGGCTACAAGACAAAACTCATTCCACCTTGATACTTTATCGTTTCACGGTTTATTTTCTTCATTCTTTTCATCTTTTCTCATCTCAATTGGTTTTCCTTTCTCAACCCTTCTTATCCTCTTTCACGATTCGAAATACTACCCCCCAAACTTGCCCTCTTCTATTATTGATGTATTTGTCATGCAATCTGGGCAAAGAAGGGTTCTTTACTATAGGATCAGATTTAAGGGAGGATTTAGACTTTTCATTTGCTAGCTGATGATGAAATTGGTTGTTAGCTCAAATAAGGAACTAAGGTATATGCATATGCATATTATAAAGGTAGGCTTTGAAAGGTTCAAACTTCCAAGAATGGCCTATATAATTTCTTGTTAGTGGTATTGCCTCATATTTCACCTTGACTAATAATCTAACAAGTTCAAGGACTTTGGGGAGATTAAATTGTGAAGGATCCCAAAAGATGTCCCTAATCTTAGCACAATTTGTTTCAGAGGTATTTTTGATCTTGTTCATTGTTTATCAAGATTCATAATAACTAAACTGTTTACAAAAACATAATTATAGGTTTTATTTGTTCCATCATTAGTCTAAATCTTCCTTATTCTTGAAGTTCAACATATTCATTGATAATATTACAACTTCCTTTTTCAATTCATTTCATCCTACTCTTAATTGGTTTCAAAACTGTGTATTGTTTGGTTTTTGGACATGTTACTATGTCGCTTTTACAACTCACAAAAGCTTACACAAATCAAAACATTCAATCGTAAAATTTAACATAGCCACAATTCAATTCCACCTCATCATCCAAATTCCACCAAACACCACAACTAATTAGCAAATAAACCCAAGAAAACTGGTTTCTCCATTATTTAGTAAAGTTATACAACTAAAAATTCATCAATATTTATTTATTTAAAATCAAGAAATGAAAAAGAAAATAAACACAAGAAAGACTCAAGAGGAAATGGACATAAATAAGCATAATTGATTTTCATTTAAGTTTTCAGTACAGGATTTAGAATTCACAAAGAGAGAAATAAGGGGAAGAACAAATGTGGTAAGTCATTTCTTTCTTCTATCATTCTTATTGGGACGGTTAAGATTCATTAGTTCAAACTTATAACTAGCAGACGAAAGAGAGAATTCAGGGAATTGGATTGGTGGTCTTTTATCCTTGTTACTTTCTTCTTTGTTAAATACCGACCACTCCATGGAAAGAGCCATTTTCTTAATGAGATCATCTTATCTTTGCCCAATAGAGTTTAGGGTTCCCTCAAACTCACTTTGGGTAGAATACATCTTGATCAAATTATTGTTAACCATATCTAAACTCTTAGTCCATAGCTTTTCCCTGTAATTGAGGGTTGCCTCCATATCTCTGTTCCTCCTCTCTATCAGCTACTTGATCTCCTTCTGATGCTCCTTATATAGATATCCAAAAGCATATGCCTTTTACATCAGATTCTGCTCCATTGCATCCTCCCTCTATTTCATTATCTTACCGCCACTCCCCTTCAATTATCCCCAATGAATGCTTTCTCCCCTGTCCAGCTCCCTTTCATAATTCTTTTTTCTTGTTCCAATTTTTACTCTTCCATTCTTCATCCTCCGCTTGAGTGCATCCTAAATTTTGGCATCTCTCCACTTCTCTAAAATTTTTCTTGCATCCATATACTCATCTCTCAATTGTAGTTGAATCCTTAATTGTCCTGGTTCCTTTCTCGCATTCTCATTTCACTACACTTTCAACTATTTCGATCACTTCGCATCACAGCTTTTGTCGCCTCGAGCTCGTGGCCCTAATGATTTATCTTAATTACGGGATACAATCAAGAGAGCCTGTTTTCTTCTGCCTTTCTTGATACTCTAAAGCTGAGCTCTCAAACTGTACTGGTTCCCTCCTTTTCACTTTCTACTGCTCCTTTCCTCTATTCTTAGCCCTTAGTTATTCTCGCATTAATGTCAAAGGATAAACTTTAGGACATGTTTCTTCTTCTTCCCAATCTCCTTTCACACCTCCTTAGATGCACAGTCTTGTGATTAGTGCTAGATGGGGTACAAATCCCTTGTAGCTGCCTCTGTAATAACTTAAAATTGAGTTCTCTATTATATTCCCAACACTAAATTTGTATCCCTTCAAGACGACATACAACAGTACCGCCTCCTTCTCCCTGACTGTGTTCAAGTGTTTAGAAGGTAAAATGACTGAGCAAATGAAATAGAACCAAACCTTGGCCTCTTTAGTCAATAAGCCTCTTACAATAGATTCATGAGGATTCTTCCTTGTGGTATTCCATTTCACCTTCACATATGTCAGCAAATCAACAATCTTCTAGAAATATGGTTCTTTCACTAGTCTCTTAAACTTCAAACCATTCTTTCTCTCGTTCAAATTGAAAGTTTCATCGATCTTTTCCTTGTTGAATGATATCCATTGACCTATGACATACACAGTCTTTTCCTTCATTCCAACCATGTTCGAGTAAAATTCCATCACTACATCCACAAATCCAGAAGCTTTCTTCTCAATTACTGAAGGTGAGATTAGCTTGTCAAACCCTTTGCCAATGAAGTCCCTCGTGCTGCGAATCCTATCCCTCCAAGGGAAATAAGTAAGATTTGAAACAAAATCAAGCATTTTTCCTCCCTTTGCTCACTCTCCCAAATTTTCTTTAAATCCCTCTTTTTCTTCCTAGCTTTCTAGTTGGTTGTTTAGTCTCCTCGTTCGCTTCAGTCTTTCTTCCTCCGTGACCGCTTCCTAACTGAAGCTTCGAACAACTTCTTCCTAAACTTCTGTGTATTCTTCCATCATTTCATTAAAGTTCGGAATCATATTTGATGGGTCATACATGGTTGAAATATGGTTTTAGGGATCTAGGGTTTTGAAAGGAAGATGAGAGAGATTTGGTGAAGGAAGATGAGTGGGTTGATGGTTTATGAGGAAGGTGGTCTTTTAGTTTTCAAAATTCTCTATTTATAAGCCAACTGATTATTTTTGCTTTTCTAAGCTTCGCAACAATAGAAATTTATGTTGGAACCTAAACCTTAGGTTTTTAATCTTAAGTTATGTTGTGACATAACAATAATTGTTGCAACAAACAATTCACTTAGGGTTTTGAAACCTATGTCACTACAAAGAAGAATAATGTCTCGACATAGTTCATTTTACTTAAGTAAAATAATGTTGCAACATAAAAAGGATGTCACGACATAATTTCTTGCATTTTCTAAAAGGCTAAACCAATCTTTGTCGCGACAAAGAGCAATAATCTTGCGACAAAGTAGAATTAATGTCGCGATAAAGAAAAGTATGTCTCGACAATTCAATGAATTTTCCCAACTTTGCACAATTAGCATTCTTTCAACCAATCAACACACTAGATAGTATGCAATACATTCATACCACTCAAAACATACTTGTGAAGACACATCTAACATCAAAGCATCTCAATTCAAGTATGAACAACACATCTCATTTCTTTACTCAAAATACTTTAACATGATGATGATAAAAATATTCAGGGAATGGGCACAACAAAGTCACTATTCATTTCTTCTTTATAAAAATGCACTCCCCTAAACTTCAACTGTGCATTATCATTAAAGAACAAGTTAGGGAAAAAGAAAACTCCCCCTTGTAGCACTTTCTTTTTAATGTTGATTTGAGAAAGAATGTTTCCAAATAGAATCCATCTCTAACATAGCTTTGTCTTGAAAAATCAACAAACTAAAAATAAAAATTTCAAACAAAATTAAAACTAAACTTCAAACACATAAAATTTAACAAAATTAATCTAACTATGAAAATTAAAATTTACTTGGGTTGCCTCCCAAGAAGCTGCTTAGTTTAATGTCTTTAGCTAGACATTTGCTGCGAATTGTTTTCCTTTAAGCAAAATTCTTCTCTATATTCAAAAATCTAGATCTAATCTTCATTTATGTTCCCTCTAAGATAATGCTTTACCCTCTGACCATTAACTTTAAACTCATCTCTAGAATCAGTTTTTAATGTTACTACTCCAAAGGGTGTACTTGCTACTATTGTGTAAGGCCCACTTCATCTTGGCTTCAGTTTTCTTGGAAACAACTTGAGCTTGGAATTGTATAACAGGACTAGCTCTCTTACTTTGAATTCTTTCCTCAAAATTTTATGATCATGCCACTTCATTGTCTTATATTTGTAGATTTTGGCATTACCTTAAGCTTTATTCCTCAACTCTTCCAATTCATTCATTTAGAGTAATCTCTTTTCCTTGGCAGCTTGGAAATCATAGTTCAGTTTCTTGATGGCCCACATAGCTTTATTTTCAAGTTGTAGAGGGAGATGACAAGGTTTTCCAAATACAATTTTGTATGGAGACATTACAATAGGAGTTCTGTAAGTAGTTCTATAAGCCCACAATGCATCATCTAGCCGTATAAACTAGTATTTTCTGCTAGAGTTCACTATTTTCTTTAGAATTTTCTTTATCTCCCTATTGGAAATCTCAACTTTCCCATTTAACTGAGGGTGACAAGCCAATCCCATTACATGTCTAATTCCATATCTGCTCATCAATTTTGGTAATACCTTGTTTGCAAAATGGCTTCCCTCATCACTAATGATTGTTCTGGGTGCTCCAAATATGCTCAAAATATTTCTTTGAATAAACCCAACCATTGTGCTAGCATCATTTCTAGGACAAGCTATTGCTTCCACTCATTTGGATACATAATCCATAGTTAGGAGAATGTATAGATTTCCAAATGAGGATGGGAAAGGTCCCATGAAGTCTATCCCCCATACATAAAAAAATCAGACCACTAGGACTCCTCAGGTATGCCTTACTTATTATGCTTATGTTTCCCATTCTCTTACATTTATCACAACGTTTTATCCATTCAAAACAGTCTTTGAATAGAGTAGGCTAATACAAATTTGATTGGAGAATTTTATGGGCTGTTCTCTCTCCTGCAAAGTGTCCTCCATAGGTGATGCATGACATTTATCAAGAATTCCACCTTGTTATGTTTTTGGTACACATCGCCTAATAATCATATCTGCTCCTCTTCTGAAAAGTAGTGGGTTATCCTAAATATAAAATCTGCTATCAGTTCTCAACTTCCTTTTTTGTTGGTGGTTGAACTCAGGTGGCATAATTTCATAGGCTAAGTAATTCACAATCTTAGCGTACCAAGGTACTTAGTCTGATAACAAAAACAACTGCTCATTAGGAATTTTTTTTGCTATTTTAATTTCCTTTTCCTCTTTAGTAGTCTTTTCCATTCTAGACAAGTTATCAACTATCACATTGTCACCACCCTTTTTGTCTTTGATTTCTAAATCAAACTCATGCAAATAAAGAATACCCATCCGACGCCTTAATTTGGCACCTTTCACACGATATTTAATAAGAGCATGATCATTTGTATTATAACATGGACCCTAATATGTAAGGCCTAAATTTTTCAGAACACCATTGCCAAGACTCCTGCCTGCAGGAGTAGTTATCTTCAGGCTTCATTAAAGGTTTTGTCGGCATAGTATATGACCTTAATATCTTCTAAGTTCTCATTCCAATACTCCGCTCCCATTACATAGTCACTAGCATCACACATTATTTCAAACTTTTGTCTCAAATGTGTTACCATACGATGGGAGTCAGAATACTTTGGACTCAATTTCTTCAAATGCAGCCTTGCAGGATTCATCAAAATCAAACTTTGCATCTTTTTCCAACAATTTGCATAATGGTCTAGAGGTTTTTGAGAAGTCTCTTATAAATCTTCTATAAAATCTAGCATGTCCTAGGAAACTTCTTATCCCGTTAACTGTTGTAGGTGGCAGGAGAGTCTTTGTAATGGCAACCTTTTCTTGGTCTACTTCTAGCCTAACTGCAAAAAATCTTATGCCCCAAAACAATACCCTTTGCTACCATGTAATGACATTTTTCCCAATTCAAAGCTAGATTCCTGTCTTGGCACCTATGAAGTATTGTTTCCAAAAATTTCAAGCATTTCTCAAAAATGGATCCATATACTGAGAAGTCATCCATGAATATTTCCATAACCTCTTCATCTAAATCTAAAAACATAGACATCATACATCTTTGAAAGGTGGCAGGAGCATTACATAATCAAAATGGCATCATTTTAAAAGCAAAGGTGCCATAAGGACATGTAAATGTAGCCTTCTCCTGATCCTCAAGGGCTATGGCAATCTAGTTATATCCAGAATATCCATCAAGAAAATAGTAATGGGGATGTCTTTCTAACCTATCCAACATTTGGTCAATGAAAGGTAGAGAATAATGATCCTTTCTTATAGCAGTATTCAATTTTTCTCGTAGTCTATAAGACACCTCATCCTATCACAGCTTCAGAGGAATCAATTCATTCTTCTCATTTCGATCGTAGTGAATCCAATCTCTTTTGGGAACCATATGAACTGGCTCACTAAGTTATCTCGAGATTGCTTATAAAAACCCGCATTTAGCCATTCTCCAGCACTTCTTTCTACAACTTCTCTTCATTACTGCTCCCGCCTCTGATGTTCAATGGAGTTCTCATGCTTATCCTCCAAGAGGATCTTCATAAGATGTAGATAGAAGGACTGATTCCTTTCAAATCTTCTATTTTTCAAGCAATTGCTTCCTTGTATTTTCTGAGAATTTACAGTAGTTTCTATTCTTCATGCTTAGTTAATGCGACTGATATAATAACAGGTATTGCTTTTTATGGTTCTAAGAAAGCATACTTCAAATGACTGGGCAATTCCTTCAAGGTTAACCCTTATGAACTTGTTTCTGTTTCTTCTGCCTTCTCCTCATTGCTGCATTTTTCTAGGCTATTCTCATTCAAACTAAAGACTGTTTCTTTTCAAACTAGAACTACAATGGTCTACAATCAAGATCAAGATATCGAAATTATCTCATTTTCATTGATTGAATTCTGAAAATTACAACCATACATCAGCTTAGGATTGATGGGAACTATTGTTTGCCAGCCATAATCCAGATTTTCTGGCCAATTGAACGTGTTTTTAGGATTTTGTCTGTTGAAGTGTATTGCTTCTTCTCCCACCGAAAGAGTGAGTTCCCCTCCTTTCTTTAACATCTATCAAGGCAACCCAATGGTCGCAGAAAGGTCTCTCCTGAAGCAAGAGTGGAACTTGTGTATATTCCTCCGTATTCATGACTACAAAGTCCACAGGGAAAATGAATTTTCCTACCTTGATTAGTACATCTTAAAGGACTCCTTCTAGTTGTGTCATTATTCTATCTACCATTTTCAAGGTTATAGCTATGGGAGTCAGTCCCCCCAAAATAAGTCTCTTCATCACTGGCAATGGAATCAAGTTTATGCTAGCTCCTAAGTCACATAAAGCCTTTTTGAATTCGAAATTCCCATTGGTGCAAGGAATGGTGAAGATTCCAGGATCCTACATCTTCTATGGTAAGTTCTTCTGGATCACTCCACTGCATGTTGTTGTGAAATTCACCACTCCTTCAGAAAATTTTCCTTTCCTGCCTCAATAGCACTGAGTCAATGCTCTGTAAGTTAGTAAATTAATCTCTATCTTCTTGAAGACATCTAAGAATCTAGAGAACTGCTCCTCCATTTTTGCTTTCTGAAGCTTTTGAGGGAAAGGAGCAACAAGCATGTACTGTTTTCTTCTTTCTTCAATTCTCCTTTCTCCACTGTCTGGGCCCCGCACCTTTCTTTCTCAACCCTCTTCAGTTAATTCTAAACTACTTAACTTAGTCTCTTTTCCAGTTTCTTCTTCTTATTTTTCGGTCTTTTTCTTCTTTTCTTCTTTTATGCTTTCTATCTCTTCCACTTCATACAATCCTGGGGAATCTTTCTTTCAGATCACTGGGAAGGCAATCTTGGACTAATTTTGCATTGCTAGGGCCAGCTGCCCTACTTGTGTCTCTAGATTTTTCAGAAAGGAATTTGTGTTGGCCTGAAACACATTTGTGTTTGCCTAAAATGCTTCTAGCTCAGCAAATTTTTGCTCATGAATATTCAGCAGCCTATTATTTTCTCCCATGAACATTAGCATCTGATCTTCAAAGGAATGAGATCTCCTTTGCCCTTGATTTTATGCTCTCTGACTTTCTTGCTGCTGCTGTCCTTGGAACCCATGTGGAGCATACTGTTGTTGAAAATTCTGCACTGGTATTGGACCTTGCTCCGCTTCACCTCCATATGAGAAATTCTCATGGTTTGGGTGAAAGCAAGTAGAAGGCAATGTTAAGGCTTGGCTTAAAGTTGTAGTCGCGCATTGAGAACCGCGCCTCAACTTAGTAAGGACCCTCATGGACTAGTCCCTCTTCAGCACTAGTCTTTTGCTCATTTCCATCTACTGTTCCCACTTCATGTGCTGAGTGCATTCTTCTATCATGGTTTCCCATCTTGTTCATCAATGCATCAAATTTTGATTCTATGGAAGTCATTCTATTCATCTCTATCACTCCTCCTTTTAGTCTGCTGCTACTCCCTAAATTCTCAAAAGGAGCTCTATAGTTGCATTTGGTAACACCTTCAATCACCGTCTCATTTCCGCACTTTTTCCCTTCAATGCTCCACACAAAGCCACATCTATTATGGCGCTTTTTTAATGTGTAGTTCATAGAGTGATGTTATTGTTCATCTATAGTTAGATCAATGCCATGCATTGGGCATCTTTTCGCACCGAATCTTTCCCATGCAAGAGACTTTCATCTTCTCATTATTTAAAACATTATGATTTCCCATCTCCTTTTGAAGGAAAGGAGTGGAAGAATCGCCATGTGGGCTCCTGACCAACTCTTCCCAATTATTCACTGATCCATATGGCATTGATTCAATCCAAGTGGCTGCCATATCTCTCAATGAAAAAGGGAATAGTTGTAGCTTGATCACCTCAAGTCTCACCCCATTCAACTTCACTTTATTTTCCATTCGCAAGAATATTCTTATCCGCAAGAATCTTCCCATATGCTCATTGGGATCTTCACTTGGATTCCTAGTATATTGATGCTGTTCCACCATTGTGATCAAAGTTGGCTTTAACTCAAAATTATAGGCTTTATAAAGGTGTTGTCTCACAAGAGAATATTCATCTCAATAGCCGTCTCCAAAATCCTCCATAGTCATTTCTGTCTCTCGAGGTCTCTCTCGCTACTTACTCTTCTTAACCTGATTGTCATATCTCTCTCTCGCCTCCGCCATTGTTATTGATTTAGTACTTTTCACTTTTCTGATTTCTTTGGGTGTTTCTTCCAATATGTCCAAAGGCAAATGTCGCTTCGTCTTCTATGCATGTAAGATCTTCCTGGAATAGAAAAACATTAAGATTAAATGAAATATGTGGAAAACATCTATATCCATTTAAGCTCATAAAGATTTTCGCAGTTTTCTAAGCTACCAATTAAAACTAATTTTGTACTTTTCAAATTTTTTATAAAATAGAGAAAAATGTCAAAATTAGGAATTCTGTCTTTATTTGGAATATTGATATTTAAATTCTCCTTTCTATCCTGAGCAACGGTGCCAAAAACTTGTTAGACATCTTTTTACCTTAACATAGACCAAAATTGATTAATTGTTGATGACCAAATTAACCAAGTAATTAACACTGCCTCCTAAGACTAAACTCATTCACAACAAGAATAAAAACCGCTTCGAGACCCAAGATAATAAATACGTGTTTCGCTTGTATGAGAAGGTTTTAATTTGAAATGTGTTTAGGCCTAGTTCACTACAAGTGCATGCGCTGCATGCAATAAAATGTGATTTGTGTTCGTATATATCGCTCCCACGAGGACTGAGATGAGAAATCTAAAAAATCACTACCCCATCTACTCAAGATCCTTACTATTTGAACTCCAAAGTTAAAAGTGATTTGGTTTTAAACTAAAGGAAATGTAAAAAACTAAATAAAATTCTATAACTCTATATTAAGAATTCAAAATAATTTGATTGGAAAAGTTAATTGGGTAAGTTAACACTGGGAAGTATATCAGTGTACAATCATCAATTTCGCATAATTTTATCACATGGTTCAGCCATCAGTTGAAATTTGAACTTGTCAAAGATACAAGGTAGTATAGTTTGGATTTCTCCATACACTATACATTTCACTAATTAGAGATCCATGTTCTTTCGTGATACACAGCCCACTAGTTACTTAAGAATAGAATCATCTTTCTAAGATCTAGGTATTTTTCCTTTTCAGTACTTGATGAGTCTAAAAACTCATTTGATTTTTAATCCATTTTTCTGAGTTTATTACAAGATAATTGTTGATTCATATACAAAATCTGGGTAATTTGCTCAAATTTAATTTTTAGAAAAATACAATATGAAAAAATTCTAGCAAAACTAGGAAGAATTTAGCCTCGAGAACATAGTGGGAGGCCGCAACTAGAGAAAGAAAGTCAGGACAAGGAGCTCTTGTTCAAGATTTTACAAGTCACAACATCACCAAGACCAGTTAATGAGGGTTGTACCTCAATAAAACGTGGTTGAGACGGAAGAAACCATTCAAGGTGTATCAGTCGCAACGCCTAACTGAGGTCGCGACGCTGATCCGTTGATGGAAGCTCATAGACGAGGGCTCCAGGTGCTGAAAATTCAAGTTTGCAACTAGTTCAAAATGAAGACTCAAATTGAGGTCGCGACATCATCTCGAGGTCACGACATGGAACCTAATAGGAGTCACAAATAAATAGATTTGAAGTTGCAACTACAAGGATGGAGAATCGAAATGAAGTTGCGACTTTAACATTGAGGTCGAATGAAACCTGAAGCTGAGCCAAGCGAAGTCCCAAGTAGGGAAATCAAAGTTGCAACCACTTGTTAATCAAGGACTCCAAGGGAGGTCGCGACCTAAAGAAACACTAAACATTACAAAGCCATGTCGTGACATAATATTGAGGTCGTAACGTGAAAACTCACCAACAAAGTCTTTACCAAGCAAAGGGGAGTCACAACCGCTTAATTAGTCAAGAACCTAAAAGGAGTTCGCGACCAATCACTGAGGTCACGACCTGAATACACACTAAGCATCAACATCTAGGTCGCAATCATGTTTAAAGCAACTGAGACAACTTGCAACCAGAAAGGAGCAATGTGAGGTCGCAATCGCCATATCAGGTCACACTGCTTAAAGGCAAGGCTATCAAAAGCAAGCCATGACTTAATTGATTTGGCAGGTCGCGACATATATTCTAGCTATATCAAGCAAAAGACCGAAAAGAAGGTCGCAACCTGAAAAAGAAAGTCACGACCTGAGGTAAGGCAGTAGAAATAGAAATGTGGTCGCAACCCAAAAACTCGGGTCGACATGCAAAGGCAGCAAGGGGAAAAGTGGTAAATGAAGTCCGACTCGTAACCAAAGTGGTGACAACTAAAAAGGAGGTTGCAACTCTTAAACCCCTGAAGTCGCGACTGCAGTTTCAATGCATGGAACGACAACGAGGTCGTAACGTGAGATTAAGGTCGCGACATCAATTCTTGAGAACAACTAAGCCAAAGAGGTCGCGAACACAATTGAGGTCGCGACCACTAATCAACGGCCGCAAGAAACTCGGGTCGCAATCGAATCGAACAAATAAAGGGAATCACCGCTGACATCAACCTGGCAGGTCGCTGCACCGAGATAGTAATTTGGGCTTTTCTTTTGAGAATTCCACCTGGAGTTTTTTTTTGGGATTTAGCCCAATTTCTTTTGATAGTTATAAATAGATAGTGTTAGAATAGTAAAGTAGCTTCCATCTTCACTACCCAGAAAAAGGGAACCGAAGAGGAACTCAGTGTATAGTTTAGAGTAGAATTTTATTTTATTTTTGTTTTCTTTATTCTTCGCAAATTCTTTTCTGGATCTAAATCTGCGAACTGTGCAGAAACGATTGGAGCTGGAATTTCATTTATGTTATTTTCTTCTTAAAATTACTGCCAGAAAATTTATGAAATATAGACAAATTTCTGGAATCCATTTTTTCTCAGTTTCATTGAGATTACCGTGGATGTACGTGGTAAGTGCTCCATTTCGTTAATTGTAATGCAGTAATTGGAACGTAGCTATGCTGGATTTGATATACAAGAATAGCGCTTTTCTCGCAAAACTGAGAAAGTTATTCGGGTCAGATTTACTTACTGTGTCGCTTTTGAACCTATGTCTCCAAATGGTAGTACCGAATACTGGCCGAGGAGTGTATCTGCTCCTCGATTTCCAGATGCCCCGTGACACGTAGTTGAGATCTCGAAAGTCGAGAACATTCACTTATGGGTATGCTGTATCACCATTGATGAACCACTGAGCTCTGAAAGTTCATTCGATAATCCCCATTCGCTCATAATTGAAGTCGGAGGGGAGCATTTAACAATATAAATAGTCGAGAGTTCAATTCCAATCTTAAAGGGAAGCTCCAACCCCGTGTTAGCTTAGATCTAATCAAGGGAAAGGAAGAACCAATATGGAGGATGAGCCACTAATTGTGTCAGAAATTTTGCAAGAATTCCGAGAAGGAATGCAAAAAGATCTCTAAATATCAAGAAATGTGGGCGAAGCATTGAGAAAGAAAATGCCCAGATCTTGCAAAGAGAATCAGAAATACGTGTAGCTGGTTTGATCTGCCTCTAGAGAAGTACTCAAGCCCAAACTGCTGAATATGGAGAAATCCAACTGCAATATTTAGGGCAATCTCTGGACAAATCAGATCCATACATAAACAGTAGCAATGTATTTTCATGTAGAATTGATCGTTTAATTATAATTCTTGATAGTTTTCGTTTCACAGGAAATGATTAGGTCCAAGAATTTGTTTCTTATATTTTGGTTGTTTACATGTTATTTTAGTTTCATTTTAGTTAATAGTCTAGGATCTTTAATTTCTAGATAAAACTTTCACTATCGGCCTTAGTCCAACAGCATAGAACTGAAGTAGTCAGTAGTTTATTTCAAATTCTTGTCAATCTCTCGGGAATGATATCCGACTTACATTCAGATTTTACTACTTGTATGACTCAGGCACTTGCAGTGTCAGCGTACTAGACCCATTTTTTAAAATCTCAACATTAAGAAAGAATTACTTTAATCAAGCAAATTTCTATCCAAAGTGACATGGCCGCAAGAGAAATGTAAGGCTCTGTAACTATGTGGAATTTGAGGGGTTTTAGTCTATATAGAAAAAGAACAAGTTTTATGGCGCCGTTGTTTCAGATTGAATAGGATTGAATAGATCAATATTCTAACAAAGAAGGAAATTTAATTGGACATTTTTCTAAAATTTTATAAAAGAAAATTAAAAATTGTTTTATAAGGAAGTGGGTTGAAGCACCAAACACCGATCTTTAACAAGCCATGTTGAAAATAATTTTTTTAGGTTCCTCAAATCCTATTAATCTGAGTGTTTACCTCAGGAAACTTTAATGCAATGTGTGAAACAAGATTCATACTTGTTACCAGCAAGCACTGAATTGGAAAGAACATTCAGAAGCTTAAGAAAGACTAAAAGAGCAGAGAATGCAAATAAGGTGGCGGTGAAGAAAGACATGACCGCACGTAGAGCAAAGGACAACAGCCGTAAGGCCTCCTATGACTCCGATACAACGGAGGATTTCTGGAGGCCCATCATTCAGGAAGAATATTCTGCAATCAGACAGCCTACTGTGGACGCAAACAACTTCGAATTGAAGACAGCTTTGATAACAATGGTGCAGCAGCATTAGTTCATTGGCCACCCCATTGAAGACCCCAATGAGCACTTGGGTAGATTTCTCAAGATGGAAAATACAATGAAGCTGAATGGTGTGAGGCCAGAGGTGATAAAGCTGCATCTCTTCCCATTTTCCTTAAGAGATATAGCAGCCACATGGTATGAATCATTACCATATGGTTCAATTGATACTTGGGAATAACCTGTGGAAGCATATCAAGTGTGTTCTTTCCCCATCTCTCACCTCAGAGAGAAGAAAAGAGATAATAGTGTTCCAAATTGTGGGAAGATGAGTGGCCTATACATACTCGGGAAAGATTCAAGAGGCTTCGTCAAGAGGTGCCCGATGCATGGGAATAGATTTAAAAACTCAAATGGAGGTGGTGTATCATGCCTAAATGATACATCTAAGGGTATTATCGACGCGAAGCCGCGGAGCATTCAAAAGAAAAAGCTACCAAGAGGTTAGGATCCGATAGACGACCGGCTAAGTGCAATATGAAAGCTCCATCCGAAGTTTTCGGCGGGTACAAAGAGAGGAAAAGCGGGTCATGGAGTCAGTAAATGACAAATGCATGAAGCAGTTAGATGCCACCATGCAATGGATGGACAAACAGAAAGAAAATGCACACTCACTCATGATAGAGCAAGAGGGAAGAGAAGCAATGAGAAGAAGGTCGAATACCAACATAAGAGGACGCTTTATGAGAGGTCGAGGAGGCTAAGTATGTGAATGAACCAAGAAGCTCATTTCAAGCCAAATCCTAACCCGCCCACACATTACAAATTAACACCGAGGAACCATGAGAATTTCTATATGGTGGGGCAACAAGGCCAAAGGCATGGGACTAATCCTCAACAGTGGATCATCGCAACCACCAAGGTTCCAGCAACAACATCAAGGGGGTGAAGGTAGGAATGACTATCAGGGTCATTGGAAGGCTCAACCATTTGAAGAACAAATGCTATAGTTCATGGGGGACAACAAGAGGCTTATACACTTCCATGAACAGAAATTGTCTGACTTGGAAGCTTTCAAGTCTGATACTCAAGTATTTTAGAAGAATACAAGTGCCTCATTGAAGAACTTAGAGACACAAGTAGGGCAACTGGCCCTTAGTATGCCAAATCAAAGCAAGGGTACATTCCCTAGTGACACTCAAAAGAACCCAAAAGACTGCATGGAGTTTAGTTAAGAAGTGGGAAAGAAGTGGGCAACAACATCAAGAAAGAAAGGAAAGAAGAGACTGATGTAGAACAAAAAGAAACTGGAAAGGAAGGAGAGAAGAGCACGCCTAAAAGACTACATGTATAAAGAAGAGCATACAGACCAACAGCCTAAAGGAAGTGCGAGCGTAAAACAAAAGGAGAGAGTATCAGCTATTAATCTCTACAGTGCCATTCCCCAGGCTTCGAAAGCAAAAGGGAAGAGCAGTTTTCTAGATTCTTGGACATCTTCAAGAAGATAGAAATCAATATCCCTTTTGCAGAAGTAATCAATCAAATGCCTAACTATGAGAAATTTCTAAAGGAGATACTGAACAAGAAAAGGAAAATAGTTGAGGAAAGAATAGTGAACCTGATCACACTGGCAAAGGTGTGCTTATCCAGCAAAGCTCCCAAAGAAAATGAAGGACCTGTGCAAGCTTCACCATCCCCTTGCCTCCATGTGGAAATATGAATTCAAGAAGGCCTTGTGTGATTCTCGTAAGCAGTATAAATTGACGCCTCTATCAAGGCGCAAAGACCATGCCTTGGGGGAACTTACCCCAACAGCAATCACGTTGCAAATGACCGACAGATCAATGGCACAACCAGAAGGTATTCTTGAAGATGTGCTAGTCAAGGTGGGAAAATTCATCTTCCTTGTGGATTTTGTGATTATGAAGACTGGGAGAAGACACCTGTCTTTGTCGCTTAGGAAGACCCTTCTAACAACTGAGCCGCTGAGCAGATGTGCAAAAGGTGAATTGACTCTGGGAATAGCAAAGGCACTTTAATCTTATTAGGAGTTTGGAACACCTGATGTAGATGCGTAAAGTTGTATATCAGAGAAAATAATAGTCTTCTCAATGTCAGTTGAATTTGACCATACTCTTCAACATTCTATCAATGAAATTTAGATGAATTCTTCGGCAGATTCGAGAGTATTGATTAGAAATGTTGCCTTCAAAAGATATAACAAAGAAAATGGGCTCGAAAGTATGAATGAAAACAATAAGATGATGTATGCAAATTAAGACGAAACTAATGAAAGCAGAAACTAGTGTCAAGGATTAATATCAAGGAATTGCCTGTCATTTGAAATATGAGTTCTTAGAACTAGAAAGAGAAAACCACATCATATCGCAGCATTGACCGAATCAAGAACGTGTCGGGCCGAAATTCTCCGAGAAAGTACAAGGAAGTCACTGTCAATCGAGGATCCTCAAGAGTACGTCCCTCTATTTTCATGCACAAAATATCACAATGATAATGCAAAAACTTCTATTAACAAAGGAGACAACTCTGCGGATGCATGTGAAGTTGTCAAAAGAAGTTCTCAAATGGTTGGAATGCGTGTTTATATATGCTATATCGTGATACTGGGTGAGCCTAGTACATGTGGTTCCCAAGAAAGGTGGATTCACTATGATCAGAAATGAAAATAATGAATTGATTCCTACGAGAACTGTGACAGGATGGAGGGTGTGTATTGATTACAGAAAACTAAATACTACAACAAGAAAGGATCATTTTCCCTACCTTCATTGACCGTATACGGATAGTCAAGTGTGACACCCTCACTTTGTTTTCAATGGATACCCTCCGATATAACCAAATTGCCATTGCACCCGAGGATCGAGAAACCACTTACATGCCCATTTTTGGTACTTTTTGCTTTGTAAGAATGCCATTTCGTCAGGTAATGCTCCCCGGTACATTCCAAAGATGAATGATGTCTATATTTTCTGATTTGGCGTATAGCAATGGAGATCTTCATGGATGATTTCACAAAGGTATGGATCCGGCCAACAAAGGTTCGCATAACTTGGGACAATATCAAAGGCAAAAAGGACAAGAATCTAGCTCGAATCGGGAGAAATGCCAATTCTATGGTTACGAAGGAATTGTCTTAGTAGCACATGATTTCCGCAAGAATAGGTTGAAGTGTATCATAAAAAGTCTCAGCAATTATAAGAAATCATGCCACCACTACGCCAAGGGAATTAGGAAGTTTAGGACATGTCGGATTTGCCAAGATTTATCGTAGATTTCAAAATTGCTAGACCACTACGCAGATTACCGAAAAAGATACTAAGTTCAAATTTGATGAATCTCACTGTAATTCTTTTAAAGAGATCAAATCCAGACTAGTCAAGCTCCCATCATGGCAAAACCGCATTGGAATCAGAGAATTTGAAAATCATGCGCGATGCCACGATTTTCAAGAACGGAAATGCTGTACAGTAAAGCCGAAAAAGGTATTCAAGGTCATATACTATGCCAAAGAAACCTTCCAATGAAGCTAGAAAATTACTCTACATCGAAAAGCGAGATGTCAGTAATAGTATTTTGTATATAAAAATTTAGTCGCATATTTGGGGGTCCTATTGTTATTATACACAATCGATCATGCAACAATTAAATATCTAATGGCAAAGAGCAAAGCCAAGACTGACGTGGGTATTATTATTACAAGAATTTTATCTAGAAATAAAAGACAAGAAAGGTTGTGACAATGTGATAGCTGATCACTTATCAAGAGTGGAAAAACCTGTTGTACAAGAAGAAGAAAAGGAAATAGCAGAAAATTTTCCAGATGAGTAATTCCAACTATCACTCCAATCACCTTGGTATGTTGATATTGTGAACTTTTTAGCATGTGGAATTATGCCACTAGAATTCAGCTACCAGCAGAGAAAGCTTAGGGATCGATACAGATACTACATCTGGATGACCCACCGTTGTTTTTCTAGAAGAGGAGCTGATATGATCATCGAAGATGCGCACTAAGGTGAGCAAAGCAAGATTTTGGCTGTGAATGTCATGCATCACCATATGGACATTTTGTAGAGACAAAACAGCTCACAAAATTCCTTCGGGCCGGATTTTATCGCCTACTATTTTCAAGGACTGCTTTTGAATGGGGTAGCTATGTGATCAATGCCAAAGAATGGGAACACGAAGAAAAGACCCGAAATGCCCATGCAAGGTATCCGGTGGTGCAAACTATTCTCGATGCATGGGGAAAGGATTTTGGCAATTTCTTCCGCCTTCATTTGGGAAATACATACATACTTATAGCTGTAGATTATGTATCAAAATGGGGTTTGAGGAACAACTTGTCCCAAAAATGATGCTAACACAAAATGTGGATTTTTACAAAGAAATATTCTCAGCAGATTTGGGACACCCAAAACTATAATCAGTGATGGAGGAAGCCACTTTGCAAATAAGGTGTTTGGCAAACTCATGGGTAGATATGGTATCAAACACATTATGAGCTTGGCTTATCATCCTCAAACCAATGGGCAAGCTAAAATTTCCAACAGGGAGATAAAGAAAATTCTTGAAAAAACTGTAAGCTCCAGCATAAGAGATTGGTCTTTGAAACTTGATGATGCACTCGAGCATACAAGACCGTTTAAAACTCCCATCGGAATGTCTCCATACAGCTTGTCTTGGAAAACCTTGCCACCTCCTCTCGAGCTAGAATATAAAGCTATGTGGCCATCAAGAAGCTAAATTTTGATTTCAAGGTCATAAAGAAGCAGAGGGCTACTCCAAATAAAAGAATTGGCAAGAATGAGGAACGGCTTATGATAAGGTTAATCTACAAGGATAAAACAAAAAATGGTATGATCAAAGGATTTTGAGGAGAGAATTTAAACAGAGATCAAGTCTTCGTTGTTTAACTCGCACTAAAACTCTTCCAGAAAGCTTAAATCAAAATGGAGGGACCATATACGTATATCAAGTACAAATTCCTCTGCAAGGGCACACTTAACCAAAGAATCATGAGGAATTCAAGGTTAATGGTCAGGAGATTAAAGCACTACCTAAGAGGAACGCAAGTGGAAGAACGACCCTAGTTCGAATGAGGAAAATGAAGAAACAAAATATGGTAGGTAAAGCAAGTCCAATCTAAAGACTAAAATCGAGCGCCTGCGGAAGGCAAATCCAACATCAGTTTGTTTTAAGTTTTCCTTTATATTTTTTATGAAAGTTTCTAATGCTATGTGTAATGTATTCATATCAATAAGAGTAAATTTTTTTAGTTTTACGTGACAATAAGACTGCATGTGAGGAACATCTACAATAAAACTTCCAATCTACAAGAGATAAAAGGGGCAAGATAATTTCTTTCTTGAACTTATTTAAATTCTTTGTCTCCTATATAGCATGATTTAAAGTTTGGGGAATTTATTTATTTTTGTGCTTAAATTTTGAATCGATGCATATCAATGGATTTGTTGAATATTTCGAATGATGAAGATGAATCGAATTGTATTTTTTTTGATTGATTGTGAATTGAAATTGTTGTGAATTTGATTGTTAAAAAAAAAACTGGGCACACCTTTCTCTCGGTCTAACATCAATTCATATGTCGACTAAGAATGCCGGACATTGGAAACAATAAATTAGAAAAATGTGTCACAACAAGAATCAAGCTAGACCATACTATGTGTCGCACCGTAACTGGGTTCAAATCTTAATAAAAAAAAAGGTTTTAAACCTTTCATTTGGGCATTCCAGCATTAAAGATAGAATTCCTTGAAAATCATTAATTAAGAGGCTCAAAATTTAATGTCGCGACCCCCATATCGCAATCATGACATTGAGCCCAACGTTCATTCCAATTTCCATTCATCTTTAATTCATCCCAATTTCTCCACTTCTCCATCCACCGTTTTGACTCTTAAAACCCTAAAACCAGAGAGCGAACCAAGACGAAATCACAAATCTTCACTCATGGCAGCAAATCAAGACGACATCACAAATCTTAATAAACTAATCGACGAAATTATGCGTGAAAGTGTCGACGCAATGGAAGAGGTTCGATTGAACTCTAACTGGGAAGAAATCACTGTTGAATAAGGAACTAGCCGTGAGGAAGATGAGCACACGAAAGAAGCAAATGTATTTATGACAAAGACTTCATTTCAAAAGAGGCTCAAGAATCAGGGAACAAGGCAATCGCTTTGATAAGGAATTGTGGTGAAAGGGGTTTCAGGGAACCGATTTCCGCTGAGGTAATAGAGAAAAGAGGTCAGGGATTCTTTTTGTGGAACACTAGCGCCTGCAGGATTTTCATAGCTATCACAGGAGCTTTATGCAAATATGGCGGCATGTGAAGGAGGATTCAATCTATGTGAGGGGTGCTTGGGTACCTTTTGGGGATAGACAGATCAATGAAATGTTTAAATTGAGGGATCTCAAGCACGGTTCGAAGTATAAGAAGTTGGTAGAAAATCCAAACTATGAAAAGATATTGAACCTGTTGACTGGAGGAGAAGGAAAATGGGAGGTCACGAAGAAGAACCCCCACCACGCAATCAAAATGGGAGCCCTCACTAAAGAAGCGAAGGTTTGGTTCTACTTCATCTACTCTGTAGTGGTTCCTACTAAACATCTTCGGGCCGCCAGGAATGAAGCCATCATCTTATATGCCTTTTTGAAAGGATATAAATGAACGAGGGACTCATCAAGAGTCCACGAGGCTACCACCACAAAGAATAAGAAGAGGACTAATCCCTCACCCTACCACTATCACCAGACTTTGTCTCTTAGCAGGGGTGAAGGAAATGTGGGAGGAAAAAGAGAAATGTCCTCGGGTCTCTCCTCTGACCCCAACTGGAGTAACAAGGGGACCCAAAGGAAAAAAGCAGAAATAAATAATGGAGGTGGATGCTGCAGAAGGAATAGTACTAGGCGAGGAAAATGGGAGGCCAAGAGAGATGGAGAGCGATACGGGCATCCATCGGTGTAAATTTGAGCCATTCTTATCCTGAGATCTGAGAGCACTTGCACAGCGTAAGAAAGATCAAGGAGCAGAGAAGATAGCATAGAAATTATGGAAATGCTCAGATCGATGAAGAGGGAGATGGAAGAGAGAGAGCAGAAATGGGAAAGATAGCAGCAGATTAGAGAAGAATTTTTAGAAGCTGCAACTAGAAAGAAAGAGCAGATGTGGGAGCAAAATTGGAAGCTTGGAGAAGAAGAGTGGAAAGGGCTGCAGAAGAAGAAAAATGCTTGGAAAATGAATGCAAAAATGGGCGTTTTAAACAATCGATTCAAGAGATGCGAGATCTTCTCAACATGCGAAAAGAAGAGGCAGTAAAGGGTAACATGCTCAAGAAGATTGAAGGCTTCAAATATCTCTATAGAGAACATTTCAAAGAATTTGAGAAATTAATGAAGGATAGAGATCAACAATTGGAGGATAATGACGAGTATAGAAGAAAAATGGTTGGAAACTTAGACGATCAATCAAATTTGTCCTAAAGCGCTAGAGTGTATTTCTGAGTTAGAAGGGACAGTGAACCAGGTAGGGAAGAAGCAAGACACACTCATCAATGCAGTGTAGCTAAACAGTGAGATATATGCAAAAGGCAAAGCAATTCCCTTTGCATTCGAGAGACAAAAATCTGAGATGAAATTTCCCAAGTTTGATCCGACTGGCGGGTTTGATATAGATCCTCTAGCATTATACCTCAAAAGCTACAAAAGAAGAAAGGAACTGAAAAATTCTCATTGCATGTTTCTCCATTGTCATTAATTTTAATAGAAATCCACTGTGTTATCAAAATTGTCTTGTGTTTTATTGCACTTTCATTTGATAGTTACCTTCTTTACCTATTGGATTGTGTTTGCATTGTTGAATGAAAATTTGATCGTGAATAATTATGTGTTGTTTAATGGATGAACATGACTAGAGAAATTTTGTGTTTATGTCATTTTCTGTTAGCATGAAAACTATGAGTGCCTTGTGTGCGTACAAGGATCGAATGACCAGTGCGATTTTTATCCCCGAAAAAACGACAATGCGGGAAAAATAAGAGCATAGATTAATGGCGGAATCAAGAGTAGAAGTATTTAAAATCAGTTTAGGCGCAAAAAGTGGAAAAATGGATATTCTTGAAGGAACAAATAACTTGATTGAAATTGTGTAAATAAGCAGTGTCGATCTGAGTCTTGGAAAGAAACAACATACTTGAGTGACAAAACTCATGAAACATTGAGAAGAATTAGGAACATCTTATTGGAAATTCACGATTAAGAGTTCATGGTCATAGAACTTGTTATATTATTGATTGGCGAAATCTTAGGTAAAAACAGCCAACAGAAGTGATAGGGCATCCTTGGCAGTTTGAGCTTTCAAGCCTACCCTCGATATATGCTAAAGCATACCCTCTAGTTCCATGCTTTGAGCAGACAAGCCTAAATTCTTGAATGGCAATGGCGAAAACACAGATCCCCTTCCTTGATAATCACGCAACAAGAGCCCAAATTATCCAGGTTTCCGGCCGCAAGGTCTCTGTAAAGGAAGAAACTAGTTTGGGGGAAAAATATTTCCAAATATTACAAGGTAGGAGGAGAAGAGATAACCTGAAAGATTAGGGAAAAAGAAGCAGAAATTGATGAAAAAAGGGAAGAAGTTTTGTCTTGTGGCCTATTTCCTTTGAACAATTAAGCTCGTAGGGGTGTTTTAACACCTAGTACCCTAATGCCAACTAGTATGGGAGTTGCTAGCCCAAAGTTCTCTAAGGGTGATAGAAAGCCCGATAAGACAAAACATTGCACTATTCCCGTTTCTTAGGTAAACAGTAAAAGAGTTATAGAACAAAGGGAGCTGGGTTTGGGCTATGTGCAGTGGAAATCAAAATGCCATAAGAAGATTTCAAAAAAAAAAAAAGAATCAGGCCAAGATTAAGGAGAAGCAACAAGTATAAAGAAGGAAAAGGGTGAAAGCTGAAGGCAATTAGTTAAAAGAAAGAGTGGAAACTGGGTAATTTGCAACTTAAATTTTCCCATTATCTACCCAATTACCTAAGCCCAACATTACAAGCCTGAAAGACCTCATTGATCTTGAAGGTGAATTTACCTACATTAGTGGAGATCAATATGAAAAACAAGCCTATGGGACCTTTGCCAGTTTTCTAAGGAGACTCCCAGAAGATTAACTAAATTCAACATGAAGAGGAAAAGGATTGAAGACACACCTGGGTAAAGACTTGTTAGATATTGTTTGAATACATTATTTCATCAAGGAATTTTTGATAGAAGTGGAAACCATTCCTTTTTCTTGAATCGAAACTGAAATTTAAAATGATGCTGCTATCTCCTATTTCAAGTTAGAAGGTGGAATAAGAAAGACTATGGTGTGAATCAGAAAAATGTCCTTAAAAATTTAAGCTTAATTGTTTGAGGACAAACAATTCTTTCTTTTCTTTGCTTGGGGACAAGCAAAATTTTAAGTTTGGGGGAATTTGATGAGTCTAAAAACTCATTTGATTTTTAATCCATTTTACGAGTTTATTACAGATAATTATTGATTCATATACGAGGAAATGCAGGTAATTTGCTCAAATTTAATTTCTGTGAGAAAAAATCTGTGAAGCGAAAATTCTAGCAAAAACTAGAAGAATTCGGCGAGGAGAATAGAAAGAGGTTGCAACTAGAAGAAAATCGGTGACCGGGCTCTTTTGTTCGATTGCCATGTCACGACATCACGAACCCGGTTAATGAGGTTGTGACCAATAAACTGTGGTTGAGACGAAAGAAAGTAATCAAGGCAGAAGCTGAGGTATCAACGCTAATCTGAGGTCGCGACTTAATATTGAAGGTCGCGGCGGGAAACTGAAGCGACGACGAAGTCCCAGTAGGGAAATCAAAGTTACGTCATATATTAATGAAGGACTCAAAGGTGCGTGACCCGATCGAGGTCGCGGCGTAAAGAAACCTTGAACATTACAAAGCCATGTCGTGACCTAATATTGAGGTCGTAGCGGCTTCAGCAGCAAGTCTTTACATAGCAAAGGGAGTCTTACGACCATGTCGGTCGAGAACACAAGGGTGTGACCCGATCACTGAGGTTGCATTTGTGAATACACCTTGACATCAACATCGAATTCATGATCATGTTTAAGCAAGCGAGACAACCTGCGTAAAAGGGCAATGTGAAGTCGCGACGTCATATTGAGGTCATGACTTGTTTAAAGGCAAGGGGCTATCAAGCGATCGCGACTGGTGTGAGGTCGCGACATATGTCCCAGCTAGATCCAAGCCCAGGCCAGAAAGAAGGTCTCGACTGAAAAGAAAGTCACGCGACACGAGGTAAAGGCGTAGAAACTTATAAATGTGGTTGCAACCTAAAAGCGAGGTCGCGACATGCGGTCGCGACAAGGAAAGGGTCGACTCGAACTAAAGTGGTGACAACTAAAGGAGTTGCAACCTAAAATTGAAATTACATTTCGGAGTTGCCTTGAGAAGGGAACTTCTAGCAGTCATGACGTGAGATTAAGGTCGCGAAATCAATTCTTGAGAACAACTGAGCCAAAGAGGTCGCAAACACAATTGAGGTCGCGACCACTAATCAACGAAGGCTGCGAAACTGGTGCTGACTAAAGAAACATGAGTCGCAGGCGAACTGGAGCAAATAAAGGGAATTGAAGTCGACATCAACGATGTCGTGACGAGACGATGATTTGGGCTTTTCTTTTGAGGCCACACAGGTTTTTATTTTGGGATTCATTAATTTCTTTTGATAGTTATAAATAGACAGTGTTAGAATAGTAAAGTAGCTTCCATCTTCACTACCTAGAAAAACGGGAACGAAGAGGAACTCAGTGTATAGTTTAGAGTAGAATTTTATTTTTTTATTTTTGTTTTCTTTATTCTTCGTAAATTCTTTTACATTATCTAAATACGCGAGTTTGTGCGGCTTGATTGGGTTTGGAATTTCATTTATGTTATTTTCTTCTTAAAATTACTGCCTGAAAATTTATGAAATCTAGACAAATTTTTGGAATTCATTTTTTCTCAGTTTGATTGCGATTACCGTGGATGTACGTGATCGGTGCTCCATTTCGTTAATTTTTATGCAGTAATTGGAACACAGCTCTGCTTTGAATTTGATATCTGATTAATTCTGATCTTTTACAAAATACGGAGAAAGTTATTTGGGTTGGGATTTACTTACTTGGTGTCGTTTTTGAATCGATAAGTTCTCAATGGTAGTACCGAATACCAGTTTGAGGGAGTGTATCTTGCTCTGATTTCCAGGATGCCCTCTGTGTGACACAGAGTTAGAGATTCTTGAGAGTTGAAAACATTCACTTATGGGTATGCTAGACTACCATTGATGAACTGTTGAGCTCTGAAAGTTCATTTTGATAAATCCCCTATTCGCTCATAATTGAAGTTGGAGGGGAGTATTTAACAATATAAATAGTCAGAGAGTTCACCTCAATCTAAAGGGAAGCTCTCGACCCTGTGTTAGCTGAGATCTAATCAAGGGAAGGGAAGAACCAATGGAAATATGGAGGATGAGCCACTAAGGCCAGGTTGTAGAAATTTTGAATCACGAGAAGGAATCTGAAAAGATCTGCGATCATCAGAAATGGGTGTGAAGTATTGAGAAGAAAAATGCCCGGATCTTTGCGAGAGAATCGGAAATCTGTGGATTGGTTTGATCTTGCCTTCGAGAGAAGCAAGGGCTTCCAACCATTGAATATGGAGAAATCCAAGCTGTATGTTAGGCAATCTTGGGCGAATCCAGGATCCATCGCCAAAAAACGATACGTAGTATTTTTCGTGTAGGAATTGACTGTTTCTCTGTAGTTCTTTGATAGTTTTCGTTTCTCACAGGGAACAGATTAGGTCCAGTAATTTGTTCTTTATATTTTTGGTTGTTTACATGTTATTTTAGTTTCTATTTTTAGTTAATAGTCTAGGATCTTTAATTTTCTAGATAAAACTTTCCTTGTCAGGTTCTTAGTCAAATATAGAACTTGATAGTTGGTGTAGTTGATTTCAAATTCTTGTCAACCTGCGTAGGGCGATGCAGACTTACATTCGATTTTACTACTTGTATGACCTGACACTTGCGATGTCATAGACTAGAGCCATTTTAAAATCCTAAACATTAAGAAAGAATTATTTAATCAAGCAGAACATCCAGTGACATTCTTTGAGAAATGTAAGGCTCTTGTAACTATGTGAATTTGAGGGTTTTAATTACATATAGAAAAGGCAAGCAGTAATTCACACCTAAATCTTGGAATTTGAAGAATTCTTGCCCATAGACAGGAATAATGCAAGCCTTCTCGATCTTATTGGTTTCCCATCCATCGAATGCGATAAATTCTCTATCTGCTTGATTAGATACATCTTGGCACACGGGATCGAAGATCCTTTCATCAGATAGAGGAGAAACCTCTAATCAATTAAATTGATATATCATCCAACTATTCTCACACCATGAGTAATTTAGTGATTTATCGAAGTAATCATTCAGAGTTCACTAGTTCCATAATATTAGTCTAACATACCCCCAAATAATTGCTCCATACTCTAAGGTTTCTCTATCTCTGTGTCACTCAGAGGGCCTCCTAGAAATCAGAGCAAGATACAGTCATTTTTTGGGTACACGCTATTAATATTATGAACTATTAATTTCAAGAACAACACCAATTAAATAAATTCAATATTTCAAACTATGACGTTCTTTCAAGTTGAATAGAAATCAATAATTAACATCGATCAATTCCCAGAGGGAGCTTAGTCTTTCAAGATTGGATTGCAAATAATAGTGTCACAATGGATCAAGAAGAAAAGAGTTAACGGATGCAAGCGAACTAAAATAAATGAACTCCAGAAATTCTCCAAATTTCATTCAAATAAGAAAATAATGAAAACTAAAATTTTACAATAAACTCAACTCGAAACTTCACACTAGATCACTGTTACATCCTAAGAAAAACTAACTAAAAAGCCAAGTTAAGACTAAATTGACAAAAGAGAAAATAAAAGAAAAATAAAAGAAAAATATTTTACAAGGAGATTCCATCTACCAAGAAGTTCCTATTTTGGTGGAAGATTCGCATAATGCTCTAGGTGCTTTTATTTATAGATTTTCAAATGATGGGCCGCACTTTAAGGCTGAAATTATGGATCCCCAAAAATTTGGCCCATTAGGTTGCTTTGTCTCGACATTGAAAATTATGTCGTGACATAGTTTTCATATTTGTTCTCCAGCTTTTGTCTTGGCTTGCAGTTTTATGTTGCGACATAGTTTAGTAATTTTTTCTTGAATTCTGTAACGATATACTTTGAAAATGTCGCGAAAGAGTTCTGCTGAAGTTGTCTTGTAATTGTCGCGACATGAGCGTCTTGTGTCGTGACATAAAAACTTTGTTGCAACAACGTTTCATTCTTTGCTTCTCTTGAAAAATGTCGTGACATAAAATTTCTTTGTCGGGACAAAACGTTGAAATCTTTGTCGGGGACCAACTTGTCTTGATTTGTCTCATTGCTCTTCCATTTTCTCTCGTGACATAATTTTCTTTTGTTGCGACATATATTTTTCACTCTATAGCTCTTTATGTCGCGACATAAATTTCTTTGTTGAGAAAAAACTCTACTGCCATTTGCTTGATCATTGTCATGATAGAGCAAAATGTGTGCGACATCCTTCTTGAGAACTGCTTAATCAATGTCGCGACACGAATCCATTGTCGCGACAAAGTTCTACGTCTTGCAAACTAACCATTATGTATTTTTCATTCATTTCTTTGTCGCAACATTTATTATTAATCCCTCTCATTTTGTGTCGCGACAAAGTTATGAAATGTCGGGACATTCTTCACTTCTAGCTTGAGTTCAGCTTCATCTTTGTTGCGACATAGTATATGTTGGTTCCCCTTGAAGTATGCCATAACATTTACGCCTTAGCGATTTTCCTCTTCTTTTCTTGTTGGATTTGCTTCTTCTGCATTCAAAAATTGCAAAACAAAAAGTTGGTGAATATTCCATAATTCAACATTAAAATGAGTCATAAACTTCCAAAAATATGCTAGAAAAATGGACTAAATATAGATGAGTTTAGGACTCATCACTAGGATCCCTTGTAGAGGCATCTCATTTCTTCTATTTATGTTGCTCATTCTTTGACATTTATCACATTGTCTACCCCAGATAATGTAAGCGATGATTTGTAGAGATATTCTAGGTTGTTCTATCTCTTGCAAAGTGACCTCTATATGGTGATGCACGACATTTGTTTAAGATTTCAGCCTGCTCAGCCTTAGGTACACATCTCTTGATAATCTTATATGCCCCTCTTCTAAAGAGCAATGGGTCATCCCATATATAGAATCTTGCATATGTTCTTAACTTCCTCTTATGCTGATAGGTTAGTTTTGGTGACATAATACCATATTCTAAGTAATTCACAATATCAATATACCAAGGTACTTGAACTGTAACTTGAAATAGCTAGACATCTGGAAAGTTCTCTACAATTTAAGTTCCTTTTTCATCTTCTGTAAGCTTCTCTATCATGGATAAGTGATCAACTATCACATTATCACTACCCTTCTTGTCCTTGATCTCTAAGTCAAATTCTTGCAGCAACAAGACCCATTTGATTAATCTTGGTTTGACATCTTTCTTTGCCATCAGGTACTTGATTGTGTGTATTATGACATGAGATCCTAGTATATATGGTTTGAACTTCTCACAAGCAAAGACTATTGCTAACATTTTCTTTCTCTATGGTTGAGTAGTTTTCTTAAGCCTCGTTGAAGGTTTTGCTAGCATAATAAATAGCTTTGAAGATCTTCTCTTTCCCTTTGCCCAATCTTTATTTCCCGTTGCATAGTCCACTTTGTCATCACATATGATCTGAAGTTTACGCTCCGTCACGGTGTTGCCATAATGGGAGCTATGATCGATCTAGCTTTGATATCTTGAATGCAAACCTCGTACTTCATCAAACTCAAACTTTTGCATCTTTTCAAGCGATTTTCATAGTTGATGAGCTTAAAAGTCATATTTTTAGTCCATTTTACGATCTATTTTTTATCTAAAAGGCTGATTTGTAATGCGAAACATGGAATAACTAATAGCGTTATATAGCGGGAAATCCCAGCGAAATTGCGGTAAAAGGAGGCGGAATGGCGGGCGGAGCCGATATAATGGGATGAAGCGGGTGGCGTAAGAGCAGCATAGGATGAAGGGACCTGATGTCGTGAAGCCTTGACGGTGATCAAAATGCATATTCGGGTTGCGCCAAACTCGATCGCAAATGAAGCTTAGTGAAAACAAAGTAAAGAGGGAGGCGAAAGAAACTCAAAGGTCGAGCAATCAGGAATTGAAGAAGAAGAGGCGTGATGTCGCGACATGCGGATGCGGCCGCGACATCGACACAGGGAAGAAGTCACGACAACATCATTTCGAGAAGAAGGTTGCGACATCATTCGGAGGTAGCGGCGGCTGATGGTGAAGAAGGGTAGCGGCCCGACACGGCGGGTCGCGACATGATTCTGAGAGGAGTCGAGATAGGTAAGCGGTAGCGGCAACGAGTTGTAAGAAGAAGGTCGCGACAACACACGGATGTCGCGCGACATCGATGCAAAGACCCGGGAAGGTCGTGACAGCATCAAGGTATCGCGACATCAGCTACGGAAGGGAAGTGCGACATCATTCGATTAATTAGCGACAACATTGGTAAGAGAAGGGAAGTCGTGACAACATCCAGTCAGCGACAACCCTTCTGAGAGAGAAGAGGTCGCGTGACATCCACTGTCGCGACATCAAATGCACACGATTAAGGTCGCGGCGTCAACTAAAACTGTGGCGACATCGGCTCCACCAAAGACATGTCGCTGACCAAACAAAGGGAACGCGTGAGGCGGGGCAATGGTCGCGGCCAAGAACTGCGATATTCGCGGCGGTATCCTTTAGGCATTAACTTGAAATCCACAATGAGGTGCATCGAAATTAGGGCTGACGAACCCTATAAATACCACGGTACGCTATTGAAAGCGCGACTCTTGGCGGCAGAAAGAGAAATGCAGGTTCTTTGAAGGCTCTGTATTTTTATTTTCTTTTCTTTTCTTTCTTTTATTTTCGTTTTTTCCATTTTATTTTAGATTAAATTAAGCTTGTATTTCGTTTCTAATTTGGATTTGAGCGTTATTTGTAAAGGATTGGCTGAATGCGAGATGTTTATTTCTTAAAATTCTTGTTTGGTTGTTGAATTCGGACAAATTTTGGAATTTCGAACACCCGAGTTTCCGATTCTGATGGTTTTCTTGATCGACAAACGATGTATGGTATAATCGGTAATTTAGAAACCCGGCTTCCATTGGGTGATGTTATTGTAAGAAATAATCTTTCCCTCTGATGTTTATTCATAATAGGCCCGAACGGATATTCATCGACTTCTTTGGTTTCGTGTTCTTGGAATTGATCCCGATTTCGAGTCTCTTGTACCACGTAACGAGGTCGTTTCGGCTCTGATTTCGGGAGGCCCTCACGGGTGACATAGAGCGAGAGTAAGAAACAATTTCGGGAAGGTATTTAATTTGATATTGCTGATCTAATGTTTCTGTATATTTAAATCAATACATCCTCTTCTCGCTTATGTAGAGAATGAGTTGAGTGAGTTATAAATTTAAGTGAGCCAGAGTTCACCTCAATTCGAATATTGAATTCGATCGGAGTGTTATACAAAAGATCTCTAATCGAGGAAAGAGTAAGCTATTCTAATTTTGAGGGTGAGGAACCGGTATAGTGCAACCTTAATGACTAAATTGAAGGATTTGAATTCTGCCGATCCACGTGTTATTGGAGTATGAAGTATTGAGAAGAAAAATACCGAGGAACAAGGCAACTAGTTTTAAAGTAGTTATTTCACCCCACGTGTTCGAGAGAAACAGGTTAAGATTGAGATGATGAGCTGTGTGGTATGGAGAGATCGGTCTGTATGTTAATCCTTGGACTAGTTTTAAAGATCTGTAGTTTAGAAAACCAAAGATGCAGTACAGACTGTAGGAATTGATTCTTCCGCAATGGTACGATTATTCAATGTTTTTTCTTTAGAGATATTGTTAAATCTAAATTTGTTATTTTAATATTTCAATATTCAATTCATTTATTGTTCATTCATTTTTCTTTACATCATTCATTTCAAGATTTCAAAGCAAAATCTCATTATCGTATTATCGTCCAAATAGTATGGAGCTTAAGTAGTTGGGGTAATTGATTGAAAAATTCTTGAATCTCAGGTGGGATCGATATCTGGACTTAAATCCATTTTTTATTACTTGTCGGCTATTGCACTTGCGAGCGTTATCTTGGATCAAAACCACACGAAAATGGTTTACTCTTTACAAAAATATCTTTTAATAAGTGATACTTAAAAGAAACTCACACTCCAAGTTTAATGGTTTATTTCGCGAGGGGATTAGACGATAGTCCTTGGGTAATAAGTCTTAAATTTGAATAGGTGTTTTGATCCATAACAATTTATTGATGTAGTCTTAACGAGTTTTATGGTATTGTTCAGAGTTAGATAATAGTCATAGGTGATAACGTCATAAATTTGGTGTACATCGAATGGTCAGGTTAACAAGTTTTTATGGGCGGATTCTTGCGATTAGACAGATCTTTGTGTGATGTCGCAAATTTGTATATGTCTTTTGGTGCGGTTAACAATAGTGGTCTTGCTATTTTAGAGAGGTAACCGACAAATCTCTATACAATCACTTGCGCCCTAGAAAAATCTTGATTCACTTTCATTTAGTTGGTGGCAGCATTAGGTTCCTAATTGAAGAAATCTTAGCAGCCCCAGTGCACCTTCGAGCCTATTGTAGAGATTTTATGCCACAAGACAATACCTTTAGTTACCATAAAGTGGCATTTCTCATAGTTTAGGGCCAAGTTCTTTTCCTTACACCTCTAAAGCAAAATTGCTAAATTCTCCAAGCAACTCTCAAAATTAGATCCATACATAGAAATTATCCATAAATATTTCCATAACTTCTTCCACCAAATTTGAGAAGATGGACATCATATATTTTTGAAAGGTAGCATGAGCATTACACAGTCCAAATGACATCTTTCTAAAAGCAAAGGTGCCATAAGGACATGTCAATGTAGTCTTCTCTTAGTCCTCAGGGGCTATGGCTATTTGATTGTATCTCAAATAGCCATCAAAACGATAATGAAAGATCTTATAAGTGCATCCGTATCCCGATAATGAATGGCGAAGGATAGTGATCCTTCCTTATGGGCGGTATTGACTTTACGCCAATCTATGTAGACTCTTTATCCTGTCACTGTTCTTGTGAGTATCAACTCATTCTTCTCATTTCTAATCATTATGAATCCACCCTTCTTGGGAACTACATGAATTGGGCTCACCCAAGGGCTGTATGATATTGCATATATGAATCAAACATTCAACCATTTAAGGTCCTTCTTCTTCACCACTTATTTCATCGCTGGATTTAACTTCCTTTAATGTTCAATAGAAGTCCTTGCATTCTCCTACATAAGGATTTTATGCATAAAAATTGATGGGTTGATCCCCTTCAATTCTTCCACTGTCCAAGCTATGGCCACTTTGTGCTTTCTCAGAATTTCTACCACCTTCTATTATTTCTCTGTAATCAAATTTGTCTCTATTATCACAGGTTTGGATTTTTCCTCACCCATAAATGCTTAGGAAACTCTTTTAAAATAAGCCCCTTAGAGCTCTTTTCCACTTCCCGCACATTCTTTCCATTGCTCATATCATCTTCACTTCTTTCATTTAAACTCAAAGTAGCTTCTATCAATTCCTCATATGTAGTTAGATCTTCCCATTCTAGGTTTTCTTTGCATAGTGAGTTTAGCATGCATTATTCAAGTAGATCTATGTTCATATGCTTATCATTATGCTCTTTACTAACATGAATCCTTTCGACCCTCATTGCCTTGAACTTTCTCAAAGTCATGTCATTTCAAACTTTGATTCAAGTTGAAGTGGACTTCTTTTGTTCCCACTCTTAGAGTGAGCTCTCCTTTCTTGACATCTATTAGGGATGCACCAATGCCTAGGAATGGTCTACCAAGAAATAATGGCATTTGTTTGTCTTCTTCCATATTTATTACCATAAAGTCCACTAGGAAAAATAAACTTTCCAACCTTGACCAGCACATCTTCCAGAATGCATTCTAGTTGAGCCATTGATCTATCTGCCATTTGTAGAGACATTGTTGTAGGAGTTAAATCCCCCAAACTTAGCCTTTTGACTATTGAAAAAGGCATCAAATTTATGCTATCTCTAGAATCACATAGTGCCTTACCAAATTTAGTATATCGATTGTGCATAGTATAGTGGCTTGCACAGATCTTGCATTTTATATGGTAGATTTTCTAAATAATGGCACTGGTTTGCGAGATAGACTCACCACCCCTCCTTCATCTAACTTCCTATTTTTGCTGATTATATCCTTCATGAATTTTGCATAATGTGGCATTTTATCTAATGCCTCAGAAAAAGGGATGTTGATCTCTAACCCTTGAACATTCGAGAACTTGGCATCTTAATTGCTCCGGCTTTGATTACTTAGTCTTTGAGGAATGAGATAGAGGTTTGATAAGCTCACTTCCCACTTTTTCTTTTACTTGCTTCTTTAGTTTCTTTTAGGTTTGTACTTACTCTTCCCGACTACGATTTTCATTTGATATCTCATTCTTGCTTTGCCTCTTATTCTTTGCTTGATGATTATGATATGCTTTCGATATTATACATCGTGCAGCTGCTTCTCAACTTCCTTTCTTTCTTCTGATTCCTTGTCCTCCTCGATATGATAACCATCGGAGTCCTTGGGATTCTTCTTGGCATCGCTAGGAAGGAATCTTTAAAGCGATTACGTATGTTAAAGGTTATTTCCCTTACTACTTAAGTTTTCCAATTTTTCAAGAGGCATTTGTATTAACTGGCTCTGAGTTGTGTTTGCTTTAAAATATGCAAGTTCTACGAACTTATGCTCAAATGCAGGTGAGTATTCTTTTTTTGTGTAGCCATGTAATTCATAATTTGATCTTTAAAGGACTAAGGAATATATATCTTTGATTATTTTGTTCTCTGAATTCCCTGAGTCACATCCTTAGAGAGCAATTTGGAGCATAATTTTGATAGTCAATTAGTCTTGGACCTTGCTACATTCCACCTCCATAAGACAAGGTTTCATGGTTCCTCAAGGCTGGTGTGTAGTAGGTTGGGAGGTTGTTAAGCTTGAAGTTATAACTCATATTTCCATTAATATACTGAGCTTTCTCCACTTGATATGGACCTTCATGTGCAAGTTCTTGATACACTATATTTTTCTACTCAACATCTTCCCATGATTCCCACTTCATTCAAGAATGACTTCTTCTTTCTTAGATTTGTTAAATCCACAATTGTATAGCCTCTAGCTTAAGCGATGGTTGACATCTTATTCAGCGCAATCACACCTCCTGTTCTAAGCCTGCTACCGCTCCCTGAAGCTTCAGATGGTGCCTTGTAGTTGCTGTTAGCTAGTTCTTCATTTAGTTGAGTAGCTTCTTCAACACTTTTTCTTCTGATTGCACCTCTGAAATTGCGTCCTTATCTGATGTATGGTTCAGGGCATGATAGAAGATATCTATCTAAGTCATCTTCTATATCCCATGCATGGGACACCTCCTCAGCAATTGTTCATACCTTTCATAGGCATTGTAAAGGGACTCATCTTCCTTTTGCTTGAAAGCAATGATATATTCTCATCTCGAGTTGAAACATAAGGAAAAATCTACTTAGATAGGCCTCCATAAGCTCCTCCTAGTCACAAACTGAGCCATAAGGCAATGATTGAAACCAACTGGCTATAATATCTCTTAAGGAAAATGGAAATAGCTGCAAATTGATCACATCAGGGTTCACACCATTCAGCTTTACAGTATTGTCCATTCTAAAAACTTTGCCCAAATGCCCATTAGGATCTTAGGTGCCTAGAAAATTGGTTTTGCTGCACCATAATGATTATAGTAGGTTTCAACTCAAAATTATTAGCCTCAATTGGTTGTTGCCTTACTATTGAGTACTCTTCCCTTATAAATGGTCTCCAAAAATCCTCCATATGTCATGCACGATTCAGTCCGACCCGATTAAGCGAATCGACAGGTTCAGGTCTTGAAACCATATCTTGGGGACTTCTTACTTTTTTTTTCCCGAGCTGAACTTATATACGTGAATTGTACCAATGATTTTAGTAAACAACAATCATTTACATTTACAGAATGAACTACCATAGGAATGGTATCCATTAAAAATTTATACATATTTACTAAGTCCATTTACGTCTGAATACACACATATACATATCTGTCTGAGCATCGGAGATCGGAGCAGTCTTTGGTGAGCACTGTATCTACGAGATGGCCCGTCTTCTTTGGTGTGGAATGTCTTGTCCTCTTTATCTCCTCTTCGGTGCCTACGGATTGAACACCCATGCTAAGCTTTGCAGCTTGAGTAGGAACATATAGATAATGCTGACTGATAACAATAATCCTTGTCCTATCTTTTACATTTCTAACTTTACTTATGCATATAACAGAAACTTATTCTTATGTGACTTCTAACTCATCTCATATTATACATGTAGATTTTTATTCTTTTCGATTAAGGTATCATTATCTTGTTCATATTACTTCCTTTGTGTCATGTCTTTTAAGGGTTGTAACTAAATATATACACTACGTACATGAAAGATCGATCATATTCAAAGTAAACTTATACGTATACAATAGCGATTGAACAAATCAAGTCATATCAATTTCATACGGGTTCATCAGGACTAATATGGCCATATTACTCTTCTCACTATCCGCGACCGTGCCATTAATCGAAACTCCCTTTAAATGATTACGTTTCGCAGTCTAGGATGCAGATTAAATCACTTTAGTTTCGTTGTATTATTTTCATTTCGAAATTAGCCATGACGGAATCCTACTTGACGGTTGGCGGATCAAGTGGGCTTTGGTTTACTCAGGCGTTTTCAATCAAAACATTTATTTCGTCTTATTAAATTTTTATTTTCAAAGTGTCGCGACGAATCACAGAGCTTAATAGGTTAGCGGATCAGTGGAATGGGTTTCTCCCAGGCATTTTCAATTATCTTTCCAAAACATGTTGTTTATGTTATTCCATTTTAGACCTTTTTAATTAAGCGAAAGCACTTCTTTTCGAGCAATCCCATGACCATTTACAAAATCAAAAGACCCATAACATTCACACTTAATAACATGCATTTTCAAATAATGCCTTTGTATACATATCTCATGCTATTCATTTTAGCATGCTTTCAATATACAAATCATTACCATATCATATCATGCATTCTCAATGCAACAATTCATTCACAATCAATTCATGAGATTTAAGCATATTCTGTAATCCCATGCACTCGTAAATGTTGGCTATTTCACCTTGACTAATTGATTCACAATTTAAGCGGATTAGTTTGATGAATCCTACTTATTATCATTAAAGTGTGTGTGCTTATAGTTTAACGATTCTATCTCCCAGCCATGGCGGATCCACGTTTGGTGCATCTCGGCCGCATTAGGTATCACTTGACCGGTTCTCCATCATGGCCGGATCTTAGTTTGGTGCATCCCGGAAACCGTGAAATATCGAACGACCGGTTCTCTATCGCGGCGGATGTCGTTTGGTGCATCGACCATTAATTATGATTCGGTTTCTCCCCATCGCGGATCCGTTTGGTGCATCGGAACCGCGTGTTATCAATTATTGGTCTCCCATCATGCGGATCTTGGGTTTAGTACCGAACCGTGGTATCACTTGTCGGTCTCCCGTCATGCGGGATCTTGGTTTGGGTGCACCGATGGCGTGGTATCGATTAAATGTCATCGCCATCATGGCGGATCAGGTTGGTGAATCCCTTGGTAGGACATTTCTTCAATACCATGCCATCATGGCGGGATGCGGTGGTGCATCCCTTAAGTGGGACATTGGATGGTAGGGGTGCCTTCGTGACGGATGCCGTTTGGTGCATCCCGTCAGGCAGTTCATTCTTTATATCATTCAATTCACATTTTATGTGGATTAGTTTAATGAATCCCGTCTTTATTATTATTCATGTTCATTCAGTTTCGAATATCACATTTCGATTTCATATTCACTCTCGTATTCACATTTATAGCCGGATTCCGTTTGATGAATCCGAGTCCTTAATATCATTCATTCATTCGGTTTCAAATATCACATTTCAATTTCTGTCACTTTTCGTATTATCTTTTTCAAATATATACTCAATCTATGTACGGTATTTCATAACTCATTCACATTTTCATTCACGTATACTCCATTCATGTATACTCATTCATAAATACTCATTCACATATTCATTCCATTATACTCATTCATGTATACTCATTTCATAATTTCATTTCGATATACTCATTCATACACTCATACATTTTCATTCATGTATACTCATTCATGTATACTCATTCATAAATTCATTTACGTATACTTATTCACGTATACTCATTCATACACTCATCCACATTTTCATTCATGTATACTCATTCATGCATACTCATTCATAAATTCATTTACGTATACTTATTCACGTATAGTCATTCATAAATACTCATTCATATTGTTCACATTATACTCATTCATATATACTTCTATCATTTATTATCATTTCTAGTTATATGTGATAATAATCATATATCCTTAACCACATTATGTGTTCATGACATATTTCACTCTCATGTTCACAATCATGTTTCGATTCGTTTTTCATTTTCATTTTCCATAATCATTTTCATGTTTCATAGACACATCTTCTGATCTTCATTTTCTACATTTTCCTTGTTTCATGCCTATTACATATGACACTTCATATTGTGAAGTATGATGTATGTGGAATCACACCTCATTCATATATTCTTATTCCTCTATGAATCTACTTTGCTTAGGAAGTGGAATCAATCAATCGGATCATCAAACTAAAGTTATGGCATTTTTCATGCCTAACTAGTCGGTTTCACCAGGATTACACTAGAACAGTTCGTATTACTAATTTTCCCGGGATCTACTTCATGTGTTTGACTCTAGGTCATTGTATTTTAAAATGGGTGCTAAGGGTTCTATTCCAGCTGGAATCACCCAATTCGAACTTGAAACTCAAATTCTGTCAGAAACTCTTACAGGACTACTCTATGTTCAGCTGGAACCAAATTTGGCTTGCACATGGCCCCACTTTGAGTGAATTTTTAGGCACTTAGGATCAGAATTTGGCAAATACCTATTCATTAGTTTGTTCTCCTTGAAGTCTATTTTACTTAGACACTTGAATCACTCCATCGAGGATAGAAATAGGCAATTATGGCCAAAAATCTGAAACAATTGAAACTGGAAAACCATAACAGGAGTTGGCCTGGTACATGTGTGACTTGTACCATTTCAAGTTAAGCAACGACGGAACACAATATGTACCGGTACAAGTTCAAATTGTACCGGTACAAGTATTAAGTGCGAAAATGTGTATTTTTGTTCCATATTTCCATATTTTGATACCCCAGTCAACTCTACTCTTCAAACACACATCAAAAACACTAATTCACCTTGTAATCCTCCTTTATATTCAATTCATCTTTCAATTTCATATGTTTCTTCAAAAAAATTCTTTCATGAATTTCTTCAAACCCTTCTAATATAGGTTATGGCCCATACACAAACAAAAACATAGATATTAATTAGGGTTTGCTTTAATACTAGCTATTCTTACAATTAACCATAGTCCATCCTGAAAGGAGGTTCACTAACCATCTTGTGCCATATGAGTTTTACCCACCTTGCTTTTAAAATTTTGGGTTAAGATGAAACTACTGGCAAACCTAAGTTTTGAGCAAGATAATCATCCATACAACCCAAGATCCATGCCCAAAATCTCATAGAATTCATAATCGGGTGGGTTTCATAAAAAGGTTAGTAGTTCCATACCTTTGAATCCTTCTTGGACTCCTCCTTCTTCATCTCTTCTCTTCTTCTTCTCTTCCTCTTCCTCTTCTTCTTCTCTTCCTCTTCCTCTTCTTCTTCCTCTCCCCTTCTCCTCTCATCATTCACGTTTTTGGTCTCTAAAAAATGAGAGACCAATTGCTCTTATTAACCTTTTTGCTGACCATTATTTGGCCTTGACATTTAAACATTTTCTCATTTTGCACTTAAGCCCTTTTATCCTCTTCTATTCTCAGTTTAACTTACACATTTTATGCTTTGGCGTATATCTTTCACAATTTTCATAATTTGATATCAACTTATTGATTTATGCCATTTATGTCCTCAATTGGTAAATTACGTTTTTACCCTTGGCTATTATTAATTCCGGGTCTCTCGTTTTATTTCCCGAAAATTTCTATTTATCTTATAATATACAAGCAAGTTCAGCGCTAGGGTATTTTTAGGGAATTACACCATACTTCTCTTTAGCTTTGTTGAGAATTCACATCGAGTTGCTATAATAGGAATATTCTGATTACCTTCTCTACTCTTTGCCATGGTTGCTTCTTCAGCAGATCTCACCTTCTTCAAATTTCAGAGTGTTCTTTCTAATTTAGTGTCAAGTGCTTGATAATTGACAAGTTCTAATAGCGTAATAAGCACTGAGATATAGCACATTGAATTCAAAGTGATTCTTGGATAAATTGATTTGCTTTTGACTAGCATAATGAAAGACATGCAACTGAATCCATTACTTCAATTAAAACTAATTTTTTTGTATTTTTCCAAAATTTGGATTTAAAACATAAAAATGTCCAAATTAGCAATTTTCTTTTTGGTTAGAATATTGATTTCTAAACACACTTGATCCCGTGATAGGCGCGAGAAACTTGATTAACTAGTTTGTATAGACCAATTATTTGTTAATATTATTAGAATTTGTTACCACAGAGACTTGTTTAAATCACTTATAATAATGCAAACTTGTTTGACTGTTGAGAATGTTTTCTATTGTTTGTATATAATAATATATTTAAGATTCAATTTGATGCAAATCCTTTGCCATTATGCAGGTCGATAAGTAATAAAGTGGATTATAAGTCAGGATATCATTCCCCATGAGTTGGTGAGAGAAAATTTAAATATCAAGTACCCCTACTACTCAAGATCATCACTATTAGAACCTCTAACTTAATGAGTGGACTAACTAGCCTAACTAAAATAAAAGTATTGTTGTCAATTTTTCTTTAATGAAAAAGATATTTAAATTTAAAAGGATTAAAGGTTTCACTGAGATTTAATAACACTGGGAATGAGATCAGTGTTATGATCATCCAATATACATGGATTCAAACCTTTGTATAGTCATGGGTTTGAATTAAGTTTAATCGAAACATAGTAGTATAGCAGAAATACCTTATGACCTTTATACATTTCACCATTTAGAACTACAATATTCCTACAACATGTCAGTATTATCTAGCATTTACTTTAAGTTTGATCCTCTTTAAGAGTAGGTTGCCTTTACTAAACTAGTACTAATCAACTATTTCTTAGGACTGAAGTTAGCTTGCTCCCATAGACAGGGTAACACAAGCCTTCTTCAAAGTAATTGGTATCTCACTATGCAATTTGGTCAGAATAATCACTCCCATCTTACAGAAGCACAAACATTCTCTCAAACTGAGATGAAACCTCTAAGTATTAAACAAACAAATCATTACATGGTCTTTATTCTTCGGGAACACACTTATGCTATCACCTAGAAGGGAACTTTGAAGTCAGAGGTTAGAACATCACTTGTGATTTATCAAAGTGATACTTAGAGTATATTAGTTCTGAAAATATCAATCTAGCATACCCAAAGGCTATTTATCTTCTCTCGGGAACTGGATTAAGGAAATCGGTATGGAATCTGACTCCTTTCTGGGTATACTCTACTAATACTTAAATAATTCTTTTAAAGACAATTTGATTCAATCAGTCAATATTTAAATATAACATTCATTTAAATACTATGAAATGATAACCAAACTATAATATCCCCTTCTTTGAAACAGCTGCCATAATTGGATCCACAGTGATATGATAATTGATCGAAAAATTCATTGAAACTGTAATCAAAACTAAATAAAATGGGTTCTAAGAATATTTCCAAATTCCACTCAAGTTCAGATAGATATGAAGCTTGATATAAAAGATCATTCCAATATTGTATCTCGGATCCTTCTAAATGTAGCTTGAAAATAAAAGTAGAAAATAATAAGAAGAACATAAAATATAGCACAAAGCAGTCTCTCTCTTCTTCCTTGAATTTGGCAGTTATCTCTGGTGATCGATCTCTTTATGATGCCCTATCTCTTTTTATTTATCGGCCTCATAAATGTTGGAGTACGGAATTCCCAGTAATTTTACAGCTACAGAATCGATGCAGGCTTAGTTGGGTTCATTTGTAAAAGAAACAATGTCGACATTGCAAAGATCTCAGCCATTTCAAGATTTGTCAGGGCATTGTCGCGACATTTACTGTTGCTGCTTTCCAAAGTGCCCTTTAAGTGTTTATCACGACAAAGTTTTGAATGTTGTGACATTCATGCCGCGGTTGATGTCGTATAGTTATTGCGGAGATTGTCGTGAAATCAGGCTCGACATTACTCGATAACCTGGTCCCGGCCAAACTTATCATTGTTGTTACAAAATTTCTTTGCCTTCTACCTTGTTTTGTCACGAAAATATTTAGTTGCCTTCTCAAGGATCTTTCTCAATCTTTGTCACAACAAATTTTTTGAATGTCACGACAAAGTTTCAAATGACTCTATCTCATAATTTTCGTGAAAAAGTTTCAAATGTTGCTACATTCTTTCCTTGCCTTGCACTATTGATCCCTAGGTGTTTTGTCACGACATAAGAAACCTTGTTGTGACAAACTTCCAATGTTTTGCATTGAACTCTTACCAGTTTTTTTTATGAAAGAAGATTTTGATGTCGCGACATTCTTTATGTCTTTTGCCCTTTGTTTTGTCGCAACAATCACTGCTATGTTGCAACATAATTCAATGTTCCTTCAAGAATTCTTCTCATCTTTTGTCAAGACATATTTCCATTATTGCGACAAACCTTCAATCCTCTTACCTTGTAACTGATGAGTCCAAAAACTCATGAGATTTTTAATCCATTTTTCTGAGTTTATAATGAGAATAACGTTGAATTGTTGGCAGAAAACTGATAATTGAATCAAATTTCAATTTGCAAGAAAATACAGCAGAAAATCAAAATTTAGCAAAAATCATAAGAAATCAGCCTGCAGCAGAATTGAAGTCAAAACTGGAATTTAAGTCGCGATGTAGCGCAGCTTTCAAGACTTCAAGTCACGACATCAACAAATTTTGGCTTTCGAGGAAGAAATCAAGAATGAACAAGTGAAGTCGTGACCTGAAGAAGGAAGTGAGACAAAGAATGACTTGGTCGAGATTAAAAGAAGCAGTCAAATGAAGAAGTTCATGTCGCGACATCATTGCGATGTCGCGACACCAAAAGGAGATAAATGATGTCGCAACCACCATGAGGTCGCGACAAGGAGATGTCTACAAAGCCACAAGAACAACCTTCTCAAGTAAAAGAAGTTGCAACTAATTTTGAAAGAAGGGACTTGATGTCGCGACCTTTACAGAAATGAAGATTAACACCAAGGTCGCAAATAAACCCAAATCGCATCGACCAAGAATTAATAATGAAGAAGGTGATACGATGTCGCTACACCACTTTGAGGTCGCGATGTAATCAAGGCTTAAAGCAGTGAGACATGGAGGTCGACAATCAATAAGTTGCGACAAAAGATTTTCAAAGAGACTGAACATAAAGGTCACGACGGGTTAGATCTCATTTGTGAGATATCAAATATCAATCAGAAGATGCTGCGCACGCCCTTCGTAGGTCGCGATCAGCCGCATCAGATATGGTCGCGACATCGCTAGAGGTCGGATCGCCTTGTATTATGGTCGCGAAGCATCGCAGTCGCGACATCGCCATACGAAAGAAGGTCGCGACGCCCTTCAGTAGTCGCGACATCAGCTGTAAAGAATGGAGGTCGCGACATCATTTAGCTGTCGCGACATCATATCCAAGAGATGCTGAAGACAAGTCATGACAAAAGAAAAGCTTCCATGACATCAAAAGAGCTCATAAGCATAACATTGATGTCGCGACATATGATTGAAGTCGCGACCTCAAAAGAGCTCACAATACAGAAAGGTGAAGTCACGACGTTATCCGGGTTGGTCGCGTATACTTCCAATTACAAGAAAAGAAGGTCACATGTCATTTAATGGGTCATGGCTTACATCGCATCCAAAGGGGTGTTAAATGCAAGTCTGCTACTGTGATAAAGTTTTCCGCATGTGACGAACGTAAAAGGAAGTCGCTGACAAAGGATTGAAGTCGCTAATTCAAAAGAGATCACCATGCGTAAAGGTGAAGTCGCTGACGTGATTGAAGTCGCGACATCAAACAGCCTATAAGTAATGGCGAAGCCACACGAGAGGCCTTCCGCGACATCAAGTCAAGGTCGCGGATACGTAAAATGGAGTCGCGACATGAACAAACAAACGGGCCGCTTATTTTGAAACTACAAATAGGTGACATCGTTAGGGCCCAACTTCCAAACCCTATAGTAAATACGCTAGTCATATTGAAGGTGCGCTCTTGGCGGCTCAAAAAGAGAAGTCTAAATAAGGCTCAGCAGATTTTAATTTTCTGCTTTTTCTTTGTTTCATTGCTATTTTAGATTAGATTAGAGTAAATTGTTATTTCATTTGAATTTCCGGATCTCGGATGTTGTTGAAGGAATAATGTGAATATATTTTCTTTCAAATTATCACCGTTCGTTCTAGAAGTCTAAACAATTTTGGAATTCGAATTTAGTTCTTCGATTTACGTAGTTCTTTGATCGAGAGCGCTCATAGTGTAATGGCACTTAGAAACCCAAACCAAAGGTCTACTCGTTGTTAGAATTTATCTTTTCTACGGAAATTTATCGTAGTCATCACCTCGCTCGAATCTACTTAATGTGGTTTTGTTTATTGTTGTATCATCAAAATATTAGTGTCCTATACCCTGCAATAGATTGCTTAATGCTCGATTTCCGTGGAGGCCCTGAGCGACACAGAGAAGGCATTCCTTGTATATTGAACAATATCTCAAGGGTATGCGAACCTAATATTGGGGATCTAATGTGGGCTTTGTGAATTATAATCGGTAAATTTTCTCACTGAAACCAGAAATGAGTTGAATGACTTATCAAATTAAAATGAGCAGAGTTCGCCGATTCGAACAAAGAAGTCTAACCCGTGTTATGATCTAATTAAGGAAAGAATGAACTGCTCCAATTTTGAGGATGAGAAAACCAAAGATAGTGTAAACCCATGCTTACTGTGTCTAGGAGCTAAGGTTTACAAATTCATGTTCCGGTACATTGAAAGCAGGAATACCTAACAAGGCAACTCGCATTAAAAGTAGTTATCTAACTCTCTTCATCTAAAGAAACAGTGGAAGATTAGATTTACGAAATGTGTCATTAAGGAGAGATCCACATGGCATTACATTCTTCCTTGGACGGATTCTAACCGAGGTTCATGGAAGCAAAGCTACTGCAGTTGTCTCGTGAATTGATGTTTCACAAAGTTATATTTTCAATGCTCTTTAAAAGCTAATCGACCAGCTTCATTTCTTTTATTTTTTTTATTTTAGTTTAAGCATTATTTCATTTGTCTTTAAATCTAAATATCTTTATTCTTTCTATTATTTTTTAAAGGTTGCTAGGAGGCACACTGCAAATCATCGTCCAAATAGTATAGAGCTGAGTAGTCGTGGTAGTTGATCGAGAATTCTCGAGATCTCATAGATCGATATATGGACTTAAATCCACTTTATTACTTGTTCGATCTGTATACTTGCAGAATCATGGATCAAAACCAGAAAGAAATTTATCTACTCTTAAGAAAAACGCTTTGAATCATTATAATTGTAAAGAAATATAACAAACAAGCTTCATGGTATTATTGCTGGGGACTAGACAATAGTCCTTTGGTAATGGTGTCATAAATTTGTATATGTCTTTTGGTCCAGTGAACAAAGTTTTAGGCGCTAGATTCTTGCAAGATCGAAAAATTAATTAGATCAATACGTGAAAGAAGGAAATACTAATTTGGACATTTTTAAGAAAAGAACAAAAATAGCTTTTCAAGCGGTGACTACATTAGTCACTTCAATTTTAACAAGCCATGTTGAAATATTTGTTAGGTTTGACTAATCCTATTAATATGAGTATGCATTTCGGGAAACCTTTAATGCATAGGAAGCAGGGGATCGGCCTGATTCAGTGGATATGAGTGGAGAGAACAACTCGGGAGCTTAAGAAAGACAAAAATGACAACGGCTATGGCGGAAGAGATACATGACATAACGGAAGAACGGTCATGCTGACGGAAGACCCCCATTATTGATACAATGGAGGATTTCTGGAGGCTTATTATTCAAGAAGAGTTTTCTACAATCAGACAGCCTACAGTGGATGCAAACAATTTTGAACTAAAGCCAGCCTTAATTACAATGGTTCGACCAACACGGTTTGCGGTCATCCGCAAGACCGAATGAGCACACAGGAAGATTTCTCGGGATGGCTATCTGATGAAGGCGAGCGGTGTGAGACGGTGATAAAACTACATCTCTTCCCATTTTCTTTGAGAGACATAGCAGCCACATGGTATGAATCATTTACCATGGATACGGTGATACTTGGGAAGAAGTTGGTAGAAGAGCTTACTTAGGCGGATTCTTTCCCCGTCTCTCACTTGGAGAGACGAAGAGAGATAATTGTATACAAGGGGAAGATGAGGCACATGTTAATATCGCTTAGGAAAGATTCAAAGATTCTTTGAAGAGGTGCCCAATGCATGGAATAGACTTGAAGACCCGGATGGATATAGTGTATATCACGCTCTGAACATTACATCCGAGGGTATTATCGATGCTTCATGTTATGGAGCATTCAAGCGAAAAGTGAAGGGCAAAGTCCCGATAGAAGACTGGCAAAATGCAATATGAAGCTCCATGCGAGTTTTTCGAGGAGGTAATGCAGAGAGGAAAAGGGTCATGGAGCTGAACAAGATGACAGCCATGGAGGCTAAGTTGGATGCTATAATGCGTAGGATGAATGAGCAGGAGATTTTCTTGCTCTGAAATAGGAGCGAGTAGAAGAAAAATTGATGAGAAGAAGTCTTTGATGAGGTAACGAAGAAGATTCTTATGGTGCTTGAGGAGGTTAAGTCGTCGAGCGAGCAAAGGTTATCATTTCAAAGCCAAATCCTAACTTTGCCCATACCTTCTGATCAGTATTTGAGGAACCGTGAAATTTCTCATATGGTGGAGGGCATTACATGGCCCGAGGCAGAGCAACATCCTCAACAAAGATATCGGCGACCACCGGGTTCAGCGAGGCGAAAAGGCAGGAGGTGAGGCGGAAATGAATACGAGGGGTCGAGAGAGGGCAGCCATTTGAGGAACAAATGCTACAGTTCATAGGGGATAACAAGGAGGCTATTACACAATTCCATGTTCGAAACTATCGACTTGGAAAATTTCAATCTGATACCAGGTGTTTCCAGGAAGAATGCTAGTGCTTCACGAAAAATCCACAAAGGGAACTTTAAAGTAAGACAGTGGCTACGAATAGCAGCAAATTAGAACAAGGGACATTCCACTAGTAACACGAGGAAGAACCACAAGGCTGTGCTTGGTCGATTGAGAAGTGGGGGGATTTGGCGACAAGCGGAAGGCGGATAGAAAGAGAGAAGCGAGGCGGAGAAAGAAGAGAGTGAAAGAAGAAAGAGAGAATAACGGCTGATTGAACGGATGAAAGGAAGAATGACGGAAAAAGAAAGAAAGAGTACCGGCTTATGCTCTTGCGAGTACCATTCCCACGAGACTTGAAGTAAAAAAGAAGAGCAGTTTGTAAATTCTTGGATATTTTCAGAAAATGAAATAAATATCCCATTTGCGGGAAATTGATCGGTTCAAATGCCTCTTTATGCAAAATTTCCTGAAGGAGGTGCTGAGCAAAGAAAGAAAAGATAGGTAGGGAGGTATAGTTAACTTATTTGCTTCATGCGATTGCCATTATCAAACAGAGCTCCCAGGTAAAGATCAAAAAGAGACCCTAACGGTTTCACTATTCCACATTATATATAAGAAATGTGAGTTCAAAGAAAGCTTTATGTGACTTTGGAGCAGAGTATAAATTTGATGCCTCTATCAGTTGTGCGGGAAAAACTTAGTTTGGGGAACTAACTTGACAAGCGATTACTTTACGGTGGTTGATAGATCGGTGGCGCAACCGGAGGGCATTACGGAAGATGTACTCGTCAAGGTTGGAAATTCATTTCCTAGTATATTTTGTTATCATGCGAGATGGAGGAAGATCCTCAAGTTCCTCTTGTTCTTTGGAAGACCTTTCTTAGCAGGGCTGCCTTGATTAATGATGTCTGAAGGTAGGCGACCTCGGAGGTTGGGAATGAAGCAGTGCATTTAATAATGTAAGATGCGGAACATCCTAATGTAGGAAAACCGGTTGTAGTTGTAAACCCAATAGCCTTCTCAATGATGAAATTAATTCTGATTGTATCATTCAAAACTCTATCAATGAAATTGAGATGAATTTTTCGATACCTTGAGAGCTTTTGATTGTGAGATTACTTAAATTTGTTTAATAATGGCTTGATCTCGAGTATAAATAAAACGATCCAAGATGAAGTGACTGACCCGGACTGACAAACTCTTAGAGGCGGAAACTAGGCGGAAAGGGTTAACATTGAAGGATTGACCAGTCATTTGAAATATGAGTTTTAGAGCGAGAAAGGAAAAAACCGATTATCATATCGGTACGTGGCGAAGAGTGAAGAACACTCATCTTGTGTTTTGAGAAAATACAAGGAAGCGATTGCTTGGTCAATTGAAGATCTGAAGGGTATCAGTCCCTCTATTTGTATGCACAAAATATTGCTGGAAGATAATGCAAAAACTTCTGTTGAGCATCAAAGGAGGCTGAACCAGTCTACGCATGAAAAGTTGTCAGAAAAGAAGTTACGAAATGGTTAAATACGGAGTTTTTATATATGCTATATCGGGCGGTTCTTAGGTAAGCCAGTACATGTGGTTCCAAGAAAGGTGGGTTCACGTAATGAGAGGAAATGAAAAGAATGAACTTATTCCTACAAGAGGCGTGACAGGATGGAGGGTTTTGTATCGAAAGCTACGAGAAAATTGAATATTGCAACCCAGAAAGGATCATTTTCCCTACCTTTCATCGATCGAATGCTAGATAGGTTGGCGGGGCCCTCATTTTTGTTTTCTTGATGGATATTGGATATAACCAAATAGCTATTGCACACGAAGATCAGGGAGAGAAACCACTTTTACATGCCCATTTGGTACTGGCACCAGAAAAATGCCATTTGGACTGTGTAATGCTCCTAGTACCTTCCAAAAGATGGATGATGTCTATATTTTCTAATCTAGCGAGACGAGAGTTATGGAATCTTCATGGATGATTTCGGTGTTTGGATCGATTTGAACAATGCACATAACACAGGGACTGATGCTAAGTGCAGACAAAAAATCTAGCGAATTGGGAAAAGTACACTTTGTGATTTACAGGATTGTCATAGGGCACATGGTTTTACAAATGGGCTTGAAGTAGACCAAGCAAAGGTTTCAATTATAAGAGACCTAATGCCACCCACTACAGTCAAGGGAATCAGAAGTTTCTTAGGACATGCTGGATTTTATAGAAGATTTATCAGAGATTTCTCAAAAATTGCTAGACCACTATGCAGATTGCTGGAGAAAGATAGTAAGTTTTATTTTGATGAATCCTACCAGAAAGCATTTAAAGAAATCAAATCCAGGACTAGTGGAGCTCCCATCGGCAAAGCAGTTAGACGGAGGAATTTGGAAATCCTGTGGTATCTTGATATTGTTTCTTAGCTTGTGGAATTATGCCACCCAGGAATTCAGCTACCGTGAGAGAAAAAGTTAGGGCCAGTGGCTGAGTACTACATACAGGATGAATCCATGTTTGTTTAAGAGGAGGCGATATGATTATAAGGAGTTGTGTACGAGAGAGTGAGCAGCGAGGTTTTACAAGAATGTCATGCATACCTTATGGGGACAACTGCGGGAGATAAAACAGCCCACAAAATTCTTAGGTCGAATTTTTTGGCCCTCTGATTTTTAAAGGCCATTTTGAATGGGTAAAAGTTGTGTGATCAATGTAAAAAGAATGGGAAATATCAGCAAGGCATAGAATGCCACACCAAGGTGTATCCACAGTGGTGCGATTGTTTGATGTATGGGGAATAAGATTTTATAAGGCCTTTTCCAGTTTCATTTGGAAATATATACATACTCCCTAGTACATGGATTATACTATCCAAAATGAGTGAAAGCGACTTACTTGTCCACAAAATTCAGTACCAATATAGTTATGGGGTTTTTACAAAGAAATATTCTTAGCGATTTGGGACACGGAACTATAGTAGTGATGGAAAGCCGCTGCAAATAAGGTATTTGACAAACTCATGGCTTGGATATGAGGTATCAAACACATTGCTGATGGCTTATCATCCTCAAACAAATCAGACCCAATTTGAAGAATTTCAAACGAGAGAAATAAGAAAAGTGGAAAGGCGTGAGTTCTAGTAGGAAAGGTGAGTCTTTGAAGGCACGATGATACGTGTATGGGCGTCTGAGAATTTCTTTTAAAGCTAAGATTTAGGTGTCTATATAGACTTGTCTTTGGAAAACCATGTCACCTCCCTCTTGAACTGGAATACAAGCCATGTGGGCCATCAAAGCGAGAATTTGAACCAGGTTTCAAGATTGCAAAGGAAGAGAGACTTCTCGACTAAATGAACTAGAAAGGCGAAACTGAAAGCCTATGATAATGCTAGAATATGCAAGGACAGAGACAAAGAAATGGCATGATCAAAGGATTAGGAAAAGTTCAGAGCGAGGGGATAAGGTCTTGTGTTTAACTCAGTTAAGATTATTTCGGGAAAATTTGAAATCAAAATCGAGTGGACCATATACGGTGGTGTCAAAGTACTATCTTTGGTGCGATAACCTCGGGACCCGATCTTTGGGGAAGAATTCAAAGTTAATGGGCGAGGCGAAACACTATCTCGAGGGGAGAAAGAAAAGGAAGAACTCCGGTTGGTGAATTGAGAGAGAAAGCTTAAAGCGGATAGTCTAGCTAAAGACTCAAAGCGGACGACTCATGGGAGCTGACCCATATAGATTTTTAGTTTCTTTATATAGACTTGAAATTTTTTTTATTGTCGCATTTCCCAGGGAATTTTTCTTTTAGTTCTAGTCATGATTTGTTAGATTTGCTAGAGTTGAGTACTAGATTAATTTAATCATTTTTGGAATTGTTACAATATCACGGTGTAGAATCAAATGGCTCGGGTGAGAAGGAACAAACTCGAGGACTACTCGGCCTTCACGGGATGAGCAGCAGAAAAGAATCTTTCTCACACATAAGTGCATGAAAAATTGAATAGAATACATTTTTGAATGCATGTAGAATGATTAAATAGATGCTAAGAATGTACAGATTAATAAGGAGTGAAAAGGTATCGATCATCAAATTTAGGGCATGTCACCGGACCTAAAGTGCTGACAGTTTATGTCGTGACGAGAAGTTGGTCGCAACGAAAGTCGATGCGAAGGAAGAACAAGGGCGCGGTGGCGACCAAAAGTTATGTCGCGACATAAGGGTGAAATTCAGCCAGAACCGAGAATTCGCGGCGAACCATTCCTTCAAAGAGTGGTGAGGGTGCGACAGCTCAATGTGTTATAAAATACCTAATGTAAGCGGCTGATGATAACTTGTCCTCCCATAACAGTTTATATATCGCGACAAACAATAATAAGTCGCTGACATAAAGACAAGTATGCAAGGTTGGGTAGTTTTAATTTTACTTTAAATTTAATGGCCACCTGATAGTGACTGAAATTAAAGTCGCGACAAACACAAATAAATGAAGTAATAAAGAGACCACAATAATAATTGAATTGCAAGCTTTGTGAAACTCCTCCTTTCTCATCTCTTTCCTTGAAGCAAATACAACCTTTCATCTTACATATTCTGCAGTTTCTCAATTCTTGCAAACCCTAAATCTGAACTTCTTCCTAAAAACCTTCGATTTCTCTAATGGCCGAATCTTCAACCCTCATCCCAAATCGGCGACTCCATGGAGGGTATACCCAAGCCCAGAAGGGAAGTTTATCTGGAGCTGAGAGGGAGAGCAGGCCATCGGAACAACCGGAAGTTCAACCGAGTTACAAAGCTGACGGAGGAAAAGGGAAAGAAAGACGGCAAGAAGAGGAAGGCGAGTTCGTCTGGAAGAAGCTTTCTCAGTGGAAAGAAAGCACTATCTTTGGAAAGAGAGTTAGAGTAGGAGAAGGAAGCTGGCAAACTCATCTCTCCTTTCAAGGGATTAATAGAGCAAATAGTTTGGGGAGGAGTGCACCAAACATCAAAAGTGCAGTTATGCGGCGGTCGTAGAAAATTTACTCCAATCTGGTTGGGAGGAAGGAGAACTCTATTTATGTCAGAGGAGTTTGGGTGCCTTATGGAGCGAAGACTATTAATGAAATATATGGAATGAAAGGGCAGAAGAATGGATCAAAATTCAAGAAGTTGATGAACAACCCTAACCATGAGAAGATAGGCGAAAAATTGACGAACCCGGTAAAGGCGAGTGGAAGAAAGGAAAAGGAGAGCAAAAAGACTCTGAAACGGGGAGATTGTGAAGAGGCGAAGTGTGGTTTCTTTCCTAGCATACATTATGGTCCACTACGAAACGTGCGCGCGTTAAGAGAACAAGAAGAAATCATATATGCCATGCGAAGGGTACAAGATTGATCTTTGGAACAATTATTGAAAATTCTATAATGGGGTACCATGAAGGAACAAAGAGGTTTGATCCCTCATCGGCGACTATCCACGAGGTTATGCGTGAAATTTAGTGTAGAGGAACGTGGGGAAGAAGAAGAATGCCACAAATGTCACCGCTCCTGTGGGGAAGTAGCGGGCGAAGAATCCAAAGAAAAAAGGGAGATCGTAGTAGAAAGCAGTTCGAGGATGAAAATGAAACTCTGTCTGGGAAGAAACCGCGGTGGCGGAAGCGAAGAAAATCTAGAAGCACATCGAGAGGAATACTTTTGTGTTCTAGGAGGATGAGGCGAAGATGAGAAGCCCAGTGATTTCTCGGCCCCAGCAGCCGGCTCTCCCCCTATAAAAACCCGGTGATTTCGAGAGCACCGGTAGAAGCTCAAAGGGACCCGGGAGAATAATCGAATAATGGAAATGCTGATTCCGTTTCAAAGAAAGTGGAAGAAAGGGAAGAAGCGATGGAACCTCCAGTGAGTTCGGGAGAAGAGGAGTTTATAGAAAAGGGTGAAGAGAAAGGGATCATGATGGGAAGAGAAGATGAAATAGAAGAGAAGAAGTATATGAAGTGAGATGAAAAGAAAAGATCAGCAATGGGGAAGAAAGAGATAAACGAAAGGGAAGAACCCAGATAAAAGGCCTAGAGTAGCAAGAGGAAAAATTTAAGAAGGGGAAATGGAGGGAAAGAGATCAAGATCTCACGAAGAAGTTAAAAAAGCTAAGCCATGAATCATTCTCTGACAATCGGTATGATCGTGATTCTCAACTCCACAAAAACTCATAAAGAAAGGATTCGGATCGAAAGCGAGGCGGGAAGCGGATCAAAGGATTCAAGTTCTATACATGTCGATATTCAAGGATTTCGAAAGGATGAAGACCAGTCAGAGCAGATAAAGATGCCTTCAAAAGAAAAGTCTGGCTAGAAAATTTGGATTTGATCAACAATAATCTGTCCAAATTTTTAGAAGTCATGATTGAAATGGAACACACAACAAACACACTGGGCACGAGGCAAGATGATCTGAACAAGAAGGTTGATCTCACAAATGAACTGATCCTTGAAGAACATATAGAAAGGGAGAGTGACAAGAAGAAGAAGAGAATGGAAATGAAATTCCCCAAATTCTCCCCTAGTTTGGCTACTCTTGATCTGGATCCTCTGACATTTTCGTCCTCAAAAGAAAAAATAGACCTTCCCGTTGATTTATCCTTCTTTCCCTCTCCTGATTATTTGTTCTCATTTGTTGCATAAACATCATGAATAAAACAAGAAAATTTGGCAGAAAAATGTTTGCTTGCTTGTAGTTAGATTTTATTGTTATTTTATAACTGTGAACTAGTTGAAGTAATTTGACTAGGAGATAAGCTTGAACACAAATAATTTGCAAAATCGGGAGCACTGAATAAAGAAAGTGAATTAGGAGTATTCTTGTTTGTTTAGGTCGAGTTAGTTGCAAAAATTGGAAAATTGGTTATTCTTGATGGAGACAAAATACTTGGTTAAAATAATGTAAGTGAATAGGTGAATAAGTCTGAGTCTTGAAGAAATAATACACATCAGTCAGTAAACTGTAGAACTTTTGGCAGTGGAACATCTTACAGGGAATTGATTTAGAGTCCACGGTCACTGGGAACTTGTTTGATTATTGATTGAGGTGAAATTCTGAAGTGAAAACAACCAGCGAGAAATGAGGCCATCCTTGGCGGCTTGAGCCTTTTTAAACACACCCTCGAAATATGCTTAAGCATATTCTCTAGTTGATTTGAGCAAGAATAAGCCTTATTTCTTCAATAAACGGCCCAATTGAAAGCTCAGAATTCCATTCCTTGCAATAAACTGCTGATAAGAGCCAAATTATCCAGTTTCTAGTTTAAGAAGTTTAGTATAAAGGAAGAAAGCAAGTTTGGGGAATAATATTTAAATTTTGACAAGAGAAGGTTGAAAAAGTAAAGAAGCTGAAGCTAGTGAAATAAGGAATAAGTTTTGTCTTGTGGCATATTCCTTGAAAGCAATTAAGCTCGTAGGAACATTTCAACACCTAACACCTAATGCTTGACTACTGGTATGGGAGTTGCTAATGAAGTTCTCTAAGAGTAATGAAAGCTAAGAAGACAAAACATTGCACTATTCCAAATCTTAGAAATAAAGGCAAAGAGGTTAAGAACAAAGGAATGCTGAATCAAATTGCATATGGAAGTTGAGATTCCATAAAGGAATTCAAAAGAGGAATCGGGCTAAGATTAAGTAGAATCGAGAAAGGAACAAAGAAGAAAAATAAACGTTGGAGAGGCAACAATGTAGAGACAAGATGAAGCGGGTAATTACAACCTAAAATTTTCCATTATCTGCCCGATTACAAGCCAGTTACATTACGAAAGACCTCGTGATTTGAAGGGGTTGAATTTACACATTTGTAGAATCAATATGAGAAAAACAAGCATATGGGACTTTGATAAACAATCTAAAAACTCCCAGATTAACTAAATTCAACATGAAGTTGAAAAGGATTGATGACCTGCACACACAAACAGAACAATACTTGTTAAATAAACTGTTTAAATACATTGGATTTATCCAAGAAATTTGTAATAAGAGTACACCATGCTATAATTCTTGCATCAAGCGAAATTTGAAATAATAGTGATATCTCTTAATTCAAATCAGAATGGTGGAATGAAAGAATGTGAATAAATCAGAAAAATGTCCTTAAAAATTTTCTAAGCTTATTTGTTTGAGAGACCAAACGATTTCTTCTTTTCTTTGCTTGAGACGAAGCAATTTTAAGATTTAGGGAATTGATAGGTCAAAAACTCATGAATTTTTAATCCATTTTACGAGTTTATAATGAGAATAACATTGAATTGTTGGCCGATAATTGAATCAAATTTCAATTCTGAGAAAATCTGTTGAGAAAATCAAATTTAGCAAAAATCATAAGAAATCGGCTGCGTGAGGTGAAGTCATGGAATTTAAGTCACGGCCCGGGAAGCGCGGTTTCCAGCGATTTCAGTCGACATCATGAATTTGGCTTTGAGGAAGAAAGCAGAAGAGAATGAACAAGTGGTCGTGACTTGAAGAAAGAGTTGAGACAAAGAATGACTTAGTGAGATTAAAAGCGAGTCAAATGAAAGAAGTTCATGTCGCGACATCATTGCGATGTCGCGACACCAAGGAGATAAATGATGCCATATATAGCGAGGTCGACGAGAGTCTCTAAACCCTGAAACGACCTTCTCAAATAAAGAAATCGCCAGTAATTTTGAAAGAAGGGACTTGATATCGCATTATGTGATAATGAATTAACAGTCTGAAACTCCATCAGACGACCAAATTAATGAAGAAGCCAGGACATGATACGTGACGCAGCGAGTCGCGGCCAATTGAAGGCTTAGCGGTAGACGTAGGTCGTGACCTTTAAATAGGATTCGCGACAGATTTTCAAAGGCGAACATGAAGTCGCGACGATTAGAGCGGTAGAGATATCAAATCTTGAGATTGAAGATGTGGCGTCAGCCCGGGAGGTCGCGAGATCATTTACAAGGTAATATGGTGTGACATCGGTTAGAGGTCGCAGTTAAACTGCGGTATTATGGTCGCGACATGTCGAGTTGGTAGTCGCGACATCGGTTACAATGAGAGAAGAGTCGCGGCGTCAGCGTGGATTTGGAACATCATTGCAAAGAATGGAGAGTCGCGACATCATTCTATTGTCGCGACATCATATCCGAAGATGCTGAAGACAAGTCCACGACCAAAAGAAAAGCTTCCGCGATAAAGCTCCTCAAGCATAGGTGAAATCGCGGCGTATGATTAAAATCGACCTCGAAAACTCACAATACGAAAGGTGAAGTTGCGGCGTCATTAGGTGGTCCGACGCCGATTGCAAGGAAAGAAGGTCGGCGGCGTCATTTGCGCGATGTGACATCGGATCGGGTTGAATGCAAATTATTGCGGATAAGCCTGCGTGAGCCGAGCGAACGAAGTCGGGACGTATGATTGAGAGTCGCGACCTCCAAAAGAGATCACAATGCGAGAAGGTGAAGTGCGACATCAAAGCGACTCATAAGCAGGCAGGTGAAGTCGCGACGTGAAGAAGATCGCGACATCGAGTCGAGGTCGTGACAGATGGAATTCGCGGCAGTGAACAAACAAATGGGCCAGTTATTTGGGGGAAATCCTGAATAGGTGCATCGAGTTAGGGCCAAACTTCCAGACCTATCAAATACCTTGTTTGCCTGCGGAAGGAAGCGGCTCTTGGCGACTCGAGAAAGAGAGTCTAGGTGGCTAGAAGACTAGTGTATTTGTTTTCTGTTTCTTTTCTTTGTTTGCTGTTATTTTAGATTAGATTAGAGTAAATTGTTATTTCATTTGAATTTCTGGATCTGGATGTTAGTTGTTGAAGATTAGTGAATGCGAGAATGTTATTTTCTTCAAATTCTTGCTGGTTAGTTTGAAGTCGAACAAATTTTGGAGTCGAACTTCGATTTAGTTCTGATGGTTCTTTTGATCGGAAGAGCTAAGTTAGTGTAATGAAGTAATTTGAAACCCGACTTAGTTGAAATTACTCTGTTGGTAGAATTTATCTTTTCTACGGAATTTATCGAGTCTCTTGAACCGGGTCTTGAATCACTTCTTGGTTTTGTTTGTTATTGTTGTATCGATCAAAATATTGAGTGTCCTTTACCTATAATAAGTTGTTCATGCTCGATTTCGGAGGCCTTCGAGGTGACACGGAAGGCATTCACGAGGAAGTATTGAACAATATCTCAGAGTATGCGAACCTAATATTGGGGATCTAATGGGCTTTGTGAATTATAATCGATAAATATTCTTCTCACTTGAAACCGAGAATGAGTTGAATGACTTATCAATTAAAATGAGTAGAGAGTTCTCCTCGATTCGAACAGTAAGTTCAATCTCGTGTTAGCAAGGATCTAATCAAGGAAAGAATGAACTATTCCAATTTGGGGATGAAACCGGTATAGTGTAAACCCATGCTTTGCATGTCTTAGGAGTTAAGGTTTCTGACCCATGTCTAGGTATGAAGTATTGAAAAGAAAAATACCGAGCAAGTGACTCAGTTAAAAGTAGTTATCTAATCCTCTTCATTGAAAGAAGCTTGGAAAGTTAGATGATGAAATGTGTCATTAAGGAGAGAATCCACGTGGCATTACATTCTTCCTTGAATGATTCTAAATAGAGTTCATGATAAAGCTCTAGGTTATGCTGCGGGAATTGATGTTCCACGAAATAATTGTATTTCAATGCTCTCTTTAAAAAGCTAGGTGACCGTCCTGACTGCTTTTATTTTTATTTTAGTTTAAGCATTATTTCATTTTGTTCTTAGTTTAAATATCTTTATTCTTTCATTATTTTAAAGGTTGCTAGGGATATATCAATTGCAAATCATCGTCCAAATAGTATAGAGCTTGAGTAGTCAGGGTAGTTGATTGAGAATTCTTGAGATCTCTGTGGGATCGATATCTGGACTTAAATCCACTTTATTACTTGTTCGATCTGTATACTTGCAGAATCATGGATCAAAACCCCGAAATAGAGATTATCTACTCTTGAAAAGCGCTTTGAATCACATTATAATTGTAAAGAAATATAACAAACAAGTTCATGGTATTATTCTTTGGGGACTGAGCCAATAGTCCTTTGGTAATAGTGTCATAAATTTGTATATTTCTTTTGGTCCAGTGAACAGTAACCATGTCGCGATAAAGCTTTGAAATGTCGAGACAAAGTTTTTGCTGTATTTTAAGGATTCTCTTCAATCTTTGTCGCAACAGGGTTTTAATTGCTGTGACATTTCTTCTGCTATTTGCCTTGATTTTTGTCGCGACATTCTGCATTTCCTGCCTTAGCTAAATCAGTTGTTTTTATTGTTCTTTTTGCTTCTTTATGATAAATCTCTGAAAACACAAAATTTGAGTGAAGACTATAGTATCCAAATTGAACATTAAAAATATCAAATATGCAAGAAAAATGGACTTAAAATTGAATGAGTTCACACTCATCCACCTAAATAATCGATATCCTTTGATTGACACATTCCATTATTGTATATTAACTTCTTGAATGTAGAGGTTGACAATGACTTTTATAAACATATTTGATAGATTATCACTTGAGTGTATTTACTTCTTTGTGATATGGCTTTGTTTGGATTTTAAAGATAGCCCACATTTGCATATCCAAGTAATTGTGGCTTTGACTCATTTGAGCAAAATAAACTCATATTAGTAGTTCCACGGAGATAACACAGTACATCTTTGATGCCATTGCAATGTCTTTGAGTTGGAGTGAAACTGTACCTGGCAAATAAAATGACAGAAAAAGTAATATTTAGACAATACAATTAGCAAGATACATAATGATTCGTGCCACGGTAGGGTTATGCGGAATCAACAAAATTTATATTCCTAAGTTCCTCCTAACTGCGAAGTAGTCGAGCCTCTTTACTTGATGCCGTAGTCTAGAGGTCGAACACGGGGATGGGTTTTCATCCCACGAATGATTAGAATCAGGGTTTGAAAATGGTGAGGCTTTTGTTTGGATTTTGGATTTTGTTAAAGCAGTGGGGTTGTATGTTCAGCGACTAAGCGCAATGGCTTAAAGTGAAGTGTGAAATGGTAACCTTGAAGGCTTGGGTGCTGGCTTGATAACATGTGGGGCTATTAAAGTGTCCTGGATTTATATCCTCGCATTAGGGCAAATGACATATAGTCAGCCAAAAAGCCCAGGATCTTTTGTTTAGCTATAAAACCTAACCACTAGAACCACTCCTATTTGAGTCAACCCAGTACTAAGCATTTAAGAGTCACATTTAGTTTGAAACCTGGCATTTAACCTCATTCCCATGGCTCGTAAATAACATGTAAGAATGTGGAGTGCATCACCATTAAGAATGTGAACCTAAAAACATGGCAAGTATTGACGAGGAAAGACATTAAATGCATTAAGCCCTAGTTTGAAGTGGGAACCATAAAATACAGTACACATGTATTAAGCATGAGACAACTGCCAGTGACCCAAAGGCTCAAGCTATGACCCTCGTTTTCAAAGTATGAGAGCAGCGGCATCCCTTGAGTTGTCATCCTCAAGGGGGTGTTTGTAGCCCGAGAAAAAATGAGAAGAAGAGGAGAGAGAAAGAAACGAAAAATGAGACCTAAAATGAAAATGGGAAAACTTTATAAAATAAAAAGTTGTAGGGTTACAAAAGAGGTGGGGGTTATATAGTCTGACCCAAAGTGTGAAAATACAAAATACCTAAAATATGAAATTACACCAAGTCGAAATGGTATGCACATCAAGCGTGGTCGTTTGGGATCAATTATGCAAAAACACGAGTGAGGATTTAGCTATGCGGGAAATTTAGCTAGCCTGTGAGATTCTACGGAGATAGAAAATGGGAAGGCCCAAGTAGCAATAGTGAATTTCGGCTGGTAGCAAATTTAAGCTAGCCTAGCGAGGAAATTTACTGTGAGATAGCGAGAGTGGAAAATTTGCTAGGCACGATAAATTTTGCTATTGCTTGAAATTTCACTAGCTAGCGAAAATTGATTTAAGCTAGGATGTGAGTACAGCTGTGATTCTTGAAATTTTAGCAATCGAGAAGAAGAGCCACCGCAATCGTAGCGAAAAATCTAGGATTGCTCTCAGCTACTGTTTTGCTCACTTTGCATCCTCTCGCACTTCTTATTCATCCTTTTACTGTGATTCTTCTTGAATGTTGATATTTCATTGCCTCGCTAGGTGAAATCATCGAGGATTCTGTAATCAACACCAATGAAGCCAAGCTTGCTGAGTTGAGTTCTCAAGAGCACACTTAAAACTATCCAAAACAATCTCGAGAAACAAATCAAAAATACTAAGTGGACATACTTTTATGACAATTGGCTTAATTGATATGATTAGTGCGCAAAAAGCACTCAAAACCTATCTTAAATAGGACTCAAAATAGCACTTTTTGGGCACTAATCACATAAATGCACCAATAACGCTAAGATATAGTATTTCAAGACCGAGTAAATTTTCACCCTTTTTCACAAGGACATAATGAGTCCTTTATCACATCAAGAGGTTGAACAACCAGTAGAGAGTTTAATGGATGCGCTTTATCCAAACTAAAACGTTTCACCTTTAGCAATTATTGTACATCTTGTATTCATTTATAACATCTGTTTCACTGATGTTCATTTGAATATACTAGTATTAGATCTAAATAAATAAGCAAAGTTCTATTGCTAATAGAATAAATCGCAGTGTAGCTCATATAGCGGGATTCTCTTATGATTTAAATGCCATGGTGTCAATATATGGATCAACAAGATTAGACATTGTTGATCAGAATGGACTAGCACATGTTGTACTCCTTGGTTGATCAAGCAAATGATCTCATAAACTGTTATCATCATGATGATTAAAGTAGACATGTAGATGCTTGCTAAGAGTAGATAAGTTCATTGGAGAATCGCTATGAGACAATCATATGGGTTATCTATTCAAACATCAATGATAGTCTCATAATAGCAATGGTGCAAGTATCCTTAGACTTGAGGTCCTCAATGGTATCTTAGATACTGATTCTATATTTTGACTTTGATCCTTGTTGCCTTAATAGAGGTTGCTAGTAGGGTGATGATTGGGTATAGCTTGAGGTATTCGAAGGTAATTGGAGTAGTAATAGTTGTGCTCCTAATGAAGGAGGGGTATGCCTGAGCCACCTTGTAGAGATCATTGCGGGATCTCCGACCCGAGGAGTAACATGTCTTAAAAAAGAGTCCTTAGTTGCATGCTTTGTGAGTAATGAATCTCAAAGACAAGATAAATACACTTAGGCTAGTTCATCTAGTGGGAGCAGATGCATAGTCCATGCTTTGAACCAAGTTGGGTATAGTATGGAGTAAAAGGATAGCATTGCACAAAATATTGCATATGGAAAGGTTTGTAGTCAAACCCTTGACTCTTTCGATTAATTGGGAGTCATGATGTATTGATAGATACCATTCATGACTTGCTCGAAATCAGGGTTGATTCAAGTGCTGACCTGCTTGGAAACCTAATAGGTCACAAACTTAAAAGAAGTAATTTGGTATTGAAATCCAAGTTGAAGGAAATGGTTTTGGATTGGATCGAAATGGAAAGAGAGAGCTTTATATTTAGATAATCTTAAGATTAGATTAATCTTGAGGCAATATGGATGGGTCCATGGGTTGTTGGGCTAGCAAGTGGGCTAGAAGCCCACAAGGAGCAAGCCCTAATAGGCTTATACTCACATGGCCATCCAACCCCTTTGATGAAGTAGAATATGGTTTTTTTGAATTATCAAAGGGCCGATATAAATAGATTATATGGGTAATTTGTTTCTCTTTATATAGACTAAAAACCCTCGTTCACATAGTTGTAAGAACCTTGCTTCTCTTGCATCCATGTCACTTTGGATAAATTTGCTTGATAAAATATTTCTTTTAGAAGGTTCATGATTTAAAAATAAGGGTTTAGTCTATGACCTTTGCAAGTGCTCGGAGTCACTCTAGTAGTAAAATCTGAATGTAAGTCAGTATCATTCCGGAGATTAGTGCAATTAAAGATCAACTACCCTGACTACCCAAATTCTATGCTATTTGCACTCAACTCACGATGAAGGTTTTATCTAGAAAAATAAAAGATCCTAGACTATTGACTTAGATTTGAACTAAATAGAACAAAAATAAATGAATAAAAACAAATCATAACTAAAATACTAGATGAATCGATTTCTTGTGAAAGCTTGAAAACTATCGATGAAATCTGTTAAACGGTGATTCCCGGCACTAAAGTACATTGCTGCATTGCGTATGGATCTGGTTTTGTCGAATTTCTAAATTTTGGAATTGGATTTAAAATATTTCTGGGTTGGATACCCTTGCTTCTCTGAAGACAAGATCAAGCATTCTTGTAATTCCCAGTCCTCTTATAAGATCTGGGTATTTTTCTTTCTCAATACTTCACACCCATTTCTTGTTGACAGCAGACCTTTTGCATTTCCTTATTTGGATTTTCGCAAAGTTTCTACCACTTAATTGATGGCTCAACCTCCAGATCTATGGTTTCGTCCCTTTCCCTTGATTAGATCTCAGTTAACACGGGGTTAGGAACTTGCCTTTAGATTAAGGTGAACTCTCTGATTACTTATATTGTTAAATACTCTATAACTTCAATTATGGCTTGAATGGGGGATTTATCAAAATGAACTCGAGCTCATGAGTTCATCAATGGTAGTCGAGCATACCCGAGAGAAAGAATTTTCTGACTCGGGAATCTCGAGTCTGCATTGTCACCCATGGGGCATCCTGGAAATCGGAGAAGCAGTACATTCCCTCAAGCGGTATTAGGGTACTACTATTAGGAACATCAATTCAAAAGCGACACCAAATAAGTAAAGCAGAACGAGTGGTTCTCCATATTTGTGTGTGATAAATCGTGAGGCTGCACTCAGGATCTGCATTCTGAATTAGAAATGAACATAATCCATTATATACTAGCAATTGCAGTAAAGTGGAGAAAGTAAATTCGAAATTTGTCTAGATTTCTACATAAATTGACTGATAATTCTAAGAAAAATATGATAAATTTTAATAACTCGTCTGCCTGATTCGGCAGTTCAAATCAGAGAAAATAAATAAACTAAAATAATAGAAAAGAAATAAAAATCTACTCTAAATATACATTGAGTTCCTCTCATTTCCCTTTTCTGGATAAGTAAAATAAACTACTTTCTTATTCGCTGTTGTCTATTTATCTCAAAAGGAATTGGGCCAAATCCCCAAAAAGCTCTAGGGTAAATTCCCAAAAGCCAACTCCTTTATCCTATGTGTGACCTCAAGTTGATGTCGCGACATGATTTCCATATTTCTTTGTTATTAGTCATGACCTTGTTATACATTGCAACGATTCCTTCTTCTTTGCATGGATTATGAGTGTGACATCTGTTTGTAATTCTGACCTTGTTTGCTTTGCATGTTTCTCAAGTTGATGTGCGACCACGGTTTCATCATGCGACGCATGATTCGTCGCCTCTCTTCATCTGGTTTTTGAGTGCGACCTTGGTTTTGGAGTTGAGCCGCGATTGTTGTGAGTGACTTGGTCGTGACTTTCTTTCTCCCAGTCGCGATTGTGTTGGTTGTCTTCTGCCTTCCGGTTTCTACCGATTTCGTTGCGGCCTCAAGGTGATGTGTGACCTCTTGATAATCTATTTCTTTTCATACGGTCACAACCTCGGTTTTTATTTACCTTCCTTATTTCAACCTTTATTCCAGGTCGCGACCTTATTTTGTTCTTTCTGCGCTGATCATGGTCCTATTAGTATAAGTGGTTGGGACCTTGATTTCTTACGCTCGGCTCTTGGTCGCGACTTTGATGGTGATCAGCGACATCGTTGTGGTCCTTGATTAATAAATAGTGCATAACTTGATTTGCTTAAGACTTTGGTTTGTAGCTTGAGTTGCGACCTCAGCTGTTCTTCAACTCTTAATGTGGTTGCAACTTCAATTTTCCTGTTGAGACTCCAGTTCCTGTTTTTATGTCACGACCTCAACAGTATGTCGCGACCTCAAATGGAGCCTTTCATTTAAAAACTAGTTGCAACTTCGTTTTCTTTGTAGAGACTTCCTTTATGGCTCTATTGGTGGATCCACGTCGCGACATCAGACTGACGTCGTGACCTCAGTTATATTCAATTGGCCATTAGTGTGGTGTCGCGACCTCTTTCATTTGTTGCTTTGGTCATTTTGGTATGAAACTTGTGCTTCAAGTCACGACTTAGCACTCTGATCTCTTCCTCTTCCCAAAGTGATTTTGGGCGATATGTGACTTAAATGACTAAAGCTAAGCTTCTTGTCATGACTCCGTTTTAGGTTGCATTCATTTTCTTGTGGAAGCGTCTCTTACAGTTTCTTTGAGATTTTAAAACCTGTGTTTTTTTCTGCAAAAATTAAATTTGGTAAAATATCCACATTTCTACATACAAATCAACATTTATCTTGTAATATGCTGAGAAAAATGGACTAAAAATCAATGAGTTTGGACTCATCAAAATTCCCCGAACTTAAATTTTGCTTGTCCCAAACAAGAAAAAGAAAAAAGTTGTTTGTCCTCAAACAGAATAAAAGCAAAATTTTAGGGGACATTTTCTGAATTCATACCACGGTCTTTCTATTCAGCTTCTGCTTGAAATCAAAGATACTGTATCATTTTAAATTTCGATTCGATTCGAGAATATAAATGGTACACTTCTATCTATTTCTTGATGAAATAATGTATTTAAACAATTTGTTCAGCAAGTCTTGTTATACGTGTGTGTGTGCGAGGTCTTAAATCCTTTTCATCTTCATGTTGAATTTAGTTAATGTAAGGTTTCCTTGAACATTTGTCAAAGTCCGCCAGACTTGTTTTCATGATCTCTCTCACACTAAATAGTAAATTCTTCACAGATCAATGGGTCTTTCACAAACTTGTAATGTTAGGCTTAGGTAATTGGGTAGATAATCTGGGAAAATTTAAGTTGCAAATACTTGGTTTCCACCTTTTCTTTGTACTTGTTGCCTTATTTCACCTTGTTGCTTCTTTGTATTTGTTGATTCTCCTCGATCTTCGCTTTGATTCATTTTTTTTGAATTCTTTATGGAATTTAATTTCCATATACTGTCGGGCAGGTTCCTTGTTCTAGAACTCTTTGCTTATGTTTCTAAGGTTGGGAATAGTTACAATGTTTTGTCTTCTTGACTTTCCTGTACTCTTAGAGAGAACTTTAGGCTAGCAACTCCATACCGGTTAGTATTAGGGTACTAGGTGTTAAAACATGACTTAATTGTTCAAGGAAATAGGCCGCCAAGACAAAACTTATTCCCTTTTCATTAATAATTCACCTTCTTTACTTCTTCCTCATACCTCGTAACATTTTGAAATATTTTTCCCCAAACATTTCTTCCTTTGAGTAGACTTTTAATCACTAGGCTGGATAATTAGGCTCTTTCTTTCGGAGATTATTATTCTGAGAAGGAATTTAGGTTTCGATTCTTGTTTATTGGAAAAATAAGGCTCGTTTGGCTCAAATCAAGGAACTAGAGGGATATGCTTTAGCATACTCTTAGAGTGAGCTTGAAGAAACTCAAAGCGCGAGATGGCACAAATCACTTGTTGGCTCATTTTATAGATTTCACTTCAATCAATAATCTAGCAAGTTCTAGGACTATGGACTCTTAATCCTGAATTTCCCGGAAGATGTTCTAATTCCTCTCAAAGTTTCATGAGTTTGTTGACCCGAGTGTATTATTTCTTCAAGGACTTGTACTTATTCCTTTGTTTATTTACACTATTTGTAATTTATTTGTTCCATCAGCAATAACCATTTTCAATTTTGCAATCTAAACTGGATTTAAACATGCAGGCTGCAACTCCTAATTTCCAGTTTACTAATATACGCCCTTATTTTTCCTGCGTTTTTGTTCTTGGGAAAGAACTGAATTGTTTATTTGATCCTTGCACAGACAAGGCACTTATTCTTTCATGCTAAGCGAGGAAATGACACAAACACAAAGTCGATATATCAATTCGTGAACTCAAAAACAACTAATTTGTAAGTGACCAGAATTTTATTCCAAATATCCAAAACATTTCGATATTATCTGATCTGCTTTCTTTACAAATAAGCATATAGGAGAATTAGAAAAACTCTCTATTTCTTGATCTAAAACCCTATATCTTCCTTCTGAAGGTTGTAGCTTCTGCTTTATCTGTTCCCCAAATCTCGAACTTGCTCCGGAAGGATTCGGTTGTTAACAAGGTTGTTCAACAAATTGGGGCCCTTCCTTCCTTTTCTTTTGGAGCTCCTCTGGATGATGGGTTCTAATTAACCCTTCTTCCAATTCCCTTCCCATCATCCACTCTCTTGATTACACAGCGTTTTATGGAATAATGAATGGAATTGGTTTGTTTTCTGACTCCATTCATTCCATAAGCTACTGTGTTCGATATGGAACTCTTCTTTTTCTCATTCTCCTTTCTCTTCATTCTCGTTGTTTTATTCTTCCTTTGTTTCCCATCCTTTTATAGTGATTTTGCTTCTATTGGGAACTACAAGGCTCTTTATTCTCTTTTCCAAATTTAGATGAATGAATTAAATGAGATTTTCTGAGTTTAGCTTCTTTGCTATTTCCAACGAGAGGATGTGGAAAATTGATGAAAGGGAATTTTGATCGTTTCATCTTGGAGTTATTAAATTTCCTTGGTGTCCATATGAACTAAAATAAGAAAACTAGTTATTTAATCAGTATTGTTAGTTTCATGTTTCTGTGGCAACGAATTTATTCAAGTTCTGATGAATAATGCAGCTAGAGAGTTAAGATGATAATAGTTAAGATTAGATGGAATTTGGGCTCAATGTCTTGATTTCGATATGGAGGTTCGTGTTATTAAAATTTTGAGCCTCTTAATTAATGATTTTCAATGAATCCTATTTTTAATGTTGGAATACCCAAAATGAAAGGTTTAAAAAAAATTATTGAGTTTTGGACTATTCTAGTCGCAACTTCAAGATTTTTGTTGCGACCTGAAATGTGGTCACGACAGGGAACTTTGATGTCACGACTTTCTTTTCTACTTTATTGTTTCCACATCCAGCATTCTTGGTTGCAACTTTTGGATTAGTGTTGCGACCATAAAATTTTTAGGTCTCCCTGAACAATTAAATTCACAACAATTTCAATTTATTCAAATCCAATCAACGCAAACACAACTCAATTCATCTTCATCATCACGAATATTCAACGAAATCATCCACTATGCATCATATTACGAATTTAAACTTTCCAGAAACAAAGTAAAATTCCCCAATTCCAATCATGTCATGTCAGACAAAATTTAAATAAAATCAAGAAGAGTATACTGCCCCCTTTTTGTCCCTTATGTAGATTTGAGTTTGATTATATCTCCCCCCTTTTGCACAATTTTCATTGTCATAAAACTAACCAAAAAATATTTACCTACTCTTCAATCAATAATGAATCAAATTACACAAAGCTATTAGAAATTTAAACATAAAAAATATAACAAGAAAAACTTAAAACAAACTGATGTGGATTGCCTTCCACAAAGCTGCTCAATTTTTAGTCTTTAGCTGGACTTGCTGCTGCCCAAATTTTCTCATTCAGAACTAAGAGTCATTCTTCCAATTGCTTTCTCCCAAGGTAGTGCTTTAATCTCTGACCATTAACTTTGAATTCCTCATGATTGTTGGTTCTAAGTGTCACTGCCCCAAATTGTGTGCTTGATACTACTGTATATGGTCCACTCCATTTGGATTTAAGCTTTCCTGGAAAGAGTCTTAGTCTGGAGTTCCTGTGGGACCTGATCTCCCTCGCAGATTATATCCAAAATTCGTTGATCATGCCATTTTTTTGTTTTATCTTTGTAGATTATGGCACTATCATAGGCTTCATTCCTCCAACTCTTCCAATTCATTTAAATTGGGTAGCCTCTCTTATTTAAGCGACCTTGAAATCAAAATTTAGCTTCTTGATGGCCCACATGGCTTTATATTCTAGATCGAGAGGTAGGTGACAAAGGTTTTCCAAAGACAAGCTGTATAGGGACATTCGATGGGAGTTTTAAGCGATCTGCCATGCCCGGAAAGATCATCATCAAGCTTCAAAGACCAATCTCTTATGCTGGAACTTACAGTCTTTTCAAGAATTTTCTTTATCTTCCTATTGGAAATTTCAAGCTTGCCTATTTGTTTGAGGTGATAAGCCTTGAAGCTCATAATGTATTTGATACCATATCTGCCGTGAGTTTGTCAAACACTTTATTTGCAAAGTGGCTTCCTCCATCAGCGATTAAAGTTAAGGTGTCCCATTTTGCTAAGAATATTTCTTTGTAAGAATCCACAAGCGTATTAGCATCATTCTTGGGACAGAAGTTGCTGCCTCGACCCATTTGATACATAATCCATAGCTAGGAGTATGTATATATTTCCAAATGAAGGCTGGAAAGGCCCATGTCAAAATCCATTCCCCATACATCAAACAATTGCACCACCAGGATACCTTGTAGAGCCATTTCATGCCTTTTTCTGATATTTCCCACTCTTTGGCATTGATCACATAACTTCACCCATTCAAAACAGTCCTTAAAAATAGTAGGCTAGTAAAATCCTGACTGGAGAATTTTGTGGGCTGTTTTATCTCCTGCAAAATGTCCTCCATATGTTGATGCATGACATTCTTGTAAAATCTTGCATTGCTCACCTTTTGGTACACATCTCCTTATAATAATATAAGCTCCTCTTTTAAGCGATAATGGGTCGTCCGGATGTAGTACCTCTTGTCGATCCCTTAGCTTTTTTCTCTTTAATTGATTTGAATTCTAGTGGCATAATTCCCTGAGTAAGAAATTCACAATATCGGTATACCAAGGTGATTGGGTGGCAATTTGGAATACTCATCTGAAAAATTTTCTGCTATTTCTCTTTCTTGCATCGACGAGGTTTCTCCACTCTTGTGGTATTCGGCTATCACATTGTCACTGACCTTACTTGTCTTTTATTTCTAAATCAAATTCCTATGATAACAATACCCACACGATCGATCTTGGCTTTGTTTCTTTCTTTTCCATTAGATACTTAATTCTTTATGATCGGTGTGTATAATAACATGGGACTGAATGTATGGCCTAAATTTTTCACATAAATACTATCGCCGGCGTCTCCTTTTCGAGTAGTAAGTACTTTTCTTTGAGCTTCGTTAAAGGTTTCTTTGGCATAGTATATGGGCTTGAATAACTTTTTCGACTACGTCCCCAATCTGACTCTCATTGCAAAATCACTGGCATCACACATGATTTCAAATTCTCTGTTCCATTCTGGTTTTGCCATGATGGGGCTTGACTAGTATGGATTTGATTTCTTGAAAAATTATGGCGGGATTCATGAAAATAGAACTTAGTATCCTTTTCCAGCAATCTACATGGTGGTGTAGCAATTTTTGAGAAATCTCTGATAAATCTTCTGTAAAATCCAACATGTCCTAAGAAACTTCTAATTCCCTTGACTGTAGTGGGTGGCATTAAATTTCTTATAATTGAAACTTTTGCTTGGTCTACCTCAAGCCCTGCTGCAGAAATCATGTGCCCCAAGACAATTCATGCGTAACCGTAAATGGCATTTTCCCAATTCAGAGCTAGATTCTTGTCCTTGCACCTTTGAAGTATTGTCCCCACGTTATGCAGGCACTGTTCAAAACTGGATCCATGCTTGTAAAATCATCTATAGAGATCTCCGCCTTCTTACGCTTCATCAGAAAATATAGACATCGTACCATCTTTGGAAGGTACGGGGCATTACACAAACAGTGGCATTCTCACTAAAAGCAAAAGTACCAAATGGGCATGTAAAGGTGGTTTTCTCCTAATCCTCAGGTGCAATGGCAATTTGGTTATATCCAGGTATCCATCAAGAAAACAAAAGTGAGGGTGTCTTACTTGTTCCCATCATTTGTCCCGATCGATGAAAGGCGAAAATGATCCTTTCTTATTGCGGTGTCGGTTTTACGTAGTCAATACACACCCTTCATCCTGTCACAGTCCTTGTAGAAATTAGTTTATTCTTTTCATTTCTAATCATAGTGAATCCACCTTTCTTGGGAACTACATGCTGCCCCAGGCTCCTTGAGAACTATACGATATAGCATATATAAAGCACGCATTTAACCATTTCGAGCCGTTTCTAACTTCTTTCATCACTAGGTTGACCTCGCTGATGCTCAATAGAAGTTTTTGCATTATCATTCAACAATATTTTGTGCATGCAAATGGAGGGACTGATACCCTTCAAATCCTCAATTTACCAAGCAATAGCTTCCTTGTATTTTCTCATAATTTCATGACCTGTTCTTCGGCTTGATCAATGCGGTGATATGATGGCCAGTTTTCTCTTTTAAGTTTCTAGAACTCATATTTAAATGGTAGGCAATTCTTTCAATGTTAACCCTTCTGCACTAGTTTCCTGCTCATGAGTTTTCTGTTTCTGGCTGCATACTTCATCTTGACTGTTTTCATTTATGCTCGAGACTGTTTCTTTGTTAAACAAATTTGAAGGCAGTATTTCATAATCAAGACTCTCAAGATACTGAAAATTCATCTCAATTTCATTAATAGAATGTTGAAGAATACAGTCAGAATTCAATTCAACACTTAGAAGACTATTGTTTTCTACAACCATACAACTTTACGCATCTCACGTCGGGATGTTCCAGGCTCACAATAAGATTAAAGTGCCTTTGCTTCATTCCCCACCCTTAGTGTCAGTTCACCTTTCTGCACATCTATCAAGGCAGCTCCAGTTGTTAAGAAAGGTCTTCCTAGCAGCAAAGGAACTTGGGTATCTTCTTCCATCTTCATGATAACAAAATCCACTAGGAAGATGAATTTCCCAACCTTGATAAGTACATCTTCAAGAATACCTTTTGGTTGTGCCATTGTTCTGTTAGCTATTTGCAATGTAATTGTTGTTGGGGTAAGTTCCCCCAAACTAAGTCTTTGCACAACTAATAGAGGAATCAAATTTATACTAGCACCAGAATCACATAAAGCCTTCTTGAATTCATATTTCCCTCTGGAGTAGGGAATGGTGAAACTTCCAGGGTCCATTTTTCTTTGGGAGCTTTTTCTTTGGATAACGGCCTTTGGTAGTCAAATTCACTATTCCTCCTCGGCTATCTTCCTTTTCTTGCTTTCATTATCTCAGCCCGGAAATTTTGCATAAGTAGGCATTTGGTTGATTACCTCTGCAAATGGGATATTGATTCCTATTTTCTTGAAAATGTCGAGAATCTAGAAATACGCTCTTCTTGCTGCCTTTTAAACCTCTATGGAAATGGCCTTGTAGGTGTATAAGATTTAGTACCTTTCTTGTTTACGCTCATTACTTCCTTTAAATGTTCGATGCACATGTGCTCTTCTCTCCTTCCTTTCAGTCTCTTCTTGTTACGCCTCAGTCTGTACTCTCCTTTCTTTCCTTACATTTGTTGCTCCTTAACCTTTGTGGCGAATTGCCATGTAGTCTTTTGGATTCTTTTGAGTGTCACTAGGGAATGTACCCTTGCTCTGATTTGGCATATTCAGGGCCAGCTGCCCTACTTGTGTCTCCAAGTTTTTCAATGAGACACTTGTATTCTTCTGAAATACTTGAGTGTCAGACTTGAAAGCTTCCAAGTCAGACAGTTTCTGTTCATGGAAGTGTATAAGCCTCTTGTTGTCCCCTATGAATTGCAGTATTTGTTCTTCAAATGGTTCAGTCCTCTTATGATCCTGATAGTCATTCCTGCCTTCACCCCCTTAATGTTGTTGCTGGAACCTTGGTGGCTACTAATATCCCTGTTGAGGATTCTTTCCATGCCTTGGGTCTTGTAATGCCCCTCCACCATATGAGAAATTCTCATGGTTCTGATCTTTAATTTGTAATGTGTGGGCGGGTTAGGATTTATTGAAATGTCAATTCCTTGGTTCATTCACACTTAACCCCTCATCACCATAAAATCTTCTCTATGTTGGTACTTCAACACTTCTTCTCATCTGTTTTCTTCCACCGCTCTCATTTCAAGGAGCAAAGGTGCATTTTTCTTTCTTGTTCATTCCATCCTGCATGACGGCATTTAACTTCATTTCCATGGTCAGTTACATTTTAATCAGCTCCATGACCCCTTTTCCCCTCTGCTATATTACCCCTGAAAACTCAGATGGAGTTTATATTGCATTTGGCCAGTCTTCATCGATTCTAGCCTTTTCAAAGACTTTTTCGTTTGAATGCTCCACAAGATGAAGCATCACACAATGCCTTTGCATGTATCATTTAAGGCATTATATATTATATCCATATGGGTTTTTAAATCAATTCCATATTAGGCACCTTCATCAACCTCTTGAATCTCACAAAGTTATATATAGGCTCTCATCTTCCCCTTGTTGGAACACTATTATCTCTATTCTTCTCTCTGAGGTGAGAGATGGGGGAAAGAACCTGCCCAAGTATGCTTCTACCAACTCTTCCTAAGTATCAACTGAACCATATGGTAATGATTCATACCATGTGGCTGCTATATCTCGTAAGGAGAATGGGTAGATGCGCCTTATCACTCCTCCGCCTCACACCATTCCACTTTATCAGATTTTGCCATCCCGAGAAATCTATTAGGGTGCCTGCCTGGTCTTCGGTGGGGTGACCAAAGGAACTGATGAGGCTGCACCCATTATTAGTCAAAGCTGGCTGAGTTTGAAAGCTATTTGCATCCACAAGAGGGTCACCGCCCGATCGCGTAATATTCTTCTGAATAACAGGCTCCGTAAATCTCCATCGTTTCAAAAGAATAGGAGGCCCTGCCAGCCGCCCCGTCTCCGTCTGGTCATGTTCTCATCCGCTATAAATGTGGTTTTCTCGCTATTTAGTCTTTCTAAGCTTCTGGAGTGTTCTTTTCCAATTCAATGTCTACTGAAACAGGTCGAATCCCTGTTACCTATGCATTAAAGGATTTCGAAATCAAACACACCGCATTAATAGGATTAGTCAAAACTAAACAAAATATTTCTTCAAATATGGCCGCAAAGAAAGATCGTTGGTCGATGTACCCACCGGCTGAAAAAGCTATTTTTGTTCTTTTCTTTATAAAATGTCCAAATTAGCATTTCTTTTGTTAGGAATATTGATCTATTTAATTTTTTCAATCCTCGCAACAAATAATACATAAAACTTGTTTGCCTTTTCTATATGTAATTAAAAACTCTCAAATTCATATAGTTGTAAGAGCCTTTACATTTCTCTTGCATCCATGTCACTTTGATAAATTCTGTTTGATAAAATATTTCTTTTAGAAGGTCTAAGATTTAAAAATAAGGGTTTAGTCTATGACACGTAAGTGCAAATGTGTCATATAAGTAGTAAATCGAATGTAAGTCCGTATCATTCTGGCCAGAGATTGAAACTAATTAATGATCAACTACCCCAACTACTAAAATTTAAGGTTATTTGGACTCAAAACTCACGATGAAGGTTTTATCTAGAAAAATAAAGATCCTAGACTATTGACTAACGTTGAACTAAATGAACCAAAGTAAATGAATAAAACAAATCGTAACTAAAATACTGGATCGAATCGGGCCTAGTGAGAAAACGAAAACTACAAGAAAATACAATGAAACAGTCAATTCCAGCACTAAAGTACATTGCTCTGTTCTGTGTATGGATCTGGTTTTGTCCAAGATTTCCTAAATGTTTGAATTGGATTTCTCCATATTCACCGGTTGGATACCCTTACTTCTCTCGAAGACAAGATCAAACCAGCTACTTGTATTCCCAATCTTCTTGCAAGATTTGGGTATTTTTCTTTCTCAATACTTCACACCCATTTCTTGTTAACAACAGACCTTTTGCATTTCCTTCTTAGGATTTTCGCAAAGTTTCTACCACTTAATTGATGGCTCAACCTCCAGATCTATGGGTTCGTCCCTTTCCCTTGATTAGATCTCAACTAACACAGGGTTAGGAACTTGCCTTTAGATTAAGGTGAACTCTCTGATTACTTATATTGTTAAATACTCCCCTCCAACTTCAATTATGAGCGAATGGGGGATTTATCAAAATGAACTTTAGAGCTCAGCAGTTCATCAATGGTAGTCGAGCATACCTAGAAAAGAATTTTCACAGCCTCGTGAATCTCGTCCCGTGTCACGAGGGCATCCCGAAATCGAGCAAGATACATCCTCTAACCGGTATCTTGCACTACTATTGGGAACTTATCACTAAAAAACGACACCAAATAAGTAAACCGAACCCAAATTAGTTCTCCATATTTCTAGTGTGAAAGATCAGGACCAAATGTAAATCAAATCCAAAGAACAAGGCTCGACATCGTATTGCGAATTAAGAAATGGGAGCCACCATCACGTTCAACCACTCGTAATTGCAATAAACCTCGAGAGAATAAATGAATTTTAAATTTGTCTAGATTTCAGAAAATTTCAGGCAGTAATTCTAAGAAAATAACAAATAAATTTCAGCTCCACTGCTTCAGACAGTCATAGATTCAGAAATCAAGAAAGAAATGTTCAAAAATAAAGAAAAGAAATAAAATCTACTCTAAACTATACACCGAGTTCCTCTCCTTTCCCCTTTTCTAGGTAGTGAAGACGAAGCTACTTTACTATTCTAACACTATCTATTTATATCACAAAGGAATCAAGAATCCCAAAAAGCTCAAGGTGGAATTCCCAAAAGAAAGCCCAAACATCGTTCTATCTCGACTCGTTGATGTCGCGACATGGATTTTTGCTCGCTTCGCTCGGGCCACACTGCTGTTTCTTTTTTTGCAACCGATTCTTGTCAGCATGGATTAATGGTCATGACATCATGCCATAGTCGCGAATTTGTCGCGACATGGATTTCCCTGTTCGCCTTTAACTACCGCTGACCTCGCTTCGCTGCAAACTGCATTCCTTGTCGCCGGATTAATGGTCATGACATCGCTGATGTTTCAAGAGTTGATGTCGCGACCACGGTTTCATGTCGCTGACATCATGTCCTTCTCTCTTCATCTGGCTTCGAAGTCATGACCTTAGTTTTAGGTTGCGCACTATAGTTCGTTTTGTAGGCCACTTCGTGTCGTGCTTTTCTCGGTCGCATTGTGTTGGTGGTCTTCGCTTCATTGTGTTCTCGCAATTTACCGCGACCTCAAGGTGATGCCTGCAGACCTCTTTGATGTCTATTTCTTTTCTCCGGGTCGCAACCCGCCCATTGAACCAATTTCCTTCTTTCAACCTCTATTCTAGGTCGTGACCTTAAGGTGATGTCGCGACCTCATGTTGTTCTTCTCCGTCGCTGTAGTCCTAATCGCTTCAAAATTAGTCGAGACTATGATTTATTCGTTTAACTCTCTTCGTGTCGTATTCGAATGTGAGTGGTTATGAGCATCGTTTGTGGTCCTTGATTAATAAATGATCGCAACTTCAGTTTTTTGGCAAGGGCTTTGGTTTGGCTTTAGGTTGCGACCTCCCTTTCTATTCTTCAACTCTTAATGTGGTTGCAACTTCAATTTCCCTGTTGAGACTCCAGTTCCTGTTTTTATGTCACACTTCAAAATGGAGCCTTTCTATTTAAAAACTAGTTGTAACTTTGTTTTCTTGTAGAGACTTCCTTTACTTATCGGTGGATCCAATGCGACACTCAGACCGACGTCACACCTTATATATTCAACTGGCGCTCACGACATCACAGTAGTGTTCGCGACCCTTCATTTGCTGCCTGTTACCCGGGGTCGGCAAAGCTTAATCTTCAAGTCACGACTTCGCTTGCTATGGTCTTCTATCTTCCCAAAATTGATTTTGGTGATGTCGTGACTTAGAAAGTTCAACAAAACTAGTTTCCTTGTCGCGACTCGATTTTTAGTCGCGAATTTCATTTTTACTTGTAAATGGGTTCTTCGGTTTTTTGCTGATTTTAAATTTTCACAAATATTTTCCTGCAAAATTAAATTTGAGTAAAATATCCACATTTCTGCATACAAATCAACATTTATTGCATCTTAAATATGCTTATATAGAAAAATGGATTAAAAATCTATTGAGTTTCTTTGACTCATCAATAGCCTCTATACTCATTAAGACATCCTATAGAAGAAAGAAAACGTTTCACTCTGGTGATCTCTCTCTAAAACATCTCCTTCTATGAATCAAAACTTTGGCTAGCACCAAGCTTTGATTCAAGCCATCCCTTGGAAGTCTTCTTCAACCTTCTTTGTGTGGATCACCATTAGAGGTGCTGTACTTGGAGAACCCGTGGTTTGTTGCACATCTTTTCCAGAGGAAGCATCACCTACTACAAAGGAGGCTAGAAACTATAAAGGTAATGGTTTCTAAACACCCTATGAATGGTGTTTCACTTTTTGATGGACCGGCGACCCTAGCCGGGTTTCTGATCAAAGCTCCGTTTTTTCTATCAGGAAATTTTGATTTACTGTTGGATCAAGACCCAACATATCTTCAGGTCGAGGAAAAATTTTGTTTTCCTAAAATCTTTCATTTAAATTTTTTTGTGAGCTTTTCAAGAGTTCCAACAAGGTTTAAATCATCAACATATACAACAATAATCGCAAATCTAGTTTGTGATTTCTTAATAAAAATGCACGAGCATATAAGGATGTGTTAAGTGTGAATTGAATTTCTGTATATATTGAGCTTTTTGATGCTAAATCTACCCTAATACTCAATTCTACACTAATCCCGCCTCGCCTTTGTTTTGTAAGTAAGAGAGAAAAGGCAAGCAAAAGAAGCAAGAATGAAGAATTTATGACGTAAAATTGCTGCAATAGGATCCATGTCAAGAAGCACTCGCCGCGACATCGGTTTCATATCCTACTTAAAGTTTGACATTCATCCATGTCATGACATGGTGACCCATGATGTCACAACATGGACACCCCTATTGAGACACTGCAATTTGATGTTCGGGCCATGCTGGTAATTCTATTAAGACATTGTCGAATATAGCAAACTATGTCACACATGAGACTTTATTGTTGCAACATGACGATGTCGGGCGGCCCAAATTCTTTCTGTTTTGGCCCATTTTTAGCCCATATTCCAAGGACTATATATTCACCTTTTGTAATAATGACTAGGGTTTGGACTTTAAGGTAAGAACACTCTATTCCTAGGGTTTCTCACCTCTCATTCTTGAAACAAACTAGGTTTACGATTTTTGTGTATTTTTAATTTAGATTTGAAGACATTTTGAAGAATCAACCAGCTAGAGGACCCCTTGCAATTGGAATCAAAGTTTCGAGAAGTTCTGTCATCTATTCCCTTTGTATCTCTAACTTTGACTTTTTTCCCTCACCCTCTCTTGATTATTGTTGAGATAAAAATGATTTTGATAGATTCAAGAGTTGTAATGAGTAGCTAAACAATTCTCTAGGGTTGATTGTTTGAATCGATGCTTGATTTATATCATTTTTAGAAATTTGTTTTTGGTGGAATATGTGCTTATGCCGACGCTGGCTGTGTATAGAATTTGGACTATTATTTGTTTCTTTGAATTGATTTGTGTTAGGAAATGTGTGTGAGACCTGGTTTATGAGAGATTTACTTAGGGATTCCATAGTGATAATTGGAAATGCTCCCTTGGGCCTTAACCATTTCAGGCTAATTTGTTTTAATTGAAGAAATCAACTTAAGCTAATCAAAGAAATTTAAGGAACTAGAAATGTCTAGTATTGAAAGGATTTTATTAGTGTGAGACACCAATTCGACATTGTGTAAGGACCAAGAAGGGACTTAGCGGTATAAAGATAGGAGTATAGTTCGGGTAGTCTTATTGTACACTCCAATGGACTAATAAATACCAATGCTTTAGAAGTGTACCACATTAAATGACCTAGAAGCACTTAGCGGTGAATAGGAAGTTGCAGGAAATTTAGGGAGACACGAGAGTGTAAACCTCATACCCTATTCCTTAAAACCAACATAAGTATACATTCAGTTGACCCGCTTTAATACATTATTAAATCAACATGTGCATCATCGATGATAATCAACCCTAGTATCTTTTTTGCCCTGAAGTTCATTCTCTGTTTTGATCTATTCCTTGTAATCGAGCATTAGTCTTTCCCTTATTTTTACTTTGTTTTGTTTTTAGTTTTGTTTTAAAAACTCCTTTTCCAAATCATCGATCCGCTTATGAAAATATTTAGTAACCGGGGTACTTAGTCCCCATAAAAAACCTCCATTCCCCGTGGATCAACAAACGATTTTTAATTTGAAAGCCAATTGCGGTATTTTGGAAACTGTTATTATATAACACGCATAGCAACCTAACATGTTCTCACATTCCCTTTCTTTTAATAAATATGTAGTAAATTAATTATACTACATGTGTTGGATTGAATAAGTACATGCTACGAGGTTTTATACTATTTGCTTCATGCAATTTAAATCCTTCCAGGATTTTCATGTGTATATATATATATATATATATATATATCATTATCTATGAATCCATATAAATATGATTTGACAACATCCTTAAGATCACATCCAGTCTTTTAGAGAGTGGTAGGGCGCTTTTGTAAAAATACCCATATGTACCCAACAAGCTTTACGATTTCTTGTGTTTAGACTATTGGTCCAAAAACTTATCATTTTATTAATGAGTGTATTTCTGCATGCATAACTTTGGCCAATCATTTCTTCTTCTGCCTTTTTACATATTTTTGTGGTTCGGGCTCTTCATCATTTTAGAAAGGATGTCTATGTCACTTGAAAGTAAAATATTATTGAAAGTAACATTATTTCAACCAATCATCTCCTTGTGCACATAATTAATACATATCTCATATTTTTTAGGTACCTATGCCTCTTTGGGGTCTTTTTGTGCATTTTCTACCTATTCAAAGGATCCTTGTTTATTATATACCTCTATATGGGCTTGTTGTGTTAGAGAAGTGCTTTAAAGGCAATTTCCCTCAGTCCTTATTGTACGTATGTTAGGAAATGTGCGTGTATATAAAAATGTGTAGCCTAATAATACAGCAAGTGCATGGGCCGTACAAGTAGTAAGTGGACAATAAGTCTGGAAAATCGATCCCACGGGGAATGGATTGTAGTGCTTGAATGACCAAGTACCTCAACTAATCGAACTTCTCACTATTTAAGCTGACTAATTTTCTGATGAGAATACAATCTAAACAACTAAAAATCTAAACTAAAACTAGGGAAATTGGATTATGTGGATATTTCCAAAGAAAGGAGATTTTGAAGAATAAACCAAGGTGTAGAAGCGGTGGTAGGTTTTTGATTAATGCATGGTTCATATTCAGAAAGGCCTCCACAATGTGAATTTCCGCTATGTCATAAAGGAGATTATTATGAGGTTATCACTCTCATGAATCACCTCAATTTTTCACACTCAAACACCTATTCACCACTAGGTTCTTCTAGGCAATTGAGTGAAATACTTTTTCTAATGCAAACTGCCCTTAGGTATCCTATTGGTCACTACTGGGTCCTTGCAATAGGAAAAACTCAAGCTATGCTAGATTTGATCACCGCTAGGTCCTTACAAATCTAGCACAATGCCTAATTTATGCTTTTCTCTAATAAAATCCATTTAGTACTAGCCATTACAAATTTCCTAAACTTCTTTAACTAGGTTAAGTTAATTTTATTAGAATGTATTTTGAAGACTTGGACGAAGCCTCGGGTCAATTTCCAGTTGTCTCTTTAGAAGCCCTAGGTTAATCTTTACTACTCTAGGTCTCTAACACAAGTTCTAACACATTTCAATTAGATAAAACTATAGTAATCATAAAACCGCATCAACAAACATCAACACAAGGATATTTTCAAAAAATCATACTATAAAAATATATAAACTAGGCCTTAATGTTTACAACCAACCCTAGAGGATGGTTTAGTTCCTCATTACAACCCTCATATCATCCAAAATCGTGATTCACAAACCAAAATAAAGAAAGAAATGAGAAAGGAACATGGTTAGAGATACAAAATGATCTAAAATAAAGTGCTCTACAACTGGTTCTAGGATGTAAACACCTTACATGGCTTGATTTAACCAGCTAGCTCCAAATCGAAAGAAATCAAACAAGGCTTCGAAACCCTATGTTTATTCTAGCTAAGAATGAGAGAAACCATAAAATTGGTGTTCTTTTATCAAAATCGAACCTCCTTTTTGTCTAAGAAACATCTATTTATAGTTTTGGAAAATGGGCCAAAAAGTGGGTCGAAAATCCATGAAAAAAGGTAGTTTGTCATCGTTATGTCACGACATGAAGATTTCCCATGTTGAGACATGATAGAAGGTATGCTGCTGGAACTTGTCTCTTGTCGCGACATGGAAAAAAGGCCTCTCCATCTTTGGTCCTTAGGAATATGATGTCGCGACATGAAGTAAGGTCATGTCGCGACATGGTAGTAGGTCCCTTCTTCTTTGTGCTCATATGGCTTGATGTTGCAACATGAAGTCGGGTCATGTCCCTTGACGTGGAAGTAAGTGGCCTCATCTGAGTTCATCCATGTCTCGACATGAGCACTTTACAGTACTTAGGGTTGTCCTTCATGTTTTAGTTGTTGTCAAGACTTGACCTTCATTTCCTTCATGGGATGAACTTCGGGAGGAGGCGCGTGTCGGGGACAGCGCCTTACTTCATGTCACGACATCATTCTGGGAAACGAAAGAGAGAGACCTATGCCATGTGACATGACCCCTTGCTTCAAAGTATCATGGGCTCCCTCAACATCTGATTCACTGAAGACCCGAGATGGAGAAGCATGGGTCTTTTCTTATGTGTGTATGAGAGATCTTCATGTTGCGACATGAGAGGAATACTTGAAGCACACATTCTATCATGTCGCAGCATGGAAGATCTTCAAGTCATTATATGAGACAAGTTCTTGTAGCATGCCTTTTTGTCATGTTGCGACATGGGAGATCTTCATGTCGCGACATGGAAGATCTTCATGTAGCGATATGAGACATGTTCTTGTAGCATACCTTTTGTCATGTCACGACATGAGAGATCTTTATGTTGCGAAATGAAGAGAATTTTTATAGCATACATTCTGTCATGTTACGATATAGGAGATTTTCATGTTGCAACATGGCGACGACAAACTACCTTTTTCATGGATTTTTACATTTTCCAAACTATAAGTAGAGGTGCTTTTTAGGCAAAGGTTCAATTTTTTGATGAGAGAGCACCAGTGCAGGGTTTCTCACCCTTAGCTAGAATAAACTTAGAGTTTTTTGAGTTTTTGTGTTGATTATTACCTATTTGGAGTTGGCAGAAATGCTGCTCATAAATGTTCTGACACAGAGGCTGGGGCTAGAAAGCACTTCATTTCACTGCTCGTTTTGTGTCTCTAGCCATGTTCATTCTCATTTCTTCTTTGGCCTTTATTTGTAAATCACGATTTTTATGAGATTAGCAATAGAAAGGAACCATCCTCTAAGTAGTTGTATTATTAATGCCTGAGATTATATATTTTATAAAATGATTTTGTGAAAATTTTCTTGTGTTGATGTTTGTTGACCTTTATTCCCTATGATTGCTGGTTGCTCTGGTGAAACTGTTAGAACTTTGTGTTAAGATAGTAGACCAACCTAGAACTTCCAGTATTTTACAACTAGAAATTAACATGAGGAATAGTCCCAGTCTTCAAATAGATTCTAGTGGTAGAATCAACAGCACAGTCAAGAAAGTTTAGGAAGTGCTTGATAGCTAGTACTAAATAATTTAATAAGGAAAAACATTAATTTAAAATGTGCTAGATTTGTAAGAGACTGCGGGTGATCTAAATCTAGCACGGCTTCAGATTTTTTCTATTCTGAGGACTGTGATAGAGTTTAAAGACTTGAGTTCCACCCAGATAGAAAAAAGTATTGCACTCAACTACTTAGAAGAACTTGGTAGTGAATAGGCCTGTTTGAAGTGTGAAAAATAATTGATTCACGAGTGATCACACCATGTAATCCCAACTTGACGAACATAAGCAAATATTCACGTATTAGCCCATGCTGAAATAAACCATGTGCATTAATCAAAGCAACCAACTTTAGTGCTTCTGCCTTTAGTTTTATTCTTCAAATCTCATTTTCTTTAAATCTCACATAATCCCAATTTCCCCTGGCCTAGTTTGGTTTTGAATGTAGTATAGATTATGTTATCATTAGAAAAATAGTTACCTTAAATAGTGAGAGATCAGAAGTCGTCAAGTACTCGATCATTCAAGCACCCATGAGTCAATTCCTATAGGATGATTTTCGTACTTGTGTCCACTTACTACTTACAATACTGACCCGTGCACTGTAGTATTCTTAGACCGCACATTTTTATATACACACACACCACCTAACAAGTTTTTGGCATCGTTGAGGAGATGGCAATAGCTTGATTGATCGATATTTTAGTGAAGAAGTCTTGCTGCTTTCAACTTAATATTTTTTATTTTTATTTTACTAACACTTAATAATTTGTGTGAAAAAAATGTAGAATTTCAATCAATCAACGCTCCTTTTTGTTCAAAAAGTTGCTATTGTACTCTAACTCACCCACCAACTTTAAAGGCAGCCAACACTAGGAGAAATAGCAATTATGCTAGAACAAACCTCTATTAGTGCTCAAGTCTATCAAGTTGATGAACTAGAAAGTGAGAAAGAACCGAAACAGAGGAATAATGAAATGGAAGATAATTAGGAAAATGTTCTTTGGAGAAGTCAGGCATGAGGAGTTGTTGTGCATAGGGGAGGAAATAGTGAGCCACAACCAGGTGATGAGCCTATATGTGTGATTTCACTCTAAAGGATGCTTTGGAAAGAAGTCTAACAAGTGTGCTCTATGAAGGGGAGTTGGAAAGCGAGATATTGATAGATATTAAAGAGGTGGATGAACTCCGCATGGTGATAGAAGAGATTTAAGAGAAGCACATTCCTTATGGACAAATCACACAAATCATTTGAGGGACATAATGCTCGGACACCTACATGGAGTGCTGACACCTTCTTGGGGAATGATGGATGAATAAAGCATCATTAAGCAGGGAAGGATACAAGAGGCGAAAATCCTTTACCCACCTCCTAGTTTGATGAGTCTAGCTGGACTCTAAAAACATAGTAGCTTCTTGGGAGGTAACCTAAGCTAAATAATGATCTTTATCCATTTGTTACTTTTGTTTGTTTTTAGTTATAATAGTAATTTTCATATGTTGATCTTGTCATTGCGTTTATTATTTTTTTTGCAAGATTTTGAAGCCATTATCATATTTAGGGAGGCTTGCAATTTCATGAGATCCTCAAAAGCATAGAGTTCACCTTCTACGCCAGCAGGCATGCTGTGGGAGTTGAAATTTTGATTGTGAAGGCAAGAACCTCCTCTCATTAAAGTTCCATTTCCTCGTCTAAAACCTAATTTCAAGCTTAATAAGCTTTATGAAGAAAAGGTTGAAATGGAGTATTTTTAAGTAAGTCATTTCAAATGGAGTTATACAGGGGCTTGATCTCATCTCGAGAGAGTTTTACCTTTTCTTTCTTTTCTATTTCATTGAGGACAATGGATACTTTAAGTTTGGGGTGTCCCTTCATATTAATTTTGTTTTCTTTTTTCCAGCTTCATTATCCAGTTTTTAGTTGTTTCCCTATAGTTGATTGTGAGTTTTAGTTGTCATCCCCAAAAAGTTTTGTTCTTATTTTGTTGAGCTTGTTGTGTCGTAATAGTGTTGCCAATGATGAAAAATGGATTGGATTGTTCAATTATATGAAGAAAACTAGAGATAAATGAAATTTGTAAGAATAATATATTGACTATCGAGTTATGAACTTAGCCATATATCCTTATATTATGAAACACTAGTCACATTCCCCTTAGTGGTCAATAATGCTTGGTTTAGGGAAGAATTAGGTGATCATCATCTATTGTGATCTCCTAAGACTCTAGAACTTTCTCAATTACCATTTGAGACAAAATCCTAAGCAACACAATGATTAGGAGATGATATAGGTCATCCTCGGACTGGTTGAGCCTGTAACACTCCTTTCCGTTCCGACCCGAATTAGCGGATCCGAACTGGTTCCGGGTTGCTCGTTTAATTCTTTTTATTTTTATTTTTTTTTTAAGTGTCACGACCCGAATCCCTGGCCAGACTCGAATGGCAGTCAGAACCGGAGCCCGGTTTACTCCGACCGTTTTCATTTATTTTGTCAAAACATTTTATTTATGTCATTTGATTTTAGAGTTTTCAATTACGTGGAAGCTGTTTCAAATGGTAGGCCCATAAACATTTAATTTTATACAATATGTTTACAAAATGGCGTATCATGCATTTACAAAATGATATACAAAACACTATTTCAGAGACTAACTCTATTGTTCACAAAATATCACATCGTCAAAAGAAATGATATGCATATGACGGGGTATATACTTATATGCCGCAACTTTTTCTATGACTCTGTGCTTCTTAATCTTGCCTTCTTTCCTGATTACTCAAAACCTGAGCATAGATAAAAACTACACGCTAAGCATTTTCATGCTTAGAGGGTTCTATCTGATTATATTCCAATTTTTTAATTTTAACACGACATGAATTTATCATAAAACCATGCCTTTTATAATAAACTATACTCATACTGTATTAATTTTCACATGCTTTCACTTTACAAATCATAATAATCATATCCAAAATATGCATTTTTCACATGCAACAAATTATTTAACCAAAATCATGAGATTCAATCCTATACTCCAAGGGAGGTATTTAGTTTTACAAATCCCATTTACGCTCGTAAAGTTTGTTATTTCACACTTTGTCTATACAATTCACATTCGTGGCCAGTTAAGTTCGGTGAATCCCATTCTTTTTGTCATTCGTGTGTGCTTACATTCAAGAATTCCGGTCTCCCATCATGATGGATGCCGATTGGTGCATCCCGCTAAGTGGTCATTTAAAAATGCCATACGCCATCATGAAGGATGTCGATTGGTGCATCCCTCCAAGTGGGACATTTTAACAATGCCGCCACCATCATGGCCGATCACGGAATTGATGCATCGCCAAGTGGGACATTTTAACAATGTCATACACCATGCCAGCGGATGCCGTGGTGCATCGCAGTGGACATTTTAACAATGCCATGCTATCATGGCAGTCTTTGATTGGTTCATCGACGAGTTGGTGGGTTCGGTATATCGATTCAATTGAAGATGTCGAAATTGACCAATTCGTTTATAATTCAATTAATCACTCACATGCAATTAATTGTCAACATTTCCAAAGATCACATTTTCAAATCCATATGCACTTTAAGTAAATAACATTTCAAGAACTATGCATATTCCATACAATCATTTCAGATTTATTTAGTAACTACCAAAACAATTAAGGTAAGGATAGAGGTTCAGTGAACAAACCGAAGTTGTCGGCTCTCATTTCCTTCCCTTCGATCTCGGTCCTAGGTTAGGTGATCCTCACCTATCCCTAGTCAATAAAAATTATGCCAATCTTAGTGGATAACCAATTATTATACATTTTTAGTGAATGACAATTAATCTTCGTTAACGGTTTTGGGTTAGAACCCAAAGTACGCACACAAGGGAGCTACCGCCTCGGCAGGCGAGGTCTGGTACTTTTTCATTTAGTTTTATCCTTATTTGAACCCCATTAATCATTTTATTGAAGCACAGCTATCAGTGTATGAATACGAGATGTTCGAACAAAAATGCACATAAAATTGCTTTCCATTTGTAGGCAGTAGCTACGACTGCGTGAACCGTCGGCGTAGCTTTAGCATGCCTAGGCATTACTGAGGGTGCCATTTTGGCACCTTGGCCTACTTCAGGCTGAATTTGTCCTCCTTGAGAAAAAGTGGGTCTGCGCGCGGCATGGGTTCCTATCTTCTGACGTAGAATTTCGATTTTTGCCTAAATTTTCCAGTTTTCCTCGTTTTTGCGATTTCCTCCAAAAATCCTCAAAATCCCTAAACAAAACATGGGAATCACTCCCAATAACATCTTAATATCATCCTAAACCAACAAGAGCAAAACTCATGGATGGATTAAGTTTTCTAACAGTAAAATCAAGTACGACTTCGTAGGGTTTGGGGTTCTTACCTTAAATCCCTTTGCACTTGAAGCCCTAGCCTTTTTCCTTCTTCCTTCTTACAAAATCTTGAACAAATGGAAGTATTTACACAACAATCCTTCTTCTCCTCTAAAAACCCTAGCTTCTCTCTCTCACTTTGCTCTCAAACACGTTTTTGCTCAAATGAGCATTCTAAGACCAAATGTGGTATAATATCACTTATCCATTATAAGGCCATGTTTGGCTTCCAAAAATGCATTTTTGGGTTTAAGTTGCCTAAATTTACCTTATATCACATATATCACTTCTATTTGCACTTAAACACAAACATTTTCTCAATTGACCCTTAGGTCCTCATTTTACAAAATTTCAAATTTGCCCTTTTTCACTTGGGTTTATTCCCGGGTTCAATCAATTTCTCATTTTAGCATATAATGTTTAATGATATGCTCACATATTCATTTCACAATTCACAATTTCTCAGTTTTCCCGGAAAAACCTAAGTTTAGTTCAATTCATAGTCGAAATATATATAAAAATTTATTATAAAAATTCTAGGGTATTTTTGGGGTGTTATAAAGCCTTTCTAGCTAACCCTTTTATCCATAGATCCATAGTCACCCAATTTGAGCTTTAAAAGCCATTTCCCTTCTAGAAAGCCAAGATAAAGCACTTTAACCATCTTTGCTCTATTCCATTAGTCAAATATCTTTATTTACCCTGAACATGCTTGCTCTAATGTAATATGATAAGAGAGCATGTTGTATGAATTGGAGGTTTGGGTGAAGAATTGCCCTTGAGAAAATGAAAAAAAGGAGGATAGGTGAAAAAGAAAGAAAGAAAAATTCAAGGAGGAGTAAGTTTAGCCTTGAAGCCTTCCTACCTTGAGTGATTAAGCCCATAGGGGTTTCTCAACACCTAGTACCCTAAGACCAACCTCTCTAGGAGTTGCCGACGTTACACAGGGTATGTAGAAAGCTCAAGAAGGTTAGACATTGCACTAATCTAATATTATGTAATTAAAACTAGTTTTGGTCTAAATCACTATAAATGCACAGTTCAAACAAGTAATAAAGTGGACTCTAGGAGTCCAGATATGATTCCTACAGGGATTGATGAGAAAATCTAAAGATCAACTACTCCTACTACTCAAGATCATCACTCTTTGAACCTCCAACTTAAAGTTCTAACTATCTAAAATATATTGAATGAAAGAATTTCTATAAAATATTCTTTTAAAGAAATACAAATGTAATCTAATAGAATTAGAGATCTCTCTGAATAGAAATAAAACTAGGAATAGAATTAGTGTTATGATAATAATTTTTAAGAAGGTTAAAAAATAGATACTGTTAAGGACATGAATTCTAGATTTGTCCAAAAGCAAGGTAGTATAGCCTTGTAATACCTCCTGACACTACACATTTCACTAATTAGCTAACCATATTCTTAAACGAGGTCAATGAGTTTAAATAGCTACTTTTAGGATTTGATCCTCTTTAAGATTTGGTTGTTTTTCCTAAACCAGTACTTCACAACCATTTCTTAGGACTAGAAACTTCTTACCCCCATAGACAAGATGATGCAAGCCTTCTCCAATGCAATTGGTACCTCAGCCTTCAATTTACATAAAATATTATCTCTCCTTGATTAGAATCTTAGCTAACACGGGATCGAGTTTATTTTACCAAATTGAGGTGAAACCTCTAAGGATTAAACTGATAGATCAGTAGATGGTCCTTTTGCCTCGGGAACACACTCCTACTGTCACCTAGAAAGGAACCTTGAAGTTAGAGGTTAGAACTTCACTAGTGATTTATCAAAGTGATCTTTAAAGTGCATTAGTTCAATGAATATTAATATGATTTACCCCCAAGTGACTGCTCTTTACTCTCAGGTTGTCCATCCCTGTGTCACTTAGGGGATCACCCGGAATCGAGCATAGATACAACTCTTTAAGTTCACAAGCCTTGATATTTAAGAATGGCTCGATATAAGAGCAATACCAGTTAAATCAAACAGGTTTTCATACCCCGAGAACAACATTTAAATCTCTGAAAAGAAAATTGAAACAAAAATTTCTTCCTAAGTAAGCTTAGCCTTTCATAACTAAATTGCAGGAAATAGAAATGACTAGTTGATCAAACAAATTCATTGAAATTGAAATCACATTGAATAAACTAGATTCTAAAAGTAATTCTAGAATCCACCCAAGTTTAGACAGAAGTGAAATTCAATATACAATAATCTCAGCTCCACATTTCAGTTATTATAGACTACTTTAATCCTAAAAGAAGGAAAAATGAATCTAGAAATGAAAAGAAAAATGAAAATAAAAATATATGAAAAGGGATTTCATCTCTTCCAAAAATCTCAAGAACTTGTTGAAATCACTTGAAAATTTCTTTTCCCACTTACATGAGCTTACATTTATAGGCTAATCATTTGGCCACAAAGCGAGGCAAAAACCGCAGAGACTTCAAGAAGCCAAAATTTTTTTCTTTAATCGTCCTATGATGTCGTGGTTTATGTCGCGACATTGCAAACTCACGTGTATACTATGTGTCTGATATTTGTGACTAATGTTGTGACATCGCTGCTGCGGTGTCGCGACATTAGTGCAGGTGTTGCAACTCTGAGTTTTTGCCTCTTTATGCAATGTTGTACGCTAGTTGTCAATGTCGCGACATTGATTTTTGATGTGCCACTTGTTGGGATCATTACTCGGGAATCTCTAATCAGAGTGGAAATACCATGAAGAGTGTCTTCAAGGTCATAACTAATGAATAATGAGTCTTGAGGACAAGATCTACATCACTAGGGCTAGATGTGGCATAGTCAGTTAGTGGGACCTACAACTTGTCCATGCTCTGAATCGAGTGGGATATAGATTGGTGAAAGGACGAATTGAGCAGTAATTATCCATGGAAGGGTTAGCAGTCAGACCATTGGCTCTTCGGTCAATTGGGGGTCATGATGTGTTACTAGATACCGCTCATGACTTGCTTGATTCAATATTTGAATCAAGTTGCCAACATAACCGAGAACCTAATGGGTCACACACTTAAAAGTGTGTGGGGCTAATATAAAACAGATTTGGATGTGATCCAAATATAAAGGAAGTTAATATGTGGAATGGAATGGAATGTCATGGGATTAGTGGAATCCCAGTATCAAGAGTCCTCACTTAAAGATAAAGGAGGCTTAGGCCTTGTTCATGGGCTTAAGGCACATGAGGATACATGCCATAATGCATAGAGATGCGTGTAGCCTATCATCTCTTAAAGAGAGGGGCACTTTGGACATTTCAAGGGCAAGGGTTTTCCTACAAATAGAACCTTATGGAGAAACCCTAACCCTAGAAGAAGTCATTCTTGCCTACATTTATCAAGAGAGTGTTCTTGAGTGTAAGAGGGTGTTCTTGGAGAATAACAACCCACTCTTCATGAGATTTGAGTGTAAAATCCTTGGGTTTTTGGCTTCACTATTCGGATCTAGACTTGGCTACCACTGAGGCTTCATCCGAGACCATTGCCTTAGAGGTTAATGACTTCACTCTTTGTGTGGATACTGTTAGAGACAAACCAAGGACGTGGTTTTCTTTAGTCGCTATTGTATCACCCTTCTGGATCAAATTTACACCAACGTAAGGTATAAATCTCGTACCCTCTTTGTTTTTAACTAACTTGATGCCTCAAGAGATCCTTTTGGGTGGTTTTTGAAGATTTTTTTTTATTGTTTCCACTGCTTTGGCATGAGATGCCTTCTTCAAAACCCAACAGTGGTATCAGAGCACACTTGTGTGCATCAAAATCGATTCTCGATTGATTGTTTTGAGATTTTGATACCCATGGTTCCAAGCTTCAAAAATGAGATTTTTGGCTTGAAAATCTTTCATCATGTGTTTTTCTTCATGTAATCAAATTATGAGATGATCCATCATGATTTTTCTAAGTGAAAAAAAGTCTTCGATGAGATTTAGATTAAAAAATAGAATGTTTTTTCGAATAGCATAAGCTAGAAGACGAACCAATTTTCCTATGCAACGGCGTGAAAATTTTCACGTTGAGGCATGCACTTTTAGATCTATCATGCTAAAGCATGATGGGTCTCACGCCATAGTGTGAATGCACATCACGCTATAGCGTGAGAGTCATTCATGTTGTAGAGTGAATGTACTTCACACTATAGCTTGAGTTTCATTCACATTGTAGCGTGGATTAGCTCATGAGGTTGCAGTAACCCTTGTCTTCTACTTTCTTATTTTTTTTCTTGCATTCTTTTGGGTGTTGATGAATAATAGGACCAAGAGAATATATGTAAGATGAGATTGAACTGTTCAATCTTAAATTTCTGTAAACATGGACTTTAATATACATGTTGAAGTTACATTCAGAGATTTTTGGACAAAATGTGTACCTCGAGGAGTTAAGATTCCATTAAGATTCCCTTTATTGAACTAGTTTAGGATTCAAATATTTGAACAGGAATTTGGAGTTCAATATTAGACAATAAGGTTTTTTGAGTTAGTTTAAGATTCTAGATTTATGAATCAATTTATATGTGAGTTCATGTGTTAAACAAATGAATTTTCGGTTCAAGTATTGAACAATAAGGTTTGAGTTAGTATTTGAAACCATTGAATGTCTAAATGAGCCATGGAATGTGTATTATCTATTACTTTAAATTCTTGCATTCTAGAATGCATGTTTAAGGGTGTATGTTGGCATGATGGATGCTTATAAACAATTCCCAATGGTGATTGAGCATATTGCATTTGATTATTAATTCTTTTTGGGTAAATAGGGCTTGCGTGTCCCTGACTCTCTCTAATTTCTTGATGTATTTCTCTTCTCATCTAAATTACCCTCAAATCTAACTTAAGGTTCTTCTTTTAGATGTATCTAATTATATTACATAGGATTAGGGTTAGTAGATGGAAATACAAAGGAAAAATGAGCATGGAGGAGGCCAAGAAAAAAGACCTTGAAAATTTAAATTTAATTTATTTTCATGGGTTGTAATAATCATGCATGTCCCTATGTTTAACCTAGTTAATTCCACGTTGGCTCATGGAATTGATTTTAGAATGTCCATAATCAAGCCATATAGTTAGAGTAACTATCTATATATTTTCATGAGATGAATGTGTATGTAAAAAGCATTTTAATACCATGATGAGACTAATCTTAAGAAAAACCCCTCAATAAAACATTAAGGCTAACGTCTTCCATTAATATGGTGTGAACCATAATTCTTCTAGAGTTGTGGTTGTTGGGTAAACCTAAGCCCTATGTATATGGATATGTTCTATCCATGGAAATGAGTTTTCCTGATTAGTGGGTTGGCCTTAACTACACTCATTATCTTATTAGGTAAACTAATTGTTAATGTTGTATAGAGACGCAGTTGGGCAAGTGTTCATGAGATGTGCCTGTAATAGTTGATGGTACGCCCACTTCAGCAATTGATAGCACTATATTTGATAATTTCATACAGAATGCAATTGGTATGGATTAGATACCTTTTGATCCAAAGTGACATTCAGGTGGCTTAAGGTCATTCCTAGTGACATTGGATATCGACCCACTAGGAGAACTTCCACATAAGTTCTCTTGGTTTAATAGTAAGGGATATAAATCCGTAATAAAATAGTGGGAGCCATAATACGTAATTATCAAGCCATAATAATCATTCATTTTAAAGTACAATCTAACATGATCTCTTTTACATCTAGGTTTCTATTTACAAACCATGTCAAAGAATGTGAAATGGTGATCAATAATGGATGCCAACAAATTCATTGGGCCTAACTTCTTGTACTGGCTAAAGAATTTAAGAATAGTTCTCAAAAGGGAAAGATTAGCCTATGTCCTTGTTGAGCCACTCCCTCAACCCCTAGTTATTGATGCATCTAAAAGAGTCCATAGGGCATATGAGAAGTGCTTAGTTGATAGTGTGAGGATGGGATTGATTATCCTCACCTCCATGGAACTTAAGCTTCAGAAGTATTATGGGCTATGGTTATATTCCATATTATGTCTAAGGAGCTCCATATTGAAATTTTGGTGAGAACTAAAATGTTCAAAGTCTCCGAAATTCTTTTTGGTTCCAAGATGGCAGAAGGGACATCGCCACTACAGCATGCACTAAAGATGTATGAATACATTGAGAGGTTGAATCAACCAAGTTATTGGATGGACTTTGAATTGAGTATAGACTTAAGTCTGGAAAGTTTACTCGATAGTTTTGCATAGTTTGTGCTTGACTATGGGATGAACTACATCATGTCCACCATACATGACCTTATCAATTTGCTCAAAATAGATGAGGGAAAATAGGTTAAGAATAAGGCAAAATAGACTACCCCGAAAAAGACTTGCTTCTATTGTGGTCATGTTGGCCATTAGAAGAGGAACTATAGGGCTTACTAGGAATCCAGGGAGGAGGTGACATGTGATGCTCCACCTACTTTAGGTATTTATGTCATTAAAGTTGATTTCGTTTCTCCCAATAGCATATAGGTATATGATACTAGTTGTAGCTCATACATATGGATTGATATGGAGGGCCCAAGGAACAATAGGAAGCTAACCAAGGGAGAGTCTGACCTTCGAGTGGGCAGTGGTATAACATTTGCAATTGTTGTTGTATGGACTAATGTTTTAAACCTCCATAGTGATTTTTGTTTAAATTTGGATGATTGTTGTTATGTCCCAACATTGATGAAGAAAAATTTTTGGTTTCTTATTTATACAATAAATCATTTTAATGTTGTTCTTTTATGTTGGTGGTACATTAAACAATGGAATTTACATATTAGATATGTTCAATCCAATTTTAAATGTTAATGACAATAAAAGGCCAAAGGGAGGTAATTTGAAATCATCGTTTTGACATTGTCACCTTAGCCATATAAGCAAGAGACAAAACCAAATATAGACTTTAGTTGAACCACCTGAAGGGATCAAACCCATAAGGTACAAGTGGATCTTCAAGAAGAAGACTGACATGGAAGGTAATGTGATTATCTATAAGGCTGATTTTATAGTTAAGGGTTATCATCAAAGACAAGGAATTGACTATGAAGTGACTTTTAGTCGGTTAGCTATGCTTAAATCCAAAAGGATAATCCTTGCCATTGTTGCTCATTATGATTATGAGATATGGAAAATGGATGTCTAGATGACTTTCATAAAGGAAACCTAAGTAGGATATTGTACATGACCGCAAACATGAAATTAAATCACACACGAAAATGCGATAAAGTATACAAACCGAGAGAGATCCATTTATGGATTGAAGCAAGCATCTAGGAGTTAGATTATTCGATTTGATGAGATAATAAAAGAGTTTAGTTTCTCACAAAATTTGGATAAGCCTCGTGTGTACAAAAAGGGTAGTGGGAGTGTAGTCTTATTCCTAGTATTATATCTGGATTACATATTAATTATTGAAAACGACGTCCCAAAGTTACAATTTGTCAATATATTGGTTATCCAAGAATATTCTTCATGAAAAGACGCGAAAGTGATCTACATATTGAGTTTTAAGATCTATAGAGATAGATCAAAGAGGTTACTTGGTCTTTCACAAGTTTATATGCATAGCTTAGATTCTAAAGAGGTTTAGCATCGGATAATCCAAGAGAGGACAAGCATGAATTTGATCCCGTAGGCTTCAACTATAAGACCAATCATGTATGTTGTGTAATGTACTAGACCCTACGTATCATATGCTTTAAGAGTCATGAGCAAATACTAGTTGGACCCATGTGAGGGTCATAAGATGGCTGTAAAGAATATCTTCAAGTACTTGAGAAGCACTAAGGATGTATTCTTAATTAATGGAGATGGTGATCTTATTTGTAAGATGTCAGTTACTAATCTGCATAGATGAATCCAAATCTTAATCAGGCTAGGTGTTCACATTGAATGGTGGTGTAGTCAGTTGGAAGAGTTCTAAACAGGAGATGGCTGCGGATTCTACAACTGAATTAGAGTACATTGTTGCTTTCGATGGAAGCTACGGAAGCGGTTTAGACAAGGTAGTTCATTTATGAACTAGGAGTGGTCCGTAGCATTGTTGATCCAATACTATGGTATTGGGATGATAGTGAATCCATTATGATAGCAAAAGGAACCACAGTCATATCAAAGGTCTAAACTAGTACTCATGGTGATACCATTCGATTTGAGAAATCTTTGGTGATCATGATGTAAAGATAGAGAAATGGCCATTGATTAGAATGTGCCTAATCTCTTGGCTAAGAAACTTCCACGGAAGAAGTATGATTCACATCTACTTGCCTAAGGTATGAGATACAAATGCGATTGGCTTTAGTGCAAGTGGGAGATTGTTAGAGAAGTGCTCTAAAGGCAATAACCCTTAGCATTTAATGTACGTATTACATATTATTTAATATGAAGGACATCTTCATTAATTTGATATTCATAGGTTGAATTGATTTAGATCTTTAATCGAATTAATGAAATTATGTATGTAACATAGCATTGAAGGAAATCGTGATGTGATGCGGCGACCCCGAGGCAGGCAGGCCGGTTGGCGGATCCGAACTGAAACCGGGGGCCTTGAAGCCAGAGCCATTAATAAATCCATTTAACAATTACATTCATTTCGAAGTGTTCTCATTTTCAACTCTTTGCGGAGCGATTTCATTTTGGCGAGCCCATAACGATTACAAATTCAGTAATTCCTTTACAAAATATGCATTTAACCAAGGTGGCATTTATCTTGTTTACAACAAAATATCAATCGAGGTTGACTATAGGTACAAAAATAATTTCAAAGTTAAACTCCTTTTGTTTACAAAACACTGTCATGTAATAAAAATATAGTGAGGATGCATGTGACGGAGCATACTCCGTGAACTCTTTGAATGACTTTGAGCTCCTTGACCTTGGGTCCGCTTCACTATCTATCACTCGGTACCTGCGCATTGATAAAAACAATACGCTAAGCATTTTCATGCTTAGTGGTTCCTACTCTGATTCTCTATTCCAATTGATTCAATACAAATCATGCATTTATCCAAAATAAATGCCTTTATACAATGTACATGTAATATAAAAGATACTTATACAAATACACTTTTAATATCATTTTTCGAGTTTGTGTTTCACATATGGCTAAGGAAGTCAGCATTCCACGAAAAATTCAGTTGTGCCTTGTTTGTCATTCGGTAGCAATGTGGTTTCACATTTCAATATTACCATCTCACATATGGCTATAGAAGTCGGCATTCCTGGCCAGTTCGGTTAGTGAATCGTCTGTTTGTCATTCAAAAGCAATTTTATTTCACATTCAATATTACCATCTCACATATAGCTATAGAAGTCGACATTCACGACAGATTCAGTTGGTGAATCCTGTCCTGTTTGTCATTCAATAGCAATGTGATTTCGCATGGAACAAATACGGTTACCCTCATGACAAATTCAATTGGTGAATCCCGTCATGTTGGTCATTCAATAATACATTTCAAATCAATTTACTTTCATATAGTAAATTCACTTATGGTTCAAATACACGCACTCATGCAGATATTTGACAAACATTTCGAATACTAATAATTCAAATCGATATATATATATATATATATTTCACTAATAGAACTTGAAATAGAAATTGAGTCACAAAGAAACAACTAATAGAGAACGAGAGAACACTTAGAAGCAAGCAGAGAATAAGAACAAATAGAGAACAGAAACAAGAACAAACCAATTATGTTCCTTTTCTCTTTCGTGCCGGGTCCTAGGTCGGGTTGTCGTCTTCACATACACAGTCAAATACAATTTCTTCACTCTTAGTGTTTAAACAAATAATCATACTAAGCGAATATCGCCGCCTGGCGGTGAGTCTGATACATTTTTTCACTTAGTCCTCATTCTTATTTGAACCCCATTAATCGTTTCTTAGGGTCCTAAACAGTGATTATCTGATACAAAGCAACGGGCAAAAATATGCAAAAGCAGGGGTTCTTTAGGTGTGAATGCAGAGTACCACTTTGGTAGTACTAGTCGCAGTCCCTTCTTGTCGATAGATGCCGGTACCGGTTTAGTGGTGACCAGTGCCACTTTTTAGTGCCCAGATACCAATACGCGATTTTTGACTATAAATGTTGGATTTGGCATTTTCACTCATTTTCTTCAATAAACCTCCTCCCGATTCATCCCATATCAAAAATCACTATGGAATCCACGAAAACAACTCAGGTGGTTTAGAATCGATGAAAACCTTTTTTCTCTTAAGTTGGGAACACTCTAAAATCGAAGATCATAAAGAGGAAGTTAGGGTTTGATTTTTCTTACCTTATCTCTCCAAATCTCCTCTTGTAGGTTGCTTGATCCTTTAGGAGGAAGAAATGGGAAGCAAACCCAACCAAAACCACTCCTTCTTGTAAACCCTAGCCTTTCTTCCCCTTTTCTCCTCATTCCTCACAAAAAACGAGTTTGCTCACAAATGAGCTCCCCAAAGACCACTTTGGTCTTAAACCATAAGTGTAAGGCCATGTTTGGCCTTCCACCTTATTCTCCATTCTCATTTTCTCTTTTTTTAGTCTTCAATTCTTTATTTCCATAAGACCTTGTTTGGCCTTTAACCCGTTTCCCAATTCCATTTTGGCATTCCTTACTTTATTTCCCTTTCCTTATCATTTTATCATTTATTTCACATTAGCATTTTAAGCTATCCCATTTGACCCTTAGGTCCTCATTTTATAAATTTCCACATTTGCCTTTTTTTCACTTGGCTTTATTTAGGGTTAAATCACTTTCTCAATTTAGCATAATATTCAATCATATGCTCACACTTTCAATTTACATTTACAATTTATAATTTATCAAATTTCTCGAAAAAACCTAAGTTTGACTCAATTCATACCCGGAATATATAATAAAATTATTATAAAAATTCTAGGGTATTTTTGGGGCGTTACATGATCATGATAATAAGATCTTATCATGTGCAATTATGTTAGTATCTAAATTATCCCTAGTCATAGGACCAATGAGACTGGACATTGTTGATCCAAACATACTAGAAAATGTCATACTCCTTGAATGGATCTGTGACGCCCCAAAACCGGGGTGTCCGTTGACTACCTGTCAACCTGCGGAACATCTACACGTCTCGTATCACGAGACACACCCATGAGTAAAATGGCCACTTGGGCCTACACGTCATACTCATCCAAATACATTCAACCAATTATATTACATGATTCAAGAGTTATACATTACTCTTAATACAAATACATATTAAAATTCTGATTCTAGCACATATTATCCCAAAAACACCAAAGCCATATTGACTTTCTTCAAAATGGCCTCTAAGATGGTAGTCTTCTCGAGCAGCTCACATTACTGAAATAATATTCCTGAAAGGTGAGCTCTCATACATTAGTGGAAATCACCCTAAATCGTTTACTCTTTACTGAGTATAGCCACAATGCTCCAATGTAAACACACACTCAAAGTAGGTCGGGATCCACTTGAATGTCTACATGCCCATTCAGTGTCTCGAGTCCTCACCAGGCTCCTCGCACTTTCTAAGCCATGTATAGAGAAAAATAAATCAGTTTTCCAAGCCAAAACTTGTTGTTCTCGAAACAAACTACCAAGTTTCGGTAAAAGTATTGGATTTACCCTCAGGCGGGTGGTTGGGAACTTTCAGAAGCAGGTCATGGTCCCTCATCGAGAAATGATCCTGTGTGGCCCGTCTCGACCCGATTCTTCGGAAAATCATCTGTGAAATTCCTTTGTAACCATGTTAGTTTTTCGGAAAATTTATGTCATCTGCTCACAATTTCTAGGTTACCTCGGTGCATATGAAATGCATTATGCCATTTCAACCATTTTATACCAATATATCATATATGCACCTATTCTCAAATTTACAATCACCACGTAATTAAAAAATTTACGATCGACCCGACTCCCAATTTGCTCACTTGGTAATTACTATTCATTTCAATGACTACACTCACAATTATATTCTATAATTATAGCGCGCTCATATTGCCACCTTAAACATTAACCTGTCATTTTAACGATCAATAACTCTCAAACAATTAACCAACATTTCAAATATTAAAAAACACGGTTTGCTAGGTCAAAATTCATCTATTTGGGATTGTTTTTACGGTCACAAAGCAGGAGCGAAGTGGAAATTTGTCGTGGGCGACCACTCATCTGACTATCGGTTAACTTCTTTGCGAACCAAATTCCGCTAGCGTTCTCGGCCTCGCCCACACACCAAAACCATGAATTAATGCACAATTTGTCACACAGGCCCCGGCAGTCGTGGTATCACGGTTATCGAAACGAGGTTCCATAAATTTTCACATTTCGGTTCCAAGTTTTGGGGCAGATCGGCTTGACCGCTCACGGCCTCGATCAGCTCAAGCATTACTAAAGCAAGCGAGAGTAAACCAAGTAGGATAAAACCCTACCTCACGGGTTTGTCGAAACTCAGAACGAGGTGCCAGCGTTGCCTCGCAGCGTGAAGCGGCTTTCCTTCAGTCGAAGAAATCGAGACGGTCCGATCGTTCGGGATCTTAGAGAGAAGTCACTCCCTCTGTCTCTAAAAATCAAAAACCTAAGCTCACTGCATCAATTTCCTTCTCCTTCACGTTTTCTTTTGGCTCCTTAAGGAAGAAGACCACTATTCCCTATTTTGTCTCATCTCATTAACAATTTCCAAAATTCCACTTATATCCCTTCTCTTGGATTTTGACTTTTCAACCCAATGGCATCATGCCATGTGTTCACGTGGGCACCACCGTGAGCTCAACTTAACTGAACTTGATGCTTGGCTTGCATTGGCACCTGTATTGCCCTCTGCAAAATCACGATATGTGTCTACCACGGCCTTTCGTTTCTCGAAAAAATGTGCTAATTCTGACTATCCAGGTCGACGAATCGGCGTGTTAGCTAGATTTCACAAGGCGATTCAACGGTGAAATCCGTTTCATCATCACGAGATCTAGAAAAATTTTGGATTTTTACGAGTGATTTTGCCGCTACGCACGAGAAAATTCGATTTTCTCGGGGTTTCACAGGATCAAACAATGGATCTTATAAATTGTGATCATGAGTTAATTAGAGTTGACATATGGATGCTTGCTAAGAGTAGCTAAGTACATCGGGGACCTATTATGAGACGGTCTTATGGATTATCTATTATATGTAGATGATTGTCTCATCATATAAATGGTGTAAGTATCCTTAGACTTGAGGTGCTCAAGGATATCTTGAATATTGATTATGTACTTTGATTTCATTCCTTATTACCTTTTAGATGTTTTTTCATATGGTGATGATCAAGTACAACTTGAGGTGTTCGAAGGTAATTGAGTAGCCAATAAAGGATTTTCCACTCCCAATAAAGGGAGACTATAGTTATGGCCTCTTGTCAAAATCATTACTTGGGAATCTCTAATCAAAGTGGAAATACCATGAAGAGTGCCTTTAAGTGCATAACGAATGAGTAATGAGTCTTGGGGACAAGATCTATATCACTTAGGCTTAATGTAGCATAGCCAATCTAGTGGGAGCTAAAACTTGTCCATGCTCTAAATCGAGTAGGGTATAGATTAATGAAAGGATGAATTGCGTAGTAATTGATCCAAGAATCAATGGTCTGATTGCTAACCCTCCCATAGACAATTATCGTAATGGGTCTAAGTGTTGCTAGATATCGCTCATGACTTGCTTGATTCAATGGTGAATCAAGTGGCCCGACATGTCGGGAACAATGGGTCACACACTTAGAAGATGGTTGGGCTAATATAAATGGATTTGGATGTGATCAAAATATGCAGGAAGTTAATATGTAGAATGGAATGTCACGGGATTAGAGGAATCTCGAGATCAAGAGCCCTTACTTAGAGATAAAGGAGGCTCAAACTTGTTCATGGGCTTAAGGCACATGAGGATACACACCATGATGCTTAGAGATGCTTGTAGCTATCATCTCTTCTGAAGAGGGCTCTTTTGACATTTCAAGGGCAAGGGTTGTCTTATAAATAGAACCTTATGGAGAAACCCTAACCCTAGAAGAAGTCATTCTAGCCCACATTTCTCAAGAGAGCATTCTTGAGTGTGAGAGAGTATTCTTGAAAAAAAACAACCCACTCTTAATGAGATTTGAGTGTCAAATCCTAGGGTTTTTAGCTTCTTTCTTCGGATCTATACTTAGCTAGCACCAAGGCTTTATCCAAGACCGTTGCCTTTGAGGTTTTCAGCTCCACTCTTCATGTTGATACTATTAGAGGCAAACCAAGGACATAGTTCGGTCATTGTTGCATCCACCTTTAGGATCAGTTTACAGAAGCGTGAGGTATAAATCTTACACTCTTTTAATGAGCTTGATGCCTCAGGGATCACTTTTGATGATTTGAAGTTTTTTTGTTGTTTACGCTACTTTGGCATATGAGATACTCCTTTAAAATCAACATATTGTTGTCCACTGAGCCTGTGGCACCTTTTTGTTTTATTATTTGCTTTCTACACGAGGCCTTTGTTATTATGTACCTCTACATAGGTTTCTCTTTACTATCACGCTGTAGGGCTTCTCATTTTATTATGTGCATTCAGTGCTTTACTTATTTACTATGTTCCTTTGTAGGGAATTGATTAATGATTTCGTATAGACCATAATCTGACCATTATCTTTTTGTTTCATTTCAATGAAATACCCAACAATAGTGTTGCCCATAAATTTGTCACTTGTTTCGGAACTAAAATTTCTACTACTGGTTTTCTCCATGTGAAATACGATTAAAATGCCGACATATCTAAATAAATCGTTGCAAGTAAGCGGACAATTAGGTCAGGATATCGTACCCACATAGATCAATAATAGAATCTATAGATCAGCTACTCCTAATACTCAAGGTCGTCATTATTTGAACCTTAATTCTTAAAAGCTGAAACTAACTAGCAAAACTAAACTAACAAAATCAAAATCTGAAACCAGTAAAAAGCTACTGAAATAACAGTTTCACTATTCAGAACACCCCATTCCTAAACTAGGTTAAAGGGTTTAAACAACTACATGTAGAACATGACCATCCTTAAGATTTGGTTGTTTTTCCTTTCCAGTACTTCACAATCATATCTTAGAACTGAAGTTTGCTTACCCCCATAGATAGGATAACACAAGCCTCCTTCAATCTAATTGGCATCTCAATGTACTCCCTCTTCTTGATTAAATTCTTAGCTAACACAGAATGAAGATTGTTCTACCGAACTGAGATGACACCTCTAAACATGAAACTGATAACTCAGTAGGTGGTCCTTGTACCTCGGTAACACACTTCTGCTATCACCTAGAATGGAACCTTGAAGTCCAAGGTTAGAACAATCACCTAATGATTTATCGAAGTGACATTTAAAGTTTATTAGTTCTAAATATATTAGTAAAACATACCCCAAGTTACTGCTCATGCGCTCTTAGGAATTTCCATCTTTGTGTCACTCAGAGGGCCTTCTGAAAATCAGAGCACGGATACAACTCTATTATGGGTATAATCCACTAATATCAAGTACAGTTCATTGCATGAACATATACAAATTAAATGAATCTAGTTTTCAAAACCCAAAACAATCATTTAAATGCTACATATCATAACCAGAACACCTAGCCCCTTCCCAACAGGACCTTAGCCTTCCATTACTAGTTCCACGGACATCCCATGACTAGTTGGCGGGCAATTCATTGAAGTTGTAAGAAACATAAGCGAATTAAGGTTCTAGAAAATAGTCCAAGTATTGAGTTTGTATGCAAAATGTGGATATTTTATAATTTAATTTTGCAGGAAATACAGCGAAGCTAAAATCTTCGACAAAAACGAAGAACCCGACCTACAAGCAAAAATGGAGTGCATGGCGAAAATGGATCGCGACGAGGAAGCGCTTCGGTCGACACGTCACATCGCAAAAATCAATTTTGGGAAGAAATAGAATATTGTAGCAAGCGAAGTCGTGACTTGAAGATTAAGCTGCGACGGAATGACAGGCAGCAAATGAAAGGAATTGCGACACCGCAGCGATGTCGCGGCGCCGAATAATATGGTGAAATTATGACATCGGTCTAATGTGTCGCGGCGTGGATCCTGATAAAGCCATGAAGGAAGTCTCTACAAAGAAAACGAATTTTAACTAGTTTTTAAATGAAAGGCTCCACGAATTAAGCGACATACTATTAAGGTCGCAGCATAAAAGCTGAGGCTGGAGTCTCAACGGGAAAATTGGGGTGCAGCCACATTAGGATTGAAGAGCAAGCGAGTCACGACACGAAGCCAAGCCAAAGCCCCTTGCGAAAAACTGAAGTTGCGACCATTTATTAATCAAAGACCACAAACGATGTCGCGACCACTCATTCGGTCGTGGCTGAAGAGCGGCGAAGAAATCAAAGGTCACAACTACTTTTGAGCAGAATTAGGACCCTACTTGACGGAACGACATGAGGTCCGCGACATCACCTTGGTGACCTGGAATAGAGGTTGAAATAAGGAAATTGGTTGCAATAAAGAATTGAGGTTGCGACCAGAAGAAAAGAAATAAACATTAAAAGAGGTCGTGACATCACCTTGAGGTCGCGACGTAAATTTGAAACCTGTGAAGGCAGAAGACCACTAACACAATCGCGGCCCGAGAAAGAAGTCGCGACTGAAGTCGACTACAAAGCGAGCGTAGTCATGGCTTTAAAACTAAGGTCGCGACTCGAGAAACGGATGAAGAGAAGGACAAGCGATGTCGCGACATGAAGCGTAGTCGCGACGTCAATGCTGAGAACAATGAGCAAACAGAGTCGCGACTTCTGGCTTGATGTCGTGGCCGAATCCCATGCGGCAACAAGGAATGCAGTTTACCTTGAGCATAGCGAGTCGTGGCGAGACAAGAGAAAACAAGGAAATCCATGTCGCGACATCAGCAGGAGTCGTGACGCGGACGTGTTGGAAGGGCTTTCTTTTTGGGAATTCCACTGGAGCTTTTTGGGGATCGGCCCCGATTCCTTTTGGCCAGGTATAAATAGACGGTGTTAGAATAGTAAGTAGCCTCTGTCTTGGCTACCCGAGAAAAAGGGAAATGAGAGGAACTCGGTGTATTATAGTTTAGAGCTAGATTTTTATTTCTTTCTTTATTTTAAGTTTATTTTCTTTTACGGATTTGAATCATGATGTCTGTGAAGATGAGTGGGTGAAATTTTATTTATGTTATTTTTCTTAGAATTCTTGCTGAAAATTTATGAAATCTAGACAAATTTAAAGGAAATCATTTCTTCTGCGAGGTTTATTGCAATTATAGTGGTTGTACGTGATCGGTGCTCAGTTTTAATTCTCGATACGATGTCGGATGCGACTATCTTGGATTTGATTTACAATTCTGATCTTTCTGCACAAATATGGAGTAATTTGGGTTCGGTTTTGCTTATTGGTGTCGTTTTGAATTGATAAGTTCCCGATAAGTAGTCAGAATGCCGGTTGAGGAATGTATCTTATACGATTTCAAAGATGCCCTGCGTGACACGAGAAGGAGATTCACGAGCTAAGAAAATTCTTTTAAGATTTGTGCCATTCTGGTGATGAGCTATTGAGCTACGAGAGTTCATTTTTGATAAATCCCACGTTGGCTCATAATTGAAGTGGAGGGAGTATTTAACAATATAATGTCCGAGAGTTCACCTTAATCTAAAGACGAGTTCCTAACCGTGTTGGCGAGATCTAATCAAGGAAAGGACGAACCATAGATCGGAGGTTGAGCCATCAATTAAGTGGTAGAAACTTTGAGAAAACCACGAGGAAAGGAAATGTAGTCCTGTTTGTCAGCAAGAAATGGGTGTGAAGTAATGAGAAAGAAAAATACCCAGATCTTGCAAGAGGATTGGGAATACAAGTAGCTGGTTTGATCTTGTCTTGGAGAGAAGCAAGGGTATCCAACCGGTGAATACGGAGAAATATAATTCCAACATTTAGGAAATCTTGGACAAAACTAGATCATTAGACGAGCAATGTCTTTAGTCTTGAATTATTTGTTCGTTGTATTTCATTGATAGTTTTTCGTTTCTCTGGAAGCTGATTAGTCCGATATTTTAGTTACTATTTGTTTTATTCATTCTTTGGTTTATTTTAGTTCAACAGTAGTCAATAGTCTAGGATCTTTATTTTATAGAAAAACCTTCATTGTGAGTTTGAGTCCGAATAGCATAGAATTTTAGTAGTTGGGGTGGATTGATCTTTAATTAGTACCAATCTCTATGGGAATGATACGGACTTACATTCGATTTTACTACTTGTATGACCTGGCCACTTGCGGTGTCATAGACTAAACCACTTATTTTTTAAATCATGAACCTTACGAAAATATTTTATCAAGCAAATTTATCCAAAGTGACATGGATGCAAGAGAAATGTAAGGCTCTTACAACTATGTGAATTTGAGGGGTTTTTAGTCTATATAGAAAGAGGCAAACACTTGTGTCACAATATAGAAGCTGGCATCCTCTTCTGTCTTTGTCGTGAAAAAGTTTGTAAATGTCATGACTTTTTTCCAGCATTTCTTTAGGAGCTCTTTTGCTTTAACTAGGTGCAACATACTTGAGAATGTCACAACAAACTTTATGTTGCGACAAAGTTTGTAAATGTCGCAACATAGTTTACTATGCCCTTAGCCTGGTTTTATGTTGTGACATAAGTTTCAAATGTTGCGACAGCACTTTCCTGCTACCTTTTTGTCTTGCATTGTATTGCGACATAGTATTGGACAATATTGACCAGGATCTTTTGTGCTCTTCCTGAAAATATGTGGCGACATAGTTGTGAAATGTCGCGACATTCTTCAACTGTTCTTTTAGGCAATCTTCCTAATCTTTGTGCGACATACTTTTTAGATATAGTGACATTCTCACTTCGCACATGCATTCTTCTCCAGTTTATGTCATGGCGTAATGTTGGAATGTCGCGACAAATTTCCTGTTGCTTCCTTTCCATTGTCTAACATTTCTATTATCTCGATAAACTTTCAGTTGTGCTTAACAAATGGCCTTTGTCACGAAAAAGATGTTCTATGTCGTGACATTTTTTCAACGTTTCTTCAGCATTCTAATCTTTTGTAGCGGCATAGATTCCAGTGCTGTGACAAACCTCTTATGTTGTTTGCCTTTCTTACATTGCAACAATGATTTAAATGTTGCGACATTCTATAATTCTCTTCTAGGGGCTCTTCTCAACCTTTGTCACGACATAGCTTTTAAATGTCGAGACATTCTTTCTGCCACTTTGCCTTGAGTATAGTCGCGATCTTTGTTCACGACAATCTACCTTCACTGTAAACTTGAATTCTGCTGATCTAATTTTAACTCAAATTTGTTTATTTTCTTGCTCCTTTTGCCGTTTTTCTTTAAATTTATGCAAAACATAAATTTGGGTGAGGACTCCATATTTTTGCATTAAAATAAACATTCAAAGCTTAATTTGCATAAAAAATGGGCTTAAAAAATAGATAAGTTTTAGACTTACTTATCAAGGAAGCTCTGTATGTGCCTGCAAAGGGCTTCTTGTTTATTGTGTGTAATAGTCTAAAACTTCATCTATTTTAAGCCCATTTTCAAAAGTATATTTCAAGCTTAAAAGTTCATTTTAATGCAAAATTATGGAGCCTTCACCCAAATTTATGTTTTGCAGGAAATTAAGCAAAAGAAGCATAGTCGACATAAAGGAATGAAATTAGCATTGTGCAAGAAAGAGCCAATCTCTCGGTATCTGATTTCCGATGTCGTGACATTATACTGGAGAGAGGTCTTATACTGCTGTGATGTCGACATTGCTGCAACGTGATAGATCTTAAACTTATCTATTTTTAATCCATTTTTCTAGCTTATTTTTAGTATATTTAGATATGTTTTAATGCCAAACTATGGATTATTCACCAAATTTGTGTTTTGTAGGTTTTAATTCAAGAGTGAAAATTTCCAGCGAAAGAAAAAGAGCAATTGCGGTAAAGTACATGTCGCGTGAGTTAGGTGTGTTGTGACAAATGTTCAAGCAATGGCTAAGGAAATACCATCCGCGACAATATCTTTGTACATTTGCAACACAAAGGGTAGATATGAAGAAGAGCTATGTCGCGATAACTGACAGCGTGTCGCGAAAGAACATGAGAAGAATGTAACAAGTCAGCTGAGACAAAGAGAGATGATGTTGTGACAAGGTTTGTCAGTTGGATGTCAACACCAGGAGGAACTTGTCGCGACATGAAAGCTCCTGTCGCTGCACTAAAAACAAGAAGGGAGCATAAATTAAATCGCGACTGAAATTAAAGAGCAATCTGGGGAAGAACCTCTGACCAGGATCGAAGCCTATGTTGCGACATGATGAAAAATAGAAGGCAAAATCTATGTCGCGACAGAATCTTCTCCTGTCGCGACACTGATTATTGCAACTTGGAAAAGCTCGTTGAGAGACTGTATGAAGAAGTTCTGTCGCGATAAGGTAATGAATGCATAGCCCTAAAAAGACAAGGTTCACGGTCTAACGGGGAAACAAAGTCTGCCGCAGTGATGTTGACGGTGACCGGCTTCGGTTCGCGAGCAAAGGTTGATGTTGCGACATACTTCAAACCGAAGGATTTTGATGTCGTGTGAGGATGGGTCGCGACACATAAATAAGCTAAACACGGATAATGAGTCCACGACCAGGACTTTTCCATCTCTGACAAAGATTCAACCACAAGGAAGAGAGTCTTGTCGCGGCATGTAAGCTTGGGTTGTGACGTAAAGAGGGTACGAGCATAAAGTCTTGTCTTGACATAAAAACTTGGTCGCGACAGAAAACATCTACAACACCAATAGACTATGTCATAACACCAAAATGAAGATGCAACAAGAAATCAGGTTAAGTGTCAACAAGACTCTGTCGTGACAGACTTTCTTTGTCACGACATAAATCTTTACGTGTCTGAGAAACATTGTTGCAACAAGAACCCAGCGAAATTCTTGCCCGCGACATAAGCGGGTGCCGCTACACAAATTTGAAGAAGGTACTTACGGGAACAATGTCACAACACAGTGGCTTCAATGTCGCAACATAAGCGATCGATAAACGCACATGAGGCGTGCGACATAGAATGGATAGAGCAGCGGGACCTTGCAAGACAAAGTGTTAAAGAGCCAAAAAAAAGATCTATCGCGATAGAGGAAACTTTGTCGCGACAAAATAAACACGCTAAAGAAACAAATCTTTGTTGCGACAGAGAGCTGCATCTTTGTGAAAAAAAAATTAAAACTACGTCACAACAAGCGCTTTCAGGTGCGACCCGGGAATGCAATCCCGGGCGAATTTTGGGGATCGTGAGTGGCCTTGGATTTGGGACTGAGCACGGGGCTCATAAATAAAAACATTTGAGGAAGCGGGGCGGTCGGTTGAGCGAAAAACGAATACAGGAAATTTGTGGACTCTTTAGTATTATATTTTTCTTTTATTTTCTTTTATTTTATTTTATTCTTTTCTTTGTAGACTAGATTTAGCATAGGATTTCAATTTGTTTACTGGACTTGGAACAGTGAATTGTTTAGAAGTTTCGAAGTTGAGCTAAATTGTTGAAGATTAATTCCGATTACTGTTTGTATTTAATGAAGTCTAGGGAAAAGCTGGAATTTATTTCTTTCAATTGATTACATTTCCATTGGAAATTTCTTGATCGGTATTTCAGTGTTTACTGAGATACAGTTTTCTGGTAATACAACTTCCGCTAGGAAGGATATGATGTTAGTTATGGTCTTTCCTGCACAATTAAAAAGAGATTTTTGGGATTGAGATTTTTTTTTTTTTAATGGTGTTGTTCATGAAGTGAATTGTTCCTAACATTAGTAACTTATACCTAATTAAGGACTGTTGTCTAGCTTTGATTTCTAGGAGGCCCTTTGAGTGACACGAGGTTGGAGATTCTGAAACATGGATGCATTACTTAGGGGTATGCTAGACTATTATTAAGCTAATGAGAGCTCTAAAAAGATGACTTAGATAAATCACATCAATTTACTCGTGGTTTGAGAATTAGGCGAGATATAAATTTAATAAATTAGAATTCCTCCTTGGTCTTGAGGAATAATCTTGATTCTGTGTTAGCTTAGATCTAATCAAGGAAAGAGAGAACTCTTTAAGATCTCAAGGATGAGACTTCATTCATCTTGTAGAAATATGGCAATTGGCCCTGTCTTGGGAAGCAAGAAATCTGCAGTCATAAGAAATGGGTATGAAGTATTGGAAATAAAAATACCCATATCTTATAAAGAAAATCTGATTCACAGTATTTGTTTTAGGCCCAGCGTGTTTGAAGTAGGCATGACTTCTCTAGTCATGGGAAGTAACATGGTTAGGGGAGAAATCCAAACTATACTGCCTTGCCTCTTTAACAAATTCAGATTCCAATTCATGAAAAAACAGAATTAAGAAATTGTTGCAGGAATTGATAATTTCGCAATAGTGAAATTCCAGTGTTTACTTCCAACAATAATCTGGTTCAGTCTAGTTTAGGTCTAGGATTTTAAATTTTTATTTTCTTATAGATGTGGAAATTTAGATAGTGAAATTCTTAGTTAGGTTACTGAAATTTTATGAAACGAAAGTTCAAATAGTGTAGAACTTGAGTAGTTGGGGTAGTTGAACTTTGAATTATGTTTAATCTTTGTGAGAACAATTTCCGGACTTATAGGTCCACTTTTATTACTTGTACGACCTGTGCACTTGCGGTATTATGACCAAATTAAGTTTTTAAGAAAATCATTGACAGAGCCATCTTTATTATGAGCATACAAGTTCTATTTTGATCAACAAGTTTTTGGTGCCTTTACTAGGGATTAGATAATAGTCCTTGGGTAACAGTAGCAAAAATTTGATCTCTATACAAGAATTGGTCAACAAACATCAGTTGAAGAAGTGAAAGAAAAGATAAGCCAATGTCGTGACAACATAACTTAATGTCGTGACATCAAAAGCAGCCTTAGCAATCAAACTAAATCAGACATCCGATGTCAGGACATCGCCAAGACATGATGATGACATTGGCTATAGTGAGAAGAACTGAAATGTTTAAATGTCATGACATCACCAAGACATCATGGCGACATCAGATGAACATTGTCGCAACATCAGATAAAATCAACCTGAGGTGAAGTTTAATAGATCACTGTCAGGACATCGATAGTAGGACTAACAAGCCATGTCGCAACATTAGATAAGGCTTGAACATTGGAGATCTAAATATCCAATGTCATAACATTGGATCAGTGATGTCACGACATTAGATCAAATTAGTCTAGATGATAAGACTAGTCCAATGTTGCGAGATATCGGGCCAATGTCGTGACATCAACTACGACATTAGCAAAGGGCTTTAGAACAACAAGATTCAATGTCACGAGATATTGGACCAATGTCGCGACATCAACTACGGCATTGGCAGAGGGCTTTAGAACAACAAGATTCAATGCGGCAACATTAGCTAAATGTCGCAACATTAGCTTAAGGTGATCAAGATAAACATTAACAAGCCAATGTCACGACACCAAGTTAGCAATGTCGCGGCATCAGCTTAAATGATCAGAGCTGCAGAAGCAATGTCACGACATCAAGGCAGGAAATGTAAGAGAAGACACATCAGTTAGAAATGTCACGACATCAGAACAAAGAACTATTGAAATGTCGCAACATCTAACTTGGACATCCAAATTGAAACAATGAATAGCCCATGACATTGGCTCAATCGCAACATCAACTGAAGTAGGAAGAGCTGAAATACAATGTTGCGACAGCAGAAAGTAACCTCAACATACAAGAGCAATGTAACAACATCAACACAATTCCACAACATCGACTCAATGTCGCAACACTAGAAAAACAAGGTCGCGACATCAGAGTAGATCTACAATACAGGATTTCTATGTTGTGACATCGTCATGATATTGACTTATCATTGGAGATTGAGAATTGCCTAATAGATTTTCTATGTCGTGATATCAGATGCGACCCACAACAATGAAAAATCTGATGTCGTGACATCACCATGACATCAATAGCTAGGGCAGAATTTATGGGCTCTTCGAAGTGTGTGATTCTCACCACATTTTTGGGGCCTAAGATCTGAGGCTATAAATACATCTGAACTGGGATTCAGAGCTGGATGAATGTAAATCGAAGCTTAAATTTATGTTTGAATTTCAATGGAATCTGGGAATTTTTCTGGAAATTTTTTTTTCAATTTTTCTGGAAATTTCATTGAATTTGTTTGATCAACTAGTCATTGTCATTTGTGATCCAGATTTGAGAGGCTCAACTCCCTCTAGGAAGAATCTGTAGTTGGGATTATTGTTTGTAGTGTTATAATGTTGTTTTGGGTATGAAAGTTGGAGTGATTTAATTGATATTACTCATACATTGAATTATTTTGAATATCAGTGTTTGTTACCCAGAAATAGCTCTATCGCTGCTCTTGATTTCTAGTCTGGTGACCGCAGTTGAGACTACTTGAGAGCAATGAGTAGTAACTTGGGGGTAAATTACACTAATATTATTTGAACTAATGCACTTTTGGATTACTTTTGATACATGACTAGTGAAGATCAAACTCTTGCTTTCAGTTCCACTCTCGATGTTAGCAAGATTGTGTGCTGAGGGCATATGATCCATAGCGATCTAGAAATTTAATTAGGAATTTGCCTCAGTGAGAGGAATAACTGACCTGTGTTCGATGAGGTTCTAATCAAGGGGAGAAAGAATTCTTGTCTAATTGATGGATGACATACCATTTATTTTTGAGAGGGCTTGCATTATCCTATCTATGGGGCCAAGCAATTTTCAGTCCTAAGAGATGGTTGTGAAGTATTGAGAAGGAAAATTAATCAGATCTTAAAAGAGGATAAATCCCTACAAGTAGCTCTTCATACCCATTTTCTATAGATGACGTGGATAAAGTTGGAGGTAGTGTAGTGTTAGGAAATCCATTTCTACACTAATATGCTCTTAGAACAATTCCAAGGTTCTTGGCTTGAAGACTTTATCTTTTATTTGGAACTTTTAAGTGATGATGCAACACTATTTTCATTCCCAGTGTTATTTCAGTTCAGTGAATTCTCTAATCATGTATTTTAGAATTTCATTATTGTTTTGATTCATTTTACTTTAGAAGATAAATCTATATTGAAATTTGGAAATTCAAATAGTGAGTATCTTGAGTAGTGAGGGTAGTTAATCTTTGAATATTCTAATCAATCCTCATGGGAATGATATCAAACTTAAACATCCACTTTATTACTTGTATGACCTATGCACTTGTAGAGATTTTTACCAAACCAATTTAGAACACAGATTATTACTTTATGAAGAAAACTTATTTTATTATTTGATCTATCAGTTACGGCATATTTTCAGGGATTGAAGAAAGTGAGAGTGCTTGATAGCGAAGTTTGGTATACACAATGACATGTAGATTTGGTAAAAAATACGCCACAAACATGTACCTCTATAAGGGCCTTTTGTATTATTTGTTCTTCTTAAGATGCGACTAGTTTTTCTTGTGAAACTCTACTTTTGAGGAGTCATGTATTTGACCCACACCTCAGGCGTGTCATGGATTCATTTATTAAACGTCCTACAAGGGCATCAATCTGTGCTAGAATATTTAAAAATCTGGATAAGTGGCTTCGTCACTTTCTTTATTAATGAATGCATTTAGTAATCAGTTTGCAAGTTTTTGCACATGAATGATCCTTTGAACTTCTAGTTCAATTTTTTTTACATGAGGATCAAGATGTGATCATAGATGCATTCTAAGTAATTTAGTGTCACTTTTCTAGAATCGACTTTTCTCCCTATAATGGTAGGAACACAATAATAATATGTGAAGCCAATAAGTAACACATGAGTGTTTTTGGGAAAAAGAACTAATGGATGCATCTATGAGTGTTTTATGATATTATTGGAGACCCAAATTAACCTAGCATTTCATGCTAAAGCATAAAAATCTTTGGGTTGTTGAACTTTTGGTTCCCAACAACATATGACTTAATAGACTGTATGCTTTCTCTTCTAGGGCCTTCAGTTAACATGAAATACTAGATATGGTACTTACACTGAACTTGTCAATGTCAAATAAAAATATTTTATTTCAAGGAATAGTGTGAGTGTTACACAAGCAGCAAGGCATATATGACCATCATTCATCTTGAAATTTAATAACACATAAATTTAGATAAGGACATAAATTTAAATAAATGGATGATATTCTTATTAACTCAAAAAGAAAATACATAGCATTATTCAATATTGATATTTTCATCATTTATCAAATAGTTTAAATTTTCTCTGGGACCTCCAAAAGTATAGATCTACATCATAATAAGATAGGTATATTGATAAGCACTTGAAAAGTGCACATTTCAATATCTATTTCTACATCTTTCCGGATAAATAGAGCACTAAAACTCCTGACTTAGCAACTTGTTCGCCCTTGGCCTAATAACTAATATTTTCTTTGCGTTAGTATGTTTTTGCAAGGCATTAGGTACATATTGCTACTCTTGGAGAACATGGGGGCAAAAGGAAATCAAATGAGGATGATAGCATGTGTATGACAAGCTTGGGAGACATCATAGACAAACACCAAAGTTGGAAAGAGCCCCACTGGAGGATTTCATACTAACTACTTAGTGGCAGTGCGAAATTGCACTAATTTCACACTCATAACAAAAAAGTGTTGCCTCTACCTGATTTCACACTACATCTAGGTAGTAGTGCGAAATTTTTCTCCAACACCCAAATACGGTGTGAAAGTTGCAGACCTGCCAAAATATGAAAAGCAATCAATTTCTTTCTATTTTTATGACTTAGTCACTTGCTATAAAGGATAATTAGCCCTATGATTTGACAATTATATCCGGAAAGTGCTAAAAAAATTCTATAAGTTGACACTTGGGCGACATCTCTTTTTTTCTTCTGTTTTAAATAATTGGAGTTTTTCTAGGTTTTAGGATCACAAAATTTTTAGCATTTTTTTCGTAGAAGCTTTCAGCATAAAGTAGCCCTTTTTATCCTCTTCATATCTTCTCTCTCTTTTGGATCCTTCTTTGCATGATATGTATTGACAACACCACCATGTGAGAATAATTCCTCTTTCATGGGGGAAGGCGGAGTTCAATTTCTACTCTGAAGGTAATAGAGGTAACCATGGACTGAATTATAAAGGTATGTGCTTTATTTTTTGATTTTGTGTTTGAATTACATAGTTAGGTCAATTAATTGCTTGGAATTTGGTAATCCATGTAGGTACGCCAAGTAGTTGTAGAATTATCCTTTACTCGTTGTAAGGGGTTCTTTAGGTTAAGTTTTATTAGTGCAAAATATAGTATAATTCATAATTTTTGATGCTAACTAAGCACCCTTCTTACTGATTTTCATGTCTAACCCCCTATATTTGTGTATTTTGTAGAAACAAAGAAAATGAGATGAAAAACAAGCAATTTGGGCAATAATTGAGCAAGTTATGCGAGGAAGAAGTTGTGGTCACGACCAAAGGATTTTATTGTCGCGACCATAGGACAATGGAAGCTAAAACCTGTACAGCAAAGTCTCGGTGTGATTGCAACAATAGCATAACCCTATAACAATTTTGTATTCAACTTTCTGTGTGGCCGCAACCACAAGACCTTTATAGTCACGACCACGTGACGATTTAGCCTAGTTTACTTCCATTTTTGGCCTCATTTTGGCCTACTTTTCGAGGTGTATTTAAGGAATTTTTTCACACATTTCTAGGGTTCAAACTTAGAGAAAGGGAGGCTCTCTTCTAGGGTTTTCCCTTTTCAATGCTTTGTTCCATTTTTAGATTAGGTTTTCTTTAGATTTATTAGATTTAGGTTTTATTTGTGAAGATTTTGGTTTGTAATCAAATATTGTTGGAAACACAATCTTATAGAGTGTGGATTTGAGCTTGGATCTAAGGATTGAAGTCATTTGTAGCTTAAACTTTGTTTTGTATTTGTATCTCTTGTCCTTCTTCAATTTCTACAATTTTATGTTTATCATTAACATGAATGTGTGGGTTTTGATGGCTGAAATGGTTGGTTAGACATTCTATAGGAATGGTTATCAGATTTGATGTTAAATTCATTTTATCTTTAGTTTGGTTGGATGTTTTATACTTGATTTGTTGTATTTGGTGTTAATACTTGGAATACTAAGGTTTTGGTTAATTGATACATGTTGAGAATCGGATCTTCCATCCTCTTACTAGGGTATCCTTGGTGACACTTGGATTAAGCCATAAAATCTGGTTCAGATTCTCTTAAGGTGTTAATCAATTAATCAGGATTCTAATTAACTTAGTCAAAGAGGCTTAGGGAATTAGAAATGTCTAGTACTAAGAGGGGACACTAAATGCATTAAGTGAGAGGTGCGGGGCGTAGCGTGATAATCAGAGCTTAGTCAGAGATTGCTATTATAAGGAATGTCTTTGACCAATAAGAACCAGGGTAAGTCCTTTGAAAAGTAATTCCCTATCAACCTAGAATGACGTAATTGTGAATAGGTGGATAGTGAGAGAAAGTACAAGGGGGAAAACGAAAGTGGGATCCTGTAGCCTCGGATCTCTTCAAGTTATAATTCATTTAACCCGAGCCTTATCTAGATGAATCATTTGACATCAATGACGATAACCAACCTAGTTCCACTTTAAGCAGTTTTCTCCCTATTTTAGTCAATTTAATCCAGTTTTCATAAATCATTCTTGTTTCTGTTTAGTTTTGTTTTTAGCATTTTCATAATTTCACCTCCATCCATTGAATCGCTCAAATAGTGAATGATTTTAGTAGTCGGGGTACTCAATCCTTACTAAAACCACACCTTCCCTGTGGGATCGATAACTGGACTTTTTACTCCACTATATTACTTGTACGATCCTTGCACTTGCGGATATCATAATAAGTTTTTGGTCCCGTTGCCGGGGAAGGTACGGTTCGGTGTTTGGACTGATATTTTGTTAAAAGAGAAGTTTGCTAATTTGAGGAAAAATTTTCTTTTCCTATTTTCTTTTGTTTCTTATTTGTATTTTGTATACTTCATTTTGTTTCTTTTATTTTGTATTTTTATTTCAGGTGCTTCACATAAATGAACAATGAATCGATAGATGAGCGCCTATCCACACTTGAGAAAAAGATTGACGCTCTCTCAAAACTCATTGACCAACAAACTCAAAGAGCACATCATTATTTCAACTACAATGGAGGTCATTACTTTCAACCCCACAACATTATGCCGAGCTACTATCATTCGAGTTGGAGGACATATGAGGATTTCTTCTATATAAGTTAAAATTTTCAAAGTCAAGGAGGCTCAAGTTACAATTATCAAGAACAAACCCAGCAACCTTCTGATGAAGAGCAATTTTATGCCTTATTGAATGAGATGAAGAAGGACCATGCCGCATGGGAAGCCAAAATGAAAGATAAAGTCACCAATGAAGAAGGTCCTATGATTAACATAGAAAATCCAATTGGGTAACTAGTCTATGCATTAGAGGAGCAATATTTAAGTCCACTCCCAAGTTACATAAAAGATGAGGACATAAGAGAATATAACTTTGTTCCTTTGAGTTTTGAAGAGGAAATCCAAGACCCGATGTTGGTTGAGGAGAAAAAGAATGAGCTTGCTAATGAGGAAGAGCTATTAGTGGAAGAGAGGAAAGTTGAAGAGCAACATCCCTGGATAACAATTGAGAATGTTTTGGTTAGGATTGACAAGTTAAATTTTCCTATTGACTTGGTGACTTTGGGCATGGAAGAGGACCAACAAGTCTCATCTATAGGAAGACTTTCCAATGCCACAAGTCAAGCATGGATTGATGTAGAATATGGGGAGATGACCTTACTTGTTGGTAAGGAAAAAAGCGAAGTTCAACCTCCACCAAAGCATATAACTTTCGGATGAAGAAAATAACTTTTACATGTGGATAGAGTCACTTCTACCATTTGATGAGCTTGCACCTACACTCCTTCAAGAGGACACTCTTGAAGGACTTAAATTTGAGGGCAACTCTTTATCCACCAAAGAGTTGGCATTTAAGCTTGTATTGCCTATTCTGGAGGTGGAGAAGTTCATCCTCATGAGCGATGACGATGAAGAGGAAGCAGTGGTCATGATGGGTGAAGGGCCAAAGCAAAGGTCTCGGACTTCTTCAATGACTCTAGCTGGACTCTAAAAATTGAGCAGCTTCTTGGGAGGCAACCCAAGCAAAAATAAGGATTTTTTATCCATTTAGTACTTTAGTTATTTTTTTTTTACTTATTTTTAGTATGTGTTGCGTGTTGATCTTGTTTTGAGTGTTTATTTGGTTTTTGCTTTTTAGGGCATTGAAACTGATTCTTAGTGAGGGAATTTCATCAAGACCCACCTCAACTCGAGCCCAATGATCAATTTTTATCATCCAGGGGAGTCCTCTATTCTTAGCCTTCATATTTCATACATTAAGAACAATGCATGTTTTAAGTTTGGGGGTGACCCTTTGTTTTCAAAATTTTTAGCTTCAATTTATCCTATTTTTAGTGTTTTCCTTTAGTTTCTTGTGTGTTTTAGTTCTTTTATATGTTTTCAGTTTTTAGGTTTTCTTTTTTTTTCATTTTTAGTTTGTTTTTGTGTTTTGTTGAACTTGTCTTGAGATTAATTATGATGCCTATGATGAATAAAAGATCATACCTTCTTTCACATGAAGAAAATGAGAGATATTTGAACTTAAAGCATGATGGTTTGACCTTGTAGTTAACTATTTAGAAAAAAGTTTTTATTATTTTGAACACAAGTCAAAATGTACCCTTTTAGTCAATTTTGCTTTGTTTAGTGAAGAATTGGGTGATCTTTACATATTTTGATCTCTTGAGACTCTAGAACTTGTTCAATTATCACTTGAGGTGAAATCCTAGGCAACATGACAATTAGGAAATGATATAGGCCATCCTTAGATCAATTGAGCCTTTATAGATAACCTTTATGTGCATTGATCTATAGTCACCCAATTTGAGCCTTGTTAGACATTTTATGTCTTGAAAGCTAAGAATGAGCCCCTTAAACCTTTTTGTTGAAAGCCCTTCAGTTAAAAGCCTAGGTTTACCCAAACATGTAGTTGTCAAAGTTATATCTTATGAAGACTTTTGAATTGGGATTTAGTTGAAGTAGGGTCAGTAATGAATGGAAATAAAAAGAGGTTGGGGGCAGAAAAAGAATAAAAGGTAGAAAAGTGAAGAAAAAAGTACAACCATAAAGAAAAAGAAAGAATAAAGCAAGGAGAAGTTAATTTGGCCTCGTAACCTTCCTACCTTGAGTATTGAGTAAGTACGAAGGGTGTTTCAATACCTAATACCCCGGGCCATTTGTGCAAGGTTGCCAACCTAAAACTTGTTACATGGGGTAGGTTGAAAGCTTAATAGGGTTGAACATTGCTGTCAGTACCTTGTAATCCATGAAAAATAAAGCTCTTGGTGTTCTTGTGAGCAATTGAAAATCATGCAAGTTTAGGGGAGCTTTGCGATGAAAAAGATGCAATAAGTTAAGTTTGGGGGGAAGCTTAAAAGGTTCAATTGAAAAGGAATGCAATATGCTAAAGGATGAACAACAATTAAAGAAAAGGAAAATTTGTATGTTTTGGATAAATTGAAGCCTAAATGTCCTATTTAACTACTCTTGCCTAAGCCATACACTACAAGTTGTTCAAGACCTAGTTGATCCTAAGTGTTGTGCATTGCCTACATTAGTGGAGAGTGATATGCCTAATAAGCCTATGGAGTCTTACATACTCACCATGTGAGTGAAAGATCCCATTCCACTCATTCTCATCTAATTCCATCTGAACTGCAATTGGTCAGAGGGGGGAAGACTACACACACACATCTAAGAACTTTGGTTAAGGTAGGTTCAACTTTTGGTCAATCTATTATTTTTGAAAAAGGTTATCTCAAAGTTTTCTTTGTGTTTTATGAACGTTAGATGACGGGCCCGGCGTGGTGGCGTGCTTCAAAATATGCACGCCCCATGTGCGCAGGAGTGCAGCGTCGCCCCGAAGTAATATGGTGTACCTAAGGTGCGGATATCGATCACGGGGACGGAGAATTGAATCTGAATGTGCATTTTAGATATTATCTGGATCAGCGTATTGTGAAGAGTCAATTGTGAATTCCAACTAAACTATTGATGTAATGAATTCTTGTATGTATTGAAGACTAGGGCTATGTCTCCCCACTTGCGTTCGATGGATTATTTCTTAAAAGATGAGTTTATTCAATTTATTTATGATTTCTTAGGCTGGGTGATCACATCCTCTACGAATACCTCTACAAAGTACATTACTTTATCTCGCTAGTAAGATTGGGTATATCTCCATCCCGATTCGAATTTTCAGAAATGCTTAAATGTTCTAACCTTATTTGTCACCTTCGGGCTCGGGAATATCTACATTCAGAGCTGACCAAAGGCTGCTCTACTCATATCCACACAGGTATCCTCTATCTCGAATCTCGAATCTCTAAGGCATGAACATCCTAATGTTGGCTGAAACATTACCATGTAATTGATCTACGGATGTAAAAGCGGATAATAATAAATCATAAATAAGCGAGATAATATAAATTAATCAGCTTTAATCCATCCAAATGTAGCGGGTTCAACAAGTCCTAGGTATGAATCTAGAACATGATCACGCAACACAAGTATGTGATATGAAACATAAGTTCCATTGTCAGATCAAAGAAACAATAAGTCGGGCTCTTCTTCAAGGTGATCTCCATTATTTACTCTGATTTCGCCCTAATCAGTAGTTTCCCGATGCCTCCAAATCCCGCCTCCATTTCTTTTAATCTTTGAGAAGCGAGAACTTCATAGCGTCGCGGCGTTCTTAAGCTTGTTGACTTGCACGATGTTGACCTTGTGTTCTGCGGCGTTGGGGCGATGCACGGCGTGGGGGCGTCGTGACGTTAGGACGTCGCGACGTTCCAGACCTCTTCATGCATAGCCTCCTTATGCTCCAGTACTTCCAACGAGTGCCTTTTTTGCTCGATGTACGCATCCACAGCCACCAAATTCGGGAGGTCTAGCCACCAAAAGCTATAGAGTGCTATAAAATAAAGCGTGCAAATGAAGCCGTGCGGGTATAATGTAGTGTTTTAGGCACTCATCACACCCCAGGCTTAGTTTCTTGTGTCCCCGAGCAGGCGACTCTAAACCTAACATCCACTCACATGTACTAAGAGTCCCAACACGGGTAGTGATGCACATGCTGAAAAGTAGAGGATCAAATTAGTGACTCACCTTTGCTAGCGTTTTGTTTGGAGCTCATAGGATGCACACAGGTGTTGATTTTTCGGAAGAACTCGGTTGACCTGAGTCAAAGTGACTATTTTTCAATTCATGATATTTAAATAACCTTTCCCAAGGACCCTATGTGCGATTGAATAGACTGACCTCTAGTGTACATGCCTAGGTTGGGCACACACCCCAGGCTTAGCTGACTCACCTATTTGGAAGAATCTAACTAAGAAAGGATAAGAAACGCACCCTTTTATTCATACCAAAATGCTAAGAATTTCTAAATACTAAAAAATGAAGGAGAACTAGTGCCCGAAGTTTTAGATGGAGTAATTTCTGTAAGGCGGGATCATTGGTGACTCCCCACCAATTGGTTGGGGCACAGGCATTAAATTCCTTCAAACTTCACGCCGAAGACACTCAACCAAACTCAAAGGCCTAGGTTGTGGGAATGATCCATCTTACGTCCCTTGCCAGCGAAGGCGGTGATCGATAATCGGCCAGGTTAAGCAGGGTATTAGGCTTTGAAAGGCCTGAATTTGTGCGGGATTAGGTTAGTTATCCGTATTCTAATTCACAAGTCTTTAAATTTTGATTTTTAACTTTTATATTGTTTTTTCATTTTCTCTTTTGATTTGGGGCTGTGCAATCCTCTTTTGATTGGGTGTCCCATCACTTAGATGGTTAGAGACTCGAGGTTTACATCAGAAGCATAGTAGGGTTTCGGCACTGTCGCCTGCGGTCGTGGTGTGTGGTGTGATAGGGTCATTGAATTAGTTTCTTGACTACGGGTGGTTCGCTGCGCCTCCCACCTATTCAGCTAAATTCACAGGAGGCATCAAACATCATATTCATCCGTTCTTCCATGTCGATAGTGAATTCGGTCCAAGCGATCTTGACCTCTCCAGCTTGCATGGCACACGCTTACGGACTACCTACACATGAAACTACTACATTCTAAGAATGACCTAACACACGTGCAAACAAATGCAAACAAAAACTAACACATGACTCATTAGAATTAAATTGAAAAAATGGCGAAACTAAGCAGACACCTGACTAGCATGCTTAAGCGAAAAGACAAATACCACACAATACGAAAATCAAAACCTGACTAAAAACAAATCTAACCCAAAAAACTTCGATCACCTTACGCCCTCGAACAAAATACCCGTTATACCGCGCGATAGCCGAATAAGCGAGAGGGTGAAAGGAACTCCCCCGGTGATCACTGCGGTGGTGGTGGTGGCGGCTGGTGGTAGGCGAGGCGTGCGTCACGGGCTGCAGGGCTGGCTGGCTGGCGAAGAATGGTGCTTTGGTGGCCCGTACAATCGCATATCGGCCACGGAGGGCCTCCATATCCTGTGTGACGAGGACTCGGTGCTCCTGGGTCTCGTCCCAGAATGCATCAAAGCACTCAGTAAGTGAGAGCACCTGGTCCTCGAGGTCGGGTGAAGGGCTGGAGGGGGCTGCCTCCGTGGATGGCTGGGGTGGTGGTGGTGGAGGTGGATGGGACGAGGACTGGCCAATGTCCTCCTGGGGATCGCCCAGGAGTCCAAAACGAGCCTAATAGTCATGAAGCTCGTCCTCGTTCGAGGGCTCACGGTCGGAATCGTATGCCCCCTCATGTCGCGGGACACCCGGTTTGTCCCTCTTGACAGATATGGCTTTTATGGGGTGTAACCACGCCTCATTGTCGTCAAGGGGCACCCTGGCTCATTTGCATAAGCCAAAGATGAGGAAAGGGTGCCCCAGATTCATTCCCCAGCGTCCGGTTATGGAGGATAGCATCCTCGATTACACCGCCGACATCAAGGTATATCCTTGGATGATACTGGCATAGTTGAGCCGGGCCTGGTGTCACTTCACACACGTTCGTCGTGCGGGCCGAGGCGTGGCGTGATGAAGTGCCATACCTTAGGGATAAGGCGAATGTTTGGCGAAATGGACTTCATGGCCCTGGTTGTTAATTTTCCACTCACCCGGAGCCATTAGTCAAGACCGAATGACCTCGGGGTGAGTCGGGTCTTTCGTAAAGCCGTCGAGCGACCGGAGGGACATGATGTAGACTATAATAGCTATTGATCGACTCAGCACTGAGTCGGCCAATACACCTGCGGCAGCTTTCTTGGGACGTGGGAGGCGAGATTGGCGTAGAATTCTCGCACCACACTCATCGTAGCTGGATGAGGTGGTTGGCACAAAGCTCGCCATCCCTTAGCCGCTATGGTTTTTCGGAAGAAGTCATTCGGATGGTGGAAACCCTTCTCCTTGATAAACGATCGGTTCTTGCAAATGGTGCCGAACCGATCGGCGGCCCCCTCATTGATGAACCGCGTGACATCATAATTTGGGGTCGGGTCCTCGCTAGGCCAGGCCGGCAGTGAAGCAATTTAACCTTTTTGCCAGACATTAGAGCGAACGGTGAACCTGAAGTGGCGAAATGGCTCACTTGACTGACCTAGACAACCTCTGAACACTAGAGTACACTAGGAAAAACAAAACTAACTAGAGTGTACTTGTATTTCGAAAATGGGACTCAAACACCCAAAAATAAACCTAATATGACTCTAGATGTGAATTTCAAAGGACTCTAGACCGGTATTGGTTACTAACCCAGTGTGAGAGCTAAGTGAATGTAGGGTGAATGTGGTGGTGACAGTGGACCGGTGGGTGATGGTGATGGTGGTGTGCCAAGAGAAAGTCGGAGGGCAATATACGAGCCTCCGACCGGTGTGATAGGGAGCTCCGGCAAGGAACAGTGCGGTGGTGGGAAGGGTTCCACAGAGTTGTTATAGGGTGAGAAGAACAAATGAAGGACGGTTCCAGCAGGCAACGTCGCTGACGTCGGCCACGCCGCGACGCTCCAAAGAGTAGGTTTTCCAACGCCGCTGACGCTTGGAGCAACGTCGACGCTCCGTGAATATTGCCAACGCCGCTGACGCTAGATAAATCGATGTCACACCCAGAGGTACAACTAACGCCGCGACGTTGATATCAACGCCATGACGCCCGTGAGTATCAAAATCGACGCCAGCGACAGCCAGATCTCACGCCGCGACGCCCGTAGATCGCACTAAAATCCACGCCACGACGCTGGGGATCTCACGCCGCTGACGCCCGCAGAGGGTTCAAAATGACGTCGAGACGTTGATACGTCGCGACGTTGCAACGTCGCGACGTGAGAGTCAACGTCGCGACGTTACAGAGAAGGCTTAACAAGCACCAACAATTCATCAAAGGCTGAAAGTAAAAGACACCCCCCTCCTGCGATTATTGATCTCTCGGACCTCACATGCGCTTTCACATTAACGGCCGTGTTCTGCGATTTCGATCGCGGGTCCCGCAAATAGACAAATAAAAGAGATATCGGACATGGAGAGATCATCAAAGCAAAATAATTTTAAGCCAATAATTTAAACCATAGAAAGGGAAAAATTTTAAAACCTGGTCAGCTTCCCAAGAAGCGTTTATGTTTAATGTCGTTAGCTCCGACCGCCCTGAATTCGATATGTGTTCGTCCTCGAGCTCTTATGACTGCCATCAGACTCCGATGCAACAGAGGAATGATCTGCTTATCCGCATGGAACTCGTCTCCAAAATACGGCTTCAACCGTCGGGCAGGATCGTGGACGCTCTTCAGGATGTGTAACCTCTGCCCCACCATGTTTAAAGACCTTGGTCACTGTGAAAGGCCCAGACCATCTAGACTTCAATTTCCCCGGAAAGAGCTTTAGGCGAGAATTAAACAAGAGAACTTGCTATCCTGCCGTGAACTCCTTCCTGGTGATGTGTTTATCATGCCAGGCTTTTGTCTTTTCAGAATACGGCATTTTCATAAGCTTCGCCTCGGATTCATCTAGTTCATCGAGTCGTAGTAGTCGTCACCAAATTTCCAAGATTAATCGCTCATATTCAACCGCTGTTGCCCAAGAGGCTCCTGACATGCTCCAATTCCACCGGAAGATGGCAAGCTTTACCTATACACAAGTCTCAACGGCGATACACCAAAGGAGTTTTAAACGCCGTGCGTATGCCCGCAGTGCATCTTTGACTTTAGACCAATCCTTCGAGAATCAAGATTGTCTTCAAGAATAGACTTAATTTCGATTTGACACCGCTTGCCCATTTGATCAGCGAAAGTGATATGCAAGAGATGTGCGATGATCGCACCCCATACTTTTGTAAAACCTCATTAATCACCTTGGTCAGCAGTAAATGAGTACCATTATCTGTGATTAGTGCCCGAGGTGTTCCAAATCGTGAGAATATGTGGCTGCGAAGAAATTGAGCCACTACCTTACATCAAGCAGGGTCGGAATTGCTTCAACTGGGCCTTTAGACATAGTCTATCATTTAGTAGAATGTACAAAGTTATTAGCATGGGGGAAATGCTCCCATGAAATCCAGCCCCCATAAGTCAAATAGTTTACTTCCGTATCGAAAAATATGCCTGGTCTCTTTCTAGAAATACTCTGCCTGGCTGACATTTGTCACATGTGGATACGAAGTAGATGAGCATCTTTAACAAGGTAGGCCAAGAGGAAAAACCTGACTGAGAACTTGGTCATGTCTGCTGGGCTACCAAAATGTCCACCGTGTGGTAAAGTGTGGTGCTGGTTTAAAACATCAAGCCATTTCATCCTAGCAATACATCTCCGACCACCTGATCAAAGAATGTTCGAGGATTGGCTCTCCCAATAGTAGTGTTTCAAGTGGGCAAAACCCTTTCTCGTTGATAGTTAAATTCGGAGCAGATTACCTGCCACCAAATAATTCACATAATCTGCAAACCATGGAACGGCCCTCTTGTCCTCAATAGCTAAGAGTTTCTCATCGAAATTGCCATTCACGTGAACATCACCGCCTTCCAATCGCGGAAAGATGATCCGCCACTAGGTTCTCGTTGCCTTTCTTTGTCTTTAATCTCAACATCAAATTCTTGCAGCAAAAGAACCCACCGGATTAATCGAGGTTTAGCGCTCTTCTTAGTCATCAAGGCAATTTAATGGCGCATCGACTGTGACTACTACCTGTTACCAATCATAAGGCTTGAATTTTGTCAAAGGCAAAGACAATAACCAAAAGTTCTTCTTCTCAGAAGGGCGCACCAACTAAGCATCATTCAAAGTTCGCCGCATAAATAGATTACTTGGAAATTTTTTCTCGCTGCCTACAAAGATCGCCTCAATCGTAAAATCGCTTGCGTCACACATAAGTTCAAAAGGAAAAGACCAATCTGGAGCCACGACAATAGGGGCCGAGATCAACTTGTCCTTCAACACTGAAAAGGCATGCAAACACTGCTAATTAAACTCAAATCGGGATCCTCGACCGTGGCGTTAGACAACGGTTAACTGAGAGAAATCCTTTATGAAGCCCCGTAAATCCAGCGCGGCCCTAAAAAGCTCGAATCCCTTTACCGATGAGGGTGGAGGTAACTTTTCAATCGGCTCAATCTTCGCTCTGGCCTACTCTCTATCCCTCTCACAAACCGATGCCCGAAAGTACAAAACCTCTTGCACTACAAACGGCACTTTTCCCAATTGAGCACCGATTGGTCTCCTGCGAACTTCACTAATACGATCTCAAGTTTTCCCCAAACAATGTCAAAAGAATCGCCTAATATCAAAATCGGTCCATGAAGATCTCGATTGTCTTCAACCATGCTCGAGAAAAATGGCCATCATACATCGTTGAAAGTGCCAGGCGTGATATACGCCCGGCGGCATCCGCCACGCGAATGCAGTCCCGCACATGCGAATGTCGCTTTTCTCCCATCTTCAAGCATAGCAATTTGATTGTAGCCTGACATCCATCCAAAAGCAACAAGATTCATGACCATTAATCGATCCGCAATATCCGGGATCAGAACCAGAATTAAATGATCTTTCGAGCGCGCTTTGTTCGGGCCTGATGATCAATACAAACTTCAATTTAACGCTCGAGAAGGCGTAAGAAGATGTTATTTTCATTTGATGACAAGTCCCTTCTTCTGCAGACTACTCGAACAGACTTACCCATGTATCACCGAATGGATAAATCACCCCAAAGATTCAGCTGGTTTTTAAACTCCTTTTCTGACTAATTTTCATTGCTCCGATTCAACCTCCTCAAATAGCTTCTACTCGAGGGTTTATGTCCATCTTCAGTGTAACACGATGCATGCACATAGAAGGGCTTAATCCTTTGAATCTAATAGAGACCACCCGCGCACTTTATGATCTCGAAGGACCTCAATAATCCTTCTCCTAATTCGGGCCAAGGATTGTTGTGATGATCATCGTAAAGTGATGCCCAAGGTATTTATACTTCAAATGGCTAGGTAGTGCTTTGTTCCATCGTGGGTGGCTGGTTCAATCGATGGCACTCATGCTTTAGCTCCTTCACCTAGAGATTCGAAGTATTTCCTCCTATTGGGTCCAAAAGAGTCCATCCATTTAACATATTCCTCGCCGTACTCATGTTCCTCGAATCATTCCTCACTAGGCTAGCCTCCAAAGGGTCATGAGACAACTGCTAGACACTATACTCTACTATCTCGCTATGAAGACGAAACAAAAGTGCTATTTTGAGCCCTAGTTCAAGATAGGTTTTGGTTTTTTGCGCACCAATCATATCAATTAAGACAATTGACGTGTGTGGTCCACTTAGTATCATGCCATTTCGAGTTTGTTTTCGTGTGATTTTCGGTGCTCTTGAATACCCTAATTATTTAGTTCAAGTCCGATGTTAAGATATACCAAATGTTGAGGAATCGTTTGTTTTCTCAACCATCAAAAATGAAGGAGTGTAAAGGAATATGAAGGAAAGGGATGCGCAAGTAAAAAGAGGGGGATGCAAAGTGTGTAATAAAGCGTAAAAAATCCCGTGAATTCTCGCTATGATTGCTAAAATTTCATTGATTGCGAAAATTTCGCAATGCTAATGTAAATTCTCGCTAGCTGTTAAAATTTACTCATGCCTAACTTAAATCAACCAATTTCGCTATTCACATACTTTTCGCTAGGTTAATAATTAAGTAGCTACGTAAATTATCAAGCCGATAACGAAATTTCTCACCCCGCTATCTCCAGAATTTCCTAGGTTATACTTAAATCTCGCTAGGCTGGCGAAATTCGCTTATGCTAGCGAAACTCTATATAGCGAAATTCCGCCCCGTGTTTTTATGTTTGTGATCCAAAACGACCTCGTTTTTTTGTTTATTTACCATTTTATCTCTATCAGAATTACATATTTTAGGCATTTTGGTATTTCACACATCTGTATGGCTATATGTTTCAACTTATAGATTTGTAACCCTAACTTTTTAATCTTTCGCATACCGCAGCCTTTCATTTTGCTCTCTCTCTCCTCTTTCTTCTTATTTTTTCATGACAAACACTCCTCTGAGATGACAACCTCGTAGGATGTTCGTTGCACTCCCTTCCTCCTTGGAACATGGTGGCCAATCGTGAATGTCCTCAAAGGTAAAAACAATGTCCTCATGTTTTTCACGAAAGCATTTGTTCTCTTTTACTGTTTCTGTATATCACTTTTTAGGTTTGAATCACTATGATGTACCCTAAGTGGCCGCGACTGCAAGCTTTCAAGGTTCGTTGACGCTACTACTAGATCCACTCCGATGCCCATTTAGTTGTCATTTATGAGCTCCCGCAGTTAGATCCTGATGGTTTTAACCGCTTGAAACATTAAGGGGTAACAAATGCTATATATTAAAAGAAATGATTTAGTGGTTTAGGTTTTAGTTATATGAATATCCTGTCGGGAATGACTATATTTCTATGTTCCCCACGCAGGAAAAAGACCCGAGGACATGTTATTGCCTTTAAACCCTAAACCAAAGGGGTCTAAAACTCAAGGAGTTCTCTATTTTATTTAGCTATTTCTTTCAGTTTGAAAACCACTAACCCAATCGTTTTTTCTCAAACCTTAAAAATCCAAATTTGATTCACCAATTTTCGACTTCACTCAAATCATTTGTACGAAGAAAACCCATCCCCTGTTCGACCCTAGATCACTATACCGGCAAGAGTTTGGACTATGACAGAGGGAGGAACTTAGGAATATAAATTTTGTTGATTCCGCATCACTCCTACCGGCACGACCAAATGGCGTCGTGTCGGATGGTGCCTCGAGTGCATTTTGACTGTTGAAACACCAGGATCCTCATCACAAGTTTTCGCAATTTCTTTATATGTCATTGTTATTTTTTTTATTTTATTTTCATTTTATATAAAAAAAAAAAAAAGAAAATTTCCTGCAGGACTGTTTTTGGTGTTGTCTTATGTTGCCTTATTTCTACTACAGGATTGAATTTTCAGTGGGTTTGAATTGTGGCCAATGGAAGAGGGAAGGCAATACAGTGAGTATTCAAGGAGAGAACCTCTAGGGCATATATGACAACGAGAATTATTGAAACCTTGCATGGCAAAGTCAAGAACTCGTGGAGTAGAACCCAAGTGAATATAGGTCCACAGGACTACGCAGACCAATGGATGAGTTCACCATATGGCAAGAACCATAGTCAAGCAATCACACAAATTCCTCATGGGAAACCTTCACAATATGCACCCTCCCCGAACTCCTTATTATGCCCCCATTTCAGCGCAAGAAGAATTCACTCAACCCCATCCCCATGAACAAGCCATCCCGAACTTGAGCAAACAAGTGGATAATTTCATGTATGGAGCAAAGGGCGTGATCGGCTCAGCAATCGTGAACCGACACAAGAGAGAGCTCCCTGAACAAGAAATTGGATGGGTTCCAAAGTGAAATGGAGCTTAAATTGGACAACTTGTAGTGTTCAATTTTAAAGCTTGCCCAGCAGCTTGATCATGCAGAGGAGGAGATTCAAGAGGATGAGTACTTTTGATCAAACAATTTTCGGGTGACAGTTCAACCGCAACTCTCGAGGAATTGAAAGTGAATCGTAGAAGCTCCCCGAACTCCAGATGCCTGTGTGCATTTTCGCCTTGGAAAAAAAGCAGTTAACAAATCAGTGCCTGATAATCGAGAGGGCAGCAGATGGCAAATGGAAGTGCTCTAAAAGAATGTCCTTCAATCCACCCCTTTAAATGAACCCCACTACCACCGCCTGCCACTAAATGCCCACCGCCGCAGCCTCTCTCCACCGACCAAGCGTATATCCCGCTCATAAACTTCAATCCCAACACAAAACCTCTGAAGCACCCACCACAAAGGCCACCCATCACCATTGCGGCCGCAAAACATTAGGAACCAGCGGCCATTGTGGCCAAGCCTCCGCCTACTACATCAAAGACACAAGCAAACGCTTCACATTGCATGGCAATGCTGGTTGGTTCGTGCCGTTCGATTTGGAGCATCCGAACTCGACATTTCTAAGCTCCACCTGGCTCCAAGAAATTTGGGATATGCTATTTGCAGCAAATGCAGCTAGCCTTCAGATCCATCGACGATACACCACCACGAGAGTGTGGCGACTCACTTCCCTAGCTTCCAATCCCTACCCAAAGAGACACAAATATACTCTTTGGTTGTAGAAAAGTTAGAGTCGGGAGTGGAATCTATCACATTTTGTTTGCTTTAAATTTTTATTAATCGGGTCACTTATTTGTATAGGATTGTTCAGGATGTAAGTATTAGCCAATAGTAGGCAGTTGTCTTTTTGTCGTGTTTCTGCTCTTACCTTTAGTTGGACAATTGAAATCTCAGATGTTACCTAATGATATAGAACAATTCCAGCATGATTTGGGCTTTTAAATAATCGAGGCTTTAGTTAGTCCAACCTTGAACTTTCCCCTTGAAGCTAATCCACACACCGCACACCGACATACCAATAGGTTGGAGAAGCTATATGCCCTTTCCACTTTGCAAAGCCGACCTAAATTTGTTGACGACCCATAATAGGTTTGTGTTACCCATGTAAGAAGACCACGTAGTCTTCCAAAGAAAAGAAAGCAAAGAAAAAGAAAGGAAGAAAGAAAATAAGCCGTGACGTTTGCCTTGAAACCCGAACACAATTAAGGGGTATATGGCGTGAAGCCTTGTAAAGCCCGATGCCTAAGCCTTAATTGGCTGGGAGTCATCGACTAGTGTTCGCTACACGGTGAACGGGTAGAGCTTAACAGACAGTAGGTGCTCAATTTCGAAATCATTCTAGAGTCCTGGGTTTTAAGCCTGCAGAGCCAGGTCAAGCATCCTTTGGCTTGATGCCCTAAACCCAATTGGCTAAGTCATCTATGACCCCGCGCACGTGACTTTGGTGAAGTCGAGATCTAGCATCGCACCCACAATGGGACCAAATAAAGAAATAAAGAGCGTAGTTTAATCCCCATTTAGGTTGTTCGCCAGCTTTAAGGTCATGCGTAGCTAGGTTGAAGGAGGGAATACTCTTTGGGAATTCATTGGTTTAATCATTATATTGAGAATCATTAGATCTTTGGTGGAAATTGTGCTGATATTCTCGAACCGATATCATTTCTAAAACTAGTTCTTATATGGTTTTTGCTCTCTCATGTCAAGCTTTTGAATGTGGTGTAAAATTGTTCATTTTAAAGGTAATGTTTATCTCGTACATACACTTTTGAACCATACATACTTTTGGTAAAATCACAAGATGCATCCCATTATTGTTTTAGCATCGCTGCGGACTAGCAACGTGCTCACAGGGTGTGACAAGGCCCAAAAAGTGCTATTTCGAGCTCCTATTCAAGATAGCTGATGCTTTACACTAATCTTAAGATCACTAAGCTAATTGACGTGGTGTCCACTTAGTACCATTGATGCCATTTCAGTTTGTTTTGGTGATTTTGGGTGCATTGAATTACTCACCATTTAGTTCAAGTCCGATGTTAAGATATATACCAAATGCCGAGAATCACTGTTTTCAACCACAAACATATGGCGTGAATATGAAGGAAAGTGGGACAGCAAAAGATGATACAACAAAGTGTAACCTCGCATTTTCGTGACGGTTGGTAATACTGGGATCATTAAAATTTCTTTAATCCTAGTGAAATTGGCACTATGAAGAGCTAAATTTCCGCTAGCTAGCTTAAATTTACCGTGCTCAGCGAATTAACTACAATTTCGCTTATTCACATAATTTTCTAGCTAATAAATTAATCGTTGATACGTAAATCTCAATCTCGCTATCTCTCAGAATTTCGCTAGGCTAGCTAAATTTGTTACATTAAATTTTTCTATGCTAGCGAAATCCCCGCATAGCGAAATTCCGCCTCGTGTTTTTTATGTTTGTGATTCAAACGACTCCCATTTTGTTTATTTACCATTTCATTCCTATCAGGAATTACATATTTTAGGCATTTTTGTATTTCACATCTTCAGATGGCTATATGTCAACCATAGATTTTTGTAACCCTAATTTTTAATCTTTCAGTACATACGCGCAGCTTTTCATTTTGCTTTCTTCTCTCTCCTCTTTCTCTTATTTTCTCGGCTACCAAACACTCCTCTGAGGATAACAACTCAGAGGATGTTTGGCTGTGACCTCTCCTCCTTAGAAGAGGAGGGCCACTGCGAATACCAAGGTAAAACACTGCCTCATGTTTTTTTTCACGCAAGCATTTGTTCTCTTTTACCAAGCTTCGTATATCACTTTTAGGTTTGAATCACTGTGGATGTACCCCGAAAGGGCCGCATTTGGCAAGCTAAGGTTCGTTGATGCTTACTACTAGATCCACCGATGCCCATTTAGTTGTCATTTATGAGCTCCTGCAGGTTAGATCCAGTGATGGTTTTAATCAAGCTAAATGACAGGTAACAAAATGCTATATATTAAAAGAAATGATTTTGGGTTTTAGGTTTTAATGTCATATGAAGATCCGGTTCTAGAAATGACTATATGTCATGTTCCCAACAAGCAGGAAAAGACCTCGAGGACATGTTAGTTGCCTTTTAAACTCAAACTGTAATTCTTGTAAAACTTCCATGAGTTCTATTTTACATTTTAGTTTTTATTTTTTCAGTTTGCAAACCACCAACCCACTGTTTTTACCCAAACCTTAAAATCCAAATTTAATTCACCATTTTTGACTTCACTCAAATCATTTGTACGAAGAAAACCATCCCTCGTGTTCGTGAACTTTGTACCACTATATCATAAATAGTCACTACTGGGCAAAGAGGAGGAACTTAGAATATAATTCTTGATCTCCACATCATTCCCACTGTATGTTCTAATCAAGGAAGCAAGTATCACTTCCGGATGCCTCATCGTCAAATGACATTGAACTGACTCATTATTCAGACTTAATTTTAGTTTTTCCTCTGAATATCAATCACGCCCGCCTCACAGAAGAAACTGGCTTCACCCAAGATTATGGGCAGGCTTCTTTATCCCCTTCCATATATCTAATACAATGAAATCTCGCTGGGAAGATAAATCTGTCAACTTTCACGAGGACGCCTTTCTATTACTCCCTCTCGATGCTTCAAAGATCATCATGAGCTTATGTGGACTGCGGGCTAATTCCCAAGCCCTCGACCACCCGATCATGCAGTCCAGTCCCAAACCATGAGCGTTTATTTCTTTTAATGTCATTAATTAAACTTTAGTTATCGTTTTATTAAATTTTAGTTTTCAAAGTGTCGCGACTAAACCCCTGACTTGACTAGATTACGATTCAAGCCTGAGTCTCGCATTCGATATTTCAATTATCTTATCAAAACATTTGGCTTGTCTTATTCATTTTAGATTTTGTACTTCATGGAAGATTTCATTTTGGGCAAGCCCATAGACATTTTACCATTAACACCAAAGATTCATGAATGTCACATTTAACAAATGCCTTTACAAAAATAAGGATCCGTAGTTCAAACTGCTTTTACAAATGTCAATGTTTGAAAGAAATGGTAATGCATATGACTCGAGCATACCCGTAATTCCTTCTCTATGACTCGAGCTCCTCGACCTCGGGTCTTGCTTCTCGATGTCTATCACGTACCGGCGCACAAAGACAATACGCTAAGCATTCTTAGTGGTTTTATAGTCTGTATTCATTTTCATTCATATAAATCATGCATTTATTTAAAATAATACTTATAACACTGTTGTAATGTAAAAGATTACTATACAAATATAATTCTTTCAAATGTCATCCATCGCTGTTGTTCCTGTATTGTGATTCCGCCATAATCATGAATTCGACATCCATGACATTCGGGCCAGAATCCTGGCCGTTTGTCATTCAAGAGTAATGTGGTTTCACATTCATTACCGCCTCACATATGACTATAGAATTCCGACATTCACGGCGTATCCGCTTGGTGAATCCTGCCTTGTCACATTCAAGAGCAATGATTCAAGATTAGACAAATACGGTTACCTTCATAATGAATTCACTGGTAATTCCGTCATGTTGGTCATTCAATAATACATTTCAAATCAATTTACTTTTATGCAATGAATTCGCTTTTAGCTCAAATACACGCATACATGCAGATATTTGTCAAACATTTCAAATACTAATCATTCAACTCGATATATATGCATATTTCGCAAATAGAGAAATATGAGAATAAAGAGCGTAGTGAACAAACTAATAAAAGAATCACATAGAACAAATAAAGAATAAAGAACGGTATAGCAGAGCTGGAGAAGAATAAAGAAATCCTGCATAGAATGTACCAATTATCGATTCCTGCTTTCTTTTCGATGTCAATCCTAGGTCGTTATCGCCTTCACCCGCACTCACTACTACAATTGACCACTCTAGTGATTAAGCAAATAATCATACTAACGACATCGCCGAGGCAGTTTAAACTTTGCGGAGGCGGCGAGGTATGGTATGTTTTTGACTTAGTCTCATTCTTATTCCTCTAAGAGTCTACTTACTCATAAATTGAATTTATTCCAATCTGATTATCCGACCAAAGTTATGGCATTTTCATGCCAACTAATAAATTTACCGATTACACCGGGACGCTTGGTATTGCTCATTTTTCTGGGGTCTTAACTTCATGCCACACTCCCAGGTCATTTTTATTAGTTTAAAGCTAAGGTGCTAAGGGTTCTATTTGTCTGAATCACCCAATTCAGAGCACAACTTCAGTTAATGCTTCAAACAACCCTGACTACTCTATGTCCAAAGTCGATGGTACCTTCGCACATAGTCCCACTTTGAGGAATTTTTAGGCCACTTCTAGGATCAGAATTCTGACGATGCCTTCTCGCTTCTGGTTCTCCTTGAATTCTATTTTACGTAGCTACTTGAACACCGAAACTGATAATGATAGTTATAAATAAAGACAAAATTAGTCAACAGAAAACCGTAACAAGTTGTACTGGTAGCCAAGCTCTAGTTGCATCAGAACTTGGCCAAAATGACCAGAATTGAATCACCAAGCTCTGTCACAGAGCCTAACTCAAACGCCCTGCACGGTATTTTCTCCCATTTCTTTTTCCATACTTTTGAACCCCAATCAACTCAGAGTACCTCATAAACACTTCAAGATCACTTCAAATTCATCTTATGATCTCTTTTCTACTCAATTTATCATTCAATGGATATCTTTCATCAAACCTTTCATGATTTCTCCCCAACAACAATTCTAATATGGGTCATAACCCATACACATACCTAATACACAATTTTTAAATAGGTTGAGTCTGGAACCAAAACCCCTTTATTTGCAAATGTTCCAAATCCAACCTCAAAGGGAGATCCATGTCATTCTTGTACTAATGCACCACAACATCTTGAATGTTGGTGGCTCAGGTGATCTCTTCCAATAAAACTAATAAAGGAGGATCAATTCTCCTTCCAAAGCCCTAAAGAACCAAAATATATTTGATTCTAAGACAACATACCTTGACTGGACCTCCTCCTCCTTCTTCTTCTTCCTTCTTCCTTGTTTTCTTTGCCTCTTTCTCTCACACGCTACTTAGGGCAATTTGATAATTAATGCATTTGGTTTGGTTTTTTCATTTTTAGTATTAACCTTTCATAAATTGCAACTAGCCTCATATCTTTAATTTTGGCAATTCAACTTGTTTTAATCTATTGTGTCCATCTTGTACTCCCCTCTCATGATTTTTAACTTCCCTTATAGTATTTTAAAATTTTCAGCCCTTGTTTTAGCGCTCAAACTTCCTGTTCAATCTACAATACAATTTGTCAATTCATCACTTTTCCTTAAAAACTCAAGTTTTGCTCAATTCATACCTTAATATATAATAAAAATTATTATGTACCTGTATATTGGGCGTTGCAAGGATCGTAGCTCCGCGGGCCTCAACTGATCCAAATGCGAAAGATATGGCATGAGATTAATGCTGGCACCTAAATCACATAAAGTCAAAGATAGCATTTCAATAGAAAATGGATAGTGAACTACTGGTCTGAGCTTCATGCAAATTTTTCCTGCTGCACTACATTTTCGCTGTTAACTGCTTCGGAACTCAGCCAATCTTCTTCAGATTAATTATTTTTTCATACCTCTATAGAACTGGCATTTCGTTTGTGGCATCGCAAACGGATATTGATGTGTAACTTTTTGAACACTCCATGAATGAGAACCATTATATTGGTGCTTCTTTAGGCGTCAGGGATATGGAATCAAGGTCATTCCATCGTTTCGCAAGTTTCCTCAGACTGCTTCTCCCGAGGTTGTCTCTCCTCATGATCATTTTATCAATAATGACCTCCCTCGCCTCTACCTCTTCTACAATGTGGGGTTGACCTCGTGTTTCAATTCCTACCACTTTCAAAGATGATCGCTTTAACATGTTCCTATTCCCATCTCTTCGCGGTTTATTTCGACTGCTTGGTAAGGAACCCGGGTTGCCTTCTGGCCAATAAGTTTGCTATTCGACCCATTTGTACCTCCAAATTTCTCACAGGCCGCTTGATCGCTCAACTAGTTTGCTCGCCACGATATTCGCCTTGGTTTCATCTATGCAGAGTGTGAGAGGTCAGCACTGGGCAAGGGCTTATTCTAAATCCACCTTCTTCAGAGGTGGTTCATCGAATTCTGCCTCATGGCATGTTATTCCGATTATTTCTCCATCCATACCCTGATTGTTCGACCGCTCGGACTGATTATTACGCGCATCTCTTGGCTTTGATTCTCGATTCGATAATCGTCGCTCTATACCAGTTCTCGCTGCTGCGGATCGACTCGGATTAACCTCGACACATACTGGTAGGCTTCGTTTCTATCGCTTTGGTTTCGACCGCACTGCGGCTATTGTGTCAGTTCCCTCCACGTAATCTCACACAACCCCATGGGTCAGTTCGTATGGCATTTGTTGTACTCATTGCCTAGTCAATCGCTTGGTCACCGTGCAACATGATAAATCGATTGCTGGTAACTTCATTATCTTGTGCCACCCATATTTTTACTCGGTGCGCCTCCCTAGGCCACGATTTGTATCACAAGGATCTTCCGTGACTTCATAGCTTGATCCGTGGTTTTCTTCATTGCTGCTCCTCCACCCAAGGCCTCAATCATCGTCTGGGCCAAGGCTCTCGTACCCCATTATGTAAAGTACGTGGACTGCATCCATCCGGTTAGTCGGTGATGCACTTCTCATTAGTTCGTGAATTGTTCCATGCCTCCCGCCAAAGCCCCTCTAGTTGCCCAAAAGTGTTGGATTTCAAAATGTTGTGCACCAAGGCTGAAGAACTCGTAATGAATTTACCAACCGTCTAACGGCAATTGAATCTCGCGATCACTCTAGTTAGCCAATGTCGCTCTCTATCACCTAAATCACATGTGGGAACACCGCAGTCAGAGAGCTTCTTCAAGAACCCACTGTACTTGATCGTGATCTCAAACTCTCACGTAGGCTGGTCAAATGCATATTCTGGATCTCACGGGTAATCCATGAAACAAGATGTTTCGGGAGACCAGAAGGGGTAACCTGACTTCAACTCAAGTTGTTTGCTTGAATTGGTGGTCTTCTTATAGTCAGTCAACTACGCGGTGGTAGAGCAAACCTCTAATAACATGAAGGATCATCTGGTCAGATAAATGTCGGCTGAGATTCCTTCCACATTACCATTTCTACTTCTCTGCCTGCTTTTGCTCACTCGCAAGATCCTCGCTTTCATTGTCACTCTATGTTTATAAATTTCTGATCTCGTCACTTCTTCGTTTCCCCACTTATTCGTAAAGTTCTTCGGTCTCAGATCAAATGTATGTCATCAACCCGACCTTGTTTGGCACGTACTCAACAAATCTAAATCAATCACACACGAAACAACAAGACCTAATTACCACACTTGTAAAAAAACAAATAAAAAATGTAAATTCAGAGTAAATATCATCTGCTTTTATTCTCTATATCAATCTTAACCCATCCTCAAGAATCGCGCCAAAACTTGACAAAGTCGAAACTGGTGTGTAAAATATACGCCATGTATACAAAATGCTGCCTCATAATATAGCAAGATCAAAGTACTTATATCGATCCATCAGATGTGAGAATTGAATACAAAGATGTGTTTTTTAGATATTATCTAAATAAACATATTGTGAGAAAGGAATCAATTGTGTGAATTCCAACTAAACTATTGATCTTAATGAATCATCGTATCATGATTATGGCTACACCGCACGCTCGATGATTATTTAAAGACGAGTTTATTCGGCTTTATTTGATGATTTCTAACGCTAGAGATTCTTTGTTTACTAGATACCCTCTCTCTCGAGGGGTGCACTACTATCTCGCTTAGTAGAGTTAAGGTCTCTATCCTAATTCCCAGACTAAATGCTTAAATGTTCTAACCTTTATTTCCGCTACCTTCTGCTCTGAATATCTCTCTATTCACCGACTCAACCAAAGGTCGCTTCACTCATATCCCTAGGTATCCTCATCTCTCGAATCTCTGATCTCTAGCATGAACATCCTATCGTTGGCCAAACATTACCATGTAATTGATCACACAGTAAAGCAGATGTCAATAACCATAAACAATGACAATATAAATTAATCAACTTTAATCCATCCAATGCATGTGGTTCAACAAGTCCTGTGTATAGATCTAGAACATAATGATCACGAAAAACACAAGTATGTGATACATATAAAACATAAGTTCCATTTCTTGTCCAAATCAAAGAAACAATACAAAAGTTCGCCTTTTCTTCAAGGTCGATGTCACGCGCTCTCGATCAGGCTCTATCCGCATGCTTTCCGATGCTCCAATCCCCGCTCCATTTTAATGCCAGAGCAGAATTTAACACCACACACGAGATCGCTCCCGGACATGCGCCAGGCTGACTTGCACAAGATTTGTGGATCTCAACGTCGCGACGTGGGACGTCGTGACGCCGGACGCCGCAACGCCTGCACTTTCACGCATAGCCTCCCTTATGCTCCACAAAATTTCTTCCAACAGCCGCTTGGCCCAATGTACCGCATCCACACCAAACCACCACCCAGAGTTCCAGCCACACACCATGAAATTTAACTATAAAATGTTATGCAATGAAAACTGACGTGGTAAGAATGTGAGTGTTTTAGGCACTCATCATTAGATCCATATGGCGAAATATCATGCATTATCTCATATGATGCTCAACATACTAGTTAGTTGTGAATAAGGAAAGTATGTTATTGCTTTGCTTGAGGACAAGCACAATACTAAGTTTGGGGTGATTTAGGTTAGCTTTTATTGGTGCAAAATATAGCGTAATTCATGATTTTGATCCTATCTAAGCACCCTTCTTACTCATTTTCATGCGTAACCCCCTATATTTGTGTATTTTGTAGAAACGAAGAAAATGAAATGAAAAGCAAGCAATTTGGGCAAGAATTGAGCAAGTTATGCAAGGAAGAAGTTGTGGTACCATAGGATTTTATGGTCACGACCATAGGTCAATGCAAGTTGAAACCTATGCAACCAAGTCTCGGCATGGTCGCGACCACATTCGCAACCATAGAACCTATTTTTAGCAAACACTTATAGTGTGGTCACGACCATAGCATAATCTTGTAGCTATTTTGTATTCAACTTTCTATGTGGTCATGACCATAAGCCCTTTATGGTTGTAACCACATGATGATTTGGCCTAGTTTACTTCCATTTTTGGGCTCATTTTGGCCCACTTTTCGAGGTGTATTTAAGGGTTTTTTTTCACACATTTCTAGGGCTCAAACTTAGAGAAAGGGAGGCTCTCTTCTAAGGTTTTCCCTTTTCAACGCTTTGTTCCATTTTTAGATTAGATTTTCTTTAGATTTGATAGATTTAGGTTTTATTTGTGAAGACTTTGGTTTGTAATTGAATATCGATGGAAATACAACCTTATAGAGTGTGGATTTCAGCTTAAAACTCTAGATTGAAGTCATTTGCAACTTAAACTCTGTTTGTATTTCTATATCTTGTCCTTCTTCAATTTCTACAATTTTATGTTTATCATTAACATGAATTTGTGGATTTTGATGGCTGAAATGGTTGGTTAGACATTCTATAGGGTTGGTTATCAGATTTGATGTTAAGTCCATTTAATATTTAGTTTGGTTGGATGTTTTATGCTTGATTTGTTGTATTTGGTGTTAATACTTGAATACTGGGTTTTGGTTGGACTGGATTATGCTATAACTGATGTCTGATGCTCTTACTATGGTATCCTTGGTGATGCTTATTAAGCTCCCAAATCTTATTCCTGATTCTCTTAAGGTGTGAATTCCATTGATCTGGATTTGAATTAACTTAATGGCTAGTATAATTAGAAATGTCTAAGATGTTTAATTTCATTAGAAGGGGACACCAAATGTATTAAGTGAGGTTGCAAGGACATAACTGTGACCAATCCGAGCTTAGTCCGAGTAGCACTATTATAAGAACGTAATTGTGACCAATAGAGCTCCGTAGGTAAATTTTCCTTTGAAAAGTAGTGCCCTATCGACCTAGAATGATGTAATTGTGAATCGGTGGATATTGTGAAAAAATACAAGGGGGAACAAGAAAGTGGGATCCTTGTATCGTAGCCTTGGACCAATTCAAGTTATAATTCATTCAACCCTGGCCTTATCTAGATGAATCATTCAACATCAATGACGATAACTGTGACATCCTAAAACCCGAGGGTCCGTTGACCTACCGTCAACCTACGGAAAACTCATGGATATTAGGTGACCCAATACCTCACTATTATGTCCCTTTTACCGGGATCCATAATTTAGAAAAAAAATAAAATGGACAGAGTCTCCTTTGTACGGGGAGCTCTATTTAAAACCCAATATGTACAATATATAATCACATGACCCATCCGAGGCCTAATATAAAATGACCCACCGAGTCCATTTATGAGTAAAAGTGGCCCTACTAGGCTCATTTATCTGTACTAATAAATATATAAGGCTATATCATAATAGTCCTTAAGAGTTTAAATACAACACTCTTATACAAAATATATATATCAAAACTGAATTGTTCTAATAAATTTTACAAAATAACTATCAAAGACACAATCCAGCCTTCTTCACAATTACAGCCTCGAATGAGCATTGTCCTCCGATGTTTGTCTTGCACCTAAAATGTTTCCCATATAGGGTGAGCCACGCCCAATAGAGAAAACTCCTACAAGGGCTACTCCCCACCTAAGTGCATAAGCAATGGTCATGTTCATAATTTACACTCACATTCTGAGCAAAATGTAATTTCTACCATGGAATCCTACATGCCATGAAATGAGATAAGACTCAAACATGTACCATGCCCCGAGCCCTTACCGACTCCCATGACACCTGAGTCCTTACCGACTCCTATCACACAATGCCAAAGCCCATGCATGATAAAATCCATCATTTTTGGACTACATCTAATGATCATTTTACAAAACAAATTCATTTATTTTCAAACCAAAAGCTTTTTGGAAGTTACACCTCCATGATCATTTGTATTCAAAACACATGTGTCTTTTTAGGGGTAGTGATTTTTGGTGTCACACTGTAGATTTTACACACCGAGACACTTTTACGAGCTTTCACCACTAGAATTATGTCTAACAACAACTAACGGGTCTTTCACCCGAGGGGTGTCTATCACTGCTTGATATTACTTAACACAAGTTTTCTTTACCACATTATTCAACTCATGGCGACTCGTTGGACTTCGCCCACTCACCAAGCCCAATTCCAACTAAACACCAAAATGCAATGTTCATTTTTAAACCATGCATCACACCCATCTGTCGTGATGTCCCCATATTCACGTACTCATTGCATGTTATATCATGCCACATGTACAATCAATGCTACACGAAAAACTCAAACCACACAATTCATCATGGGTCATGGATAATTATCTTAATTGCATATAATTTCCATACAATTACACATTCCGTGTCAATATATTTATACACACATATATCAACATCTTATTACACAACTACCACCCAGCATGTTATTCAAAACCAAGCAACAACACCCTTGATACTTGAGGCCAAGTGTGCCATATACTATGCCCACAAAATAGTCCACAAAACGGCCCCAAGACAAGCCATAATCCACAAAACCGCCCCAAGACAAGCCATAAATAGGATACCAAACCAGCCATCCATAGGCCTCAATCATGCCCTAAACAAGACATGAAAACAGTCTCATAGTATCACTGAATTCAGTCTTAAAACATGGACACAAACAAATAAATAGCCTAAGCTGTGGCAATCCCGAGAATGAGATGGACCATAACTTGAGATGTAGAGGTCCAATTTGGGCATTTCAAATTCCTAACATCAATTTCACAAATACAGCTACAAATTCTATGAAGAACACGAGTCCAAATTCCCTCCATTTCTCAACCGAAAACCAGTTCCAAATTATGGACATAAACAATTAAACACCCTAAGTTGTGACAGTCCCTGGATTGAAATGGACCATAACTTGGGTTGTAAAGGTCTAATTTTGGTGATTCAAAAGCCTAACATCAAGTTCACAATTGCATCAACAACTTCTATGAAGAATATGAGTCCAAATTCCTTTCGTTTCCCAACTAAAAACCAGTCCTGAATTCTAGACATAAACAATTAAATAGCCTAAGTTGTAACAGTCCCGAGAATGAAATGGACCATAACTTGAGCTATAGAGGTCCAATTTGGGTGATTCAAAAACCTAACTTCAATTTCACAATTGAAGCTACAACTTCTATGAAGAAGACGAGTCCAAATTTCCTCCATTTCCTAACCAAAAACCAATCCCAAATTTTGGATAGTGTGTTGGGTCAAAACAGGGCAGCATTCCCAACAGTCCTAAAATCCAACCCAAACAACCCTTTAGTGTGGAAAACATAGCCAAAATAGCCCCTTATGATAGAAAACACAACCAAACAACTCTTAGGGTGGAAAATAAACCAAAATAGGAAGAATCCCTACTTCTTTAAGCATAGTAGCACGAGAAGGAAGCCTCCTTAGCTCGAAATCCTTGATTTCCCGAAATCTACTCCTTTGGATATTTGGTGAAATCTCTCATTTTTGGTATGTACACGTTGCCCCTCAGCTTTATAGATGAACTTTCACTCTTCGACGACTCCGACTGTAGAAACTCCGGGAGGATCGAAGAGAGTAAGCTCGCCCTCTCATCTCCCTTTCTCTCACGTATTTTTCCAGCAGAAAATGAGACTCTTGTTTCCAAAATCTGATTTTTCTAAATCCTCAACAAATGCCCAGCGACGTGTGTACGTATCACTGACTTGTTAGAGTACATTTCAGGTCCCGAAACAATTTTTTTGGTCCTGGTTCAAGTTCAATTTATTTTATGTGAACTTTACTTAATTTATTTTCCACTTCCGAGATTTTTCTCAAAAATCTTGTGTTTTGGGTCCACAAGGCACCCAATGCCTCAAAAATGATGAAAATCTGCATATAGGAATTCCGTATGTTCATGCGGAGATAACTAGGTTTCTTGGTGGATCCACGGTGAGACCTGTTTGCCATCAAGAGATCTAGAAATTTAAAGTAAACGACTGTCTTTGTAAGCGATAATTTACCTTTTACCCTTTTGGAAAAATTCAAAATTATTCGGGTTTATAGCCAATAACCTAGATCCTCTTTAAATGAACTCTCCCGATTTTAATTGTTAATCCGATTTTCACAAATCATTCTTGTTTTTGTTTAGTGTTGTTTTTAGAATTTTCATAATTTCACCTCCATCTATTGAGTCGCTCAAATAGTGAACTACTTTAGTATTTAGGGTACTCAATCCTTGCTAAAACCACACCTTCCCTATAGGATCGATATCTGGACTTTTTAGTCTATTGTATTACTTGTACGACCCATGAGCTTGCGGATATCCTCAACAAACACTTAATCTAAAAAGGTCCTAAAAGACCTAAGTGGAAGCCTAAACAAAACTTCTAAATAATTAAAGTAACTCACCATACACCTAGAGTTTAAACATAATCTAAATCTAATAGAGGACAACCTAGGCGGTGTTTGGGGGATCAACTATAGGTTGATTTTTCAGGTAGATGACCGGGAAACAATAAAACCTATCCAAGTTACCTAAGGAGTGAAATTGTAACTAAGCAAAACTGCAAGATATAATTTTTATTAATTAAAATAAAATTTTTATCATTAACAAATTTTTTTTTATTCAAATAGCCACTTCGACATCATAAAAATTTAAACTTCTCTTAAAATTCAACACTAGGCACATATTGACAAGAGCCTGAAAACGAAATAAATATCCCAATGGAAGACCACCAAAGCCCTTTATGCCTCGATTGGTTGAGCTATGGATGTTAGGCTTGAATCGATTATAAGTTTTGTTGTATTCATGAACTCTTAGTAACCACTTGACATAGAGATGGATCATGGCACGATTCTTTGAGGATGGTGTCCTATAGTTTTTGACTTGTTTAAATTTTTGCTTATTATTTATTTTTGCTATATATTTTCTGTATTAATATTTTGTTTCTATACATTTTTAGTTTTACTTTTGCTTTTTTTTAGTTTAAATTAGATTTGATAATCTTAGTAATTTTTTATAGGTTCTATAAATTGTTTTTAATCTTTCTTTTTAAAGTAATAATCATATTTTGTTGCAGTATAATTTTATTCTAAAAAAAACAAAAAACAAGAGTTCTAAGAATATGACTACTCCTACTCGAAATACCCAAGTTCACATAAACAAGAACAATCCATTGAAAAAAAACTTAAGGAATCAAACTAAGAATGAAGAACACATTGAGGTAGAGCATAATATTCAACAAACACAACACACACCTCATTGACCACTAATAGAGGGTATAGAACTTTATTATATTATAGGAATCCACCTATGGAGGCTACTCCTCCATGCATAGTGCCACCTTTAGAAGATTTTTTAGTGGAACCTTTGTTTGGTTATTTGCATATATATAAATTTTCGATTGAAAACAATCAAATCCGCAAGTGTATGGATCACAAGTAATATAGTGGCTTTTTAATTAAAAACCCCAAGTATCGAACCCATAGGGAAAAATTGGTTTAAATGGCGATTAAGTACCGTGGCTACTAAAGAATTTCACTATCTAAGAGATATGACTGATTGAGATGATGATTAACTAAGATTAAAACTAATTAAACTAACTTAACTCTTGAAAATCAGCAAATGATTGAAGTGAAGTGAAAGAAAACTTTAATGATTAACACTAGGACCAATTGTCTCCATTAATGGGTTTATGACTTATAACCATAAAATATCAATCAAATGAATATATTCTGGTGCTTACCCAAGGAACCCGATATGAGGTTTACACTTTCGTGTCTCCCTCAATTTCTCACACCTCATTCATATTCTCTTTTCGGTCATTCTGGGTAAAACAATGTGATACTGGTTCTAAGGAAAATTAGTCATTGGAAACTCTATTGGTCTCCTTTCGGTCCTTGCGATAGATTTACCTGGGTTATGTTATGATCAATCTCCTTTTGGTCCTTACGATCTTCACATAAAGTTGAATGATGTCCATCTTAATAAAATCCACCTAGTATTATGCATTTCTAATTTCCTAGGTCTCTTTGACTAAGTTAATTCGATTTTAACAATTGTAGAACATTAGAGGTAAAAATTAATTCCTAAGAGGATGCTTCAGTTGTCACTTTGGAATCCCTTGAGCTCTAGGTCTCAACGTCACCCTCTAGCATACCACAATTAGATAAAAAGTTGGGCAATAAAGGAACCACACACATACAACCTCACTTCCTGACATAAATTACTTTAGTCATTCAATAAAAACCCATAAAGTCAATACAACTAGCAGCGTCAGGAGAAATTAGCCACTCATAACAACCTCAAAACCAAACAATTTCATAATTGTACCAAATAAAATACTGAAAGATTAAGAATAAGAGATGAGCTGAAGATCAAGTAAAACTAAAAACCCTAAAAAGTGATTCAAGAAGAAGAGAGGAGAAACCCTAAGGAGGGTGTTCTCCCTCAAAAACCCAAACCCTAAACAAGTATAACATACTACTATTTATATGCATATGGGCTAATGATGGGCACAAAACTCAAAGTTTGTTAATCCAACTTGTCGTCCTTCGCCTAAAAGAAGAGTGGATTTTCACTTTTGTGAAAACAGGGTTTCTTCATCGGCATATTCTTCGCTCGCCCGTAGTGAGACAAGCTTTGCCGCTTAGCGAACCCTTCGCCTCGGCGAACCAAAGTGAATGCAGGTATGTGCTCCTTCATTTGAGCTAATTTGCTCCTTTGTCGAGGCGAGTTTGCTCATGCCTCACAAAGTGAGCTCAGGGGCTGCGGCTTCTTGTATCCTTCAGCTTCACATCAACAACTTCCTCTTCACTTGCTTTCTTCCATCACTTTGCTTGATTTTTCTTCTAATCTTGCAAAACATAAGCAAATGGGGGATTAGTGTAATATTGATGAATGGGGTGTGAATCTAGCATTTGAGTTATATAAATACATGAAAAACCTCTCAAAATGAGTGTAATTCTAGGAACAACCTTACCTGCTTATGGGGGACCCGACCCGGTTCCTATTCTAGCAGGGACCCTCTGGCACTCCCTCGGATTTGAGAGAAACATTTCACTAAACCCTTTTTAAAAATAAATCTCAATTAGAGCGAACCCATTGCTATAAGTTATGCTTTTCCATTAAAACCTTATTAAACATGGTGGTAAATTTTTTTTTTTCTTTTCTTTTAAACATTAAACCCTTTTTATACGATTAAACCTTTTGTAGAAAATCAAGCAGAGTTTCCTCTGTTTTTTGGACATTTCCCAATTTTACAACACCTACAATAAAACATTTTACACTCCCAATAATGTTCGTTTACTCCATCCTTCTGAGTTTATCAAGTCCACCACAAGCAATTTCAAATCAAATTTTAAAATCATTTTCTAAACAACATAGAAATATAAACAATATTTTTATAACCGTTGGGCTCAAGTTGAGGATTACACCCAATCACTTACGTACCTCTATCACACAAAGGATCAGAGCTCTCGTAGTTCATGTCTTTAAAACATATATACATTACAAAATAAAGGTGCACAGGTTGTTATTTACAAAAAGGTCTATACATTTTCAACAAGTGGTCATCGCGTGAGGTGGAAGTGTCATTGGGCCTTAGGATGCTCGAACTACTCGTCAGTCTCTACCCCTAAAAACATTTTTGTAAAAACATTTGGAAAGGGTTGAATTGAGGCTCGGTGAGCCTGATTCATAAATAAAATGTATTTCAGTTTTGTTTCCATTACAGTAAGCTAATAAAGCAATTATATAAATATCTCATTTCAATAAACATTTACTTTACTTTCTTTTCCTTTTTGAATCTGTCATATCCAATGGAACTCACCTACAGTTAACCACTATTGGTCCATGAAAGAACCTCCGATGAAACAGTCTTACGATCACCGATGCTTCAGGCCTAGATAAATTGTGCATTTCTTTTAGATACCATTGCATTATGGAATAAATCATCGTGTTATTAACCCTTTGTACTTTTCAGGCATTGTGATATGCATCCTCTTCTACTTTTCTACTCTATAAAGTCGCTTTCCTTTTCCCATGTACCATGCGCTTAAACACTTTAATTAGACTTTCCTTTAAACTTTTATCTTTGTAACATGAGATAACCATGGATTCAATCATAAACATTTTCATATAAACATATATATATATATATATATATATATATATATATATATACATATATATATATATATATATATATATATATATATATATATTCATAAACATTTCATTTAATATGGAAACCACCAAATCATCTTCATAAAACTATGGAAACCATAATCATTTCATACTTTAAGCATGCTAATGGCTTGATTTAAGGCTTGTAATGAGTATTGTCATGAGCCTTGATTTAATGCAAGTGGTGGTTAAGTTGAATAAGAAAATGCTTAAGGGTTGCTTTAATTTAATAGAAAGTATATTATAGTTAATGGTTTAATTGAATATTGTTAAAATTATGAATGTTAATGGATTTTATGGATATTCACTGTTTGTAGGGAGAAGAAAGTGATTAAGGACAAGGTGGAAAGTTTTTTTTTAAAGAGGAGGAAAAGGGCTTAAATAACTAAGGTGAGGAAAATGTAAGTAATGTTTATGGATATAGCATATTAATGTTTACTGAAATATATACCATGTTTTCATATATATGTTATAAATGTTTAAATGAAAAAAAAGAAATGTGGTTTTCTTGACTTTAGTATGTTGAGAAAATATGAAACAATTATGGTTTCCATGAATTTTATAGCATGAATTTATGGTTTCCATATTAAATAAATGTTTGCGAATATATATATATACATAAACATTTTTCATTCAATATATAACCATAAATCATCTTTTATAAACTTATGAAACATGATCATTCATATTTCTCAACATAATTAAAGTCAAAGAAAAAGCTCTCTTTCATTTAAACATTACTCTTTACTCTATATGTTTTATATATACCTATTTAATAAACGATAATATATATATATATATATATATATATATATATATATATATATATATATATATATATATATATATATATATATATATCCATAAGCATTACATTTTCCCTCACCTTAATTATTAGCCCTTTCCTGCCCAAAAAAAACTCCTGCGTCATAATCACTCTCTACAAATCACATTATCAAAATCCATTAACGTCATACCTTAACAATATTCAGTAAACCATTAACTATAATATACTTTCTATTAAGGTAAGCAACCCTTAAGCACGACCTGTATTGCTGTGGTCACTAATAAATCAAAAACCATATTTCTTTATCATTACAAACTAAATCAAGCACCATTAACTAGCAAAAATAATCCCATAATGCCCTTCACTTTGGCAAAAGTACATTTTATACCTTAATCAATTTACTTTTTTTTAAAACTTTTAAATCTAATACATTCCATTAGGCATTTACTTACTTCCAATTGATTTAAATCAGAAATTTGAAAATCCAGCTTTTCATACTTTTCTAGGTGGTCGAATCCTACATACTTGCCCCATTCATCTGTTATGTTTCAATTTCTTCCATTTTCTTTAACAATTACATTTAACAATTCATCTAATACCATTGATTCAATTAAACTAAATCAAACCAAGAAATGCATTTCCAATTAAACCCTCTCTTGGCCGAAATTTACAACATATAATCTCATCTTTCTTTTCAATTCTTTAGCAAAATCCACATAGAATCATGTCAGTTTAATAACTGGCATATAACTCAATTAGAGGTTTAGATAAACAAATCATAAAACCCTAATTTCTTACCTTAATAGTTTTTAGTCACTTGGTGTTAACTTGAATTGAAATGCGAAACCTCTTATTCAAATCTACATAGACATGCCCGAAAAACTCATTTACACCATCATATAAACCATTTTCACTCCATTAACCTTCAAATTCACATAGACTAGTAAAAGTTATCTGCCTTAAAAACTTGATTTTTTCACTTGCAAGTTTGATCTAGGGGTGCTTCATGGACATGATTAACTTGCGAAATAGACTTAAAATTCCCATGAGAATTACTTGAATGGCAGCTTGGAAAGGGGCCTTCTTGAAATTTTCTCCCTTGCATGGACATGGTGCTTCCTTTTCTTCTACTTTTGCCTTTCAAATTTATTTCCTGTGCGCACACAAGAGCCAAGTAAAATGCACTTTAATGATCCTTTCATGCCTAATTTGCCCTCCAATTGTCCTTAAATTAACAACATGCCATTGGTTAGCATTCTTGAATTCTAATTGGTCCATATGTAACCATATAATCTAAAAGCAACCAAAACCACTTTATGTTCACTTCCTTTTCCATCAAATCCCACTAACTTAAACCATAGTTAGGCTTAACTAACTCTCATGGTTAGGTAACATAAATATCATTTTGACTTTAGTTAACTAGCTCATCCGGCTAACCAAAGAGTTAGAGTTGCTACGTTATGACTAATATCAAAGTTAATGGCAAGCTCTCATAGGTCCATTCTTAATCACATGGATCACCAAGTTTACATGGCACCATTCTATTGGTTCATTGTTTGCTTACTTATATTAGACTTACTCATTCGTAACAAATGCCCTCATTGAATATAATGCCCTATCTTAGATAAAAACTCCAAAATATTCCATGATCGTCCGATCATAAAATTGACCATGGAATACTCTAATTAAACTTATTTCCTAGCTCCATGAACATGCTTTAGAAAAAATCTAGGGTACAGCAATATTTTTAAAACTATTTCGTAAAAAGGGCATTTTCTTCATAAATCGTTGGACGTTTCAAAAAACCCCTAAGAAAGCGATTCGTTTTAATCCATTCAGTTTCTTTTAGACTGATACATTATTCTGAACAATTTGGATTTTAGAGCTGAATTTTTCGAAATTATTATTCATTTATTTCTAGTCAAATACATAACTCATCGAAAACAAAAATTTACTATTCATAAACTTGATAAATTTAGGGTCACACAAGATTCACCCTTCTTATAAAAATTTCGTCCTCGAAATTTAAATATCATCTGACTAAAACGGTGTGGATCTTTTGATGCATTTTGATCTTCATGTTTCCCATGTTGCTTCCTCTCTCGTGATTCATCTAACACCTTTACTAAAGGAATCACTTTATTCGAAAGACCTGATCCTTCGATCAGCAATCTGGGCGGTCTTTCTTCATAAGTCGAGTCTTCTTTCAATTCAACCAGTTGATTCCTTAACACATGTGAAGGATCCGTCATATACTTTCGAAACATAGAAACGTGAAAGACGTCATGTATTCTGGCCAATTCGGTGTAGCGCCTCCACCAATATCATACCTCCCCAATTCTTTCCACAATTTCATACAAGGTCCATAGCGGGGACTTAACTTCCCTTTCTTTACGAAATCCACAGCACCCCACTTTCTAGGGTGATAATATATAAATGCGAAATTCTAGATCTCTCCTTTGGTTATCTGACCTGCTTTAATCGATCTTATGTTATCTTTAATCTATCCTATACAACATAGCATTACTCATGCGTGACTGGACAGTTTATAAGACTAACAATTTCTCTAACCTACCTCATCCCGACATAATGGGTCCTACACTTCCTTCCATACAAGGCCTGCGTAAGGCGCCATTTCAATGAACTGTACAATGGTAGATGTCTATCAGCTTCATGAAACTCTAACACACAAACCTGAGCATGTCTTACAGTAATCTTGTGCTGGTTTCTTTCGGATTGGCCATCAATTTGAGGATGGAAATCGGAAATCTTGAAATATAATCAGAGTACCCGAGCTCATAAATTTGGGTCATAATCAAGGAAGTAAATTTTGGATCTCTATCTGATACTATCGATACTGGCATACCGTGAAGTCGTACAATCTCTTTTACATACAACTCATTAATACTCCATTGATCCTTTGTTTTCATAAGTAGGAAATGGGCTGATTTCGTCAATCTATCAACAATCACCCATATCAAGTCATAACCACTCTGGCAATGAGGAAGTCCTACCATAAAATCCATCTTAATTCTCTCCTATTTCCACTAAGGGATTGGAAGAGACTATAAGAGCCCAACAGATCTTTGATGCTCAGCCTTAACTTGTTGACAAATGAGACATCTAGAGACAAACTCCACAATATCTTTCTTCATACCCCTCCACCAGTAGTGTTCCCTTAGGGTATGATACATTTTAAGGCTTCCCGGATGCATCACATATACAGAAGAGTGAGCCTCTTCCATAATTTCTTTCTTTAATCCTCCCACATCTAGTACACACAACCTGTGACCCATCATCAATGTACCATCTGCCCTTACTAAAAATCCCTTCAGCTGCCTAGACTCGGCTTCCTTTTTTCAACTTAATCACAGTCGGATCTTGAGTCTGTAGCTCCCTTATCCTATCTATCAGTACCGGACGAACATGAAATGTAGCTAGTAAAGCTCCAGTATCTGTCAACTCTAGTCTCACACCTAAAGACCTCAATTCCACAAGTCTAGGGAGGTACACAACCTTTTAGTGAGATATGGAACCCATCGGTTTCTTATTGAGAGCATCAACTACCACATTAGCTTTTCCTGGATAGTACTCAATAGTACACTTATAATCCTTAATGAGATCAACCCATCTCCTTTGTCTCATATTTAACTCCTTATGTGTTAATAAATACTCCAGGCTCTTGTGATCTGTAAAATTTTTACATGGAACCCCATATAAGTAATGCCTTCATATCTGTAAAGCAAAGACTACAGCAGCCAGCTCTAGGTCATGTGTCGGATAATTCTGCTCATGCTTCTTCAATTGTCTCGAATCATATGCTATCACATTTTCATGTTGCATTAACACACACCCTAAGCCTTGATTGGAAGCATCACAACACACTATATATCCATCCTGCCTTGACGAAAGTGTAAGAACCGGGGTTGCGGTTTATTTCCGTGTTAGTGCATAGAAGCTTTGTTGACATGCTTCTGACCATATAAACTTTTCCTCTTTCCTTGTCAATTTAGTCAAAGGAGCCGCTAACTTTGAAAACCCCTAAACAAACTTCCGATAGTACCTTGCCAAACCTTAAAACTGCATTCTCCTCACACATTCATAGGTGGTTTCCAGTTCACAATTGCCTCACTCTTTTGAGGATTAATAGAAACCCCCTCCGCTGAAATCACATGTCCTAGAAAGGCAACAATCGTTTAACCAGAACTCGGCATTTATCAGCCCGATGGCTACAACTAATGTTCCTCGTAACTGTGAAACAACGCCGATGCTTCATGATCTTCCATATCAGCTCGACAGATCAAAATGTCATCAATAAATACTATAACAAATTGATCTAAATAAGGTTGAAAGATCCTATTCGTAAGATCCATAAAAGCAACTAGGGAATTAGTTAGTCCAAATGGCATGACGAAAAACTCGTAATGCCCATACCGTGTTCTGAAAGCTATCTTGGGAACATCCTATGACCGGATCTTTAATTGATTGTAACCTGACCTCAAATCAATTTTCGAAAATACCCTCACTCCTTGTAATTGATCAAAAAGATCGTCAATCAGTGGAAGTGGGTATTGATTACATATTTTCACTTTATTCAACTCTTTGAATCAATACACAATCTCAAACTTCCATCATTTTTCTTCACAAATAGAACCGACTCTCCCCAATGTTAGTGATATGCTCTAGCCCAGTGGCATCTACATTGTCATTATATGTTTATATACATGAGGCATTTATCACTTTATCTTGTTATTTAAATTGTGGTTTAACTTGATAAAATCATATCCTTTAATAGTTGGCTCCGCTTTATGTCATCAAGTATGTGACTTGATAGTAAAACATTAAGGCATAAGAACACTATTCTAAATAGTCCATAGTCGATCATTATCAAGGGGAATAATAATGAAGCAAGACTATTATGTTTTTGAGAAAATACCACGTTTTATCGGACATGAAAATAAGATGTTACTCGTAACATAAATACATGTTAAGTTCATGTTAGGACTGACCCGTCATGAGAAATTACTACATGGATTATGTCATCGCACTCACCATAGTATGGTATTTCGGAGTCTTTCGACTTGAATTCACCATGGATTCCTACACGAGGAACTTCGTATCGACGTAGTCAATGACGCCTTTAACAGATGGTAATACAAAGCATGGTCATATGCAAGAAATCACGCGGAGGAATGTGAGTGGATAGTGAAGGAATTTTTGTCCCGCTCTAATTAAGTGAGATGTCTATCAAGTATCTTGATAAGTGAGATCGAGAAATGCATGGTCATGGATCGAATGCTATCGATAGAGTTATCAATATCATTTTTTAGTCAGCCTACTTGAGAATCAAAGAAACGATTAAGTTGTATAAAGATGACTTTATCCATGCTTTGTGCTTAATCGAGACATCGTGTGACAAAGGACTACAATATCATACTACGGTAAGGCTTTTCGAGTCATCGAATTCACTTGATTTAAGGTAGTTATAATGTCTTGCTAGAGACCAAATTATAACTTATGGGATTAGCATATGATTTTGCCCGTCGCTAATATCGAGGAACCTATATGGTCACACATAAGAATGAAAGCTTATAATGGATAAAGCTAGAAAGGCTCTTTAGCCCATGATTTAGCTCCAAGCCTGCTTCCAAGCCCAAGCCCATTAATAGTTAATGGAATTTGGTTTAAATTGCTTAATAAAAGGGTTTGGGAGGCTTGATATAAATACATGTAGTTCATCTAAAAGGAGGTGGTTCTTTGAAGTGGGCTAGTTCGAGAGAGAATTCTTTGCAGTTTTGAAGACACTAAGGTGTCTTTATGGGCTTTGGCTGACAAAGACCTCACATAAAGTGCTAGCACATCCATCCCATCCATTAGCCAGTTCGTGTGGGATACCTTTAGAGGGCGCTTGCACACCGTATCGCTCGCTCTCGCTGATGTTGGATCGCTTCCGCAAGGAGTTATGTTTGTGTTTCAACGTGTGTGTGATCAAGCAAATCTACACTCAGTTGGCGCGATTCGGCCTACAAGAGGTAAGATCTGGATTTCCTTTGATTCATTGTTTAGTTTCATCAATTTCCTTTGATCTATCGCTTAGTTTCATCAAACCGCTGATCCCGATGCGCTTTAGCATTAAATTTATTTATTTTTATTTCGCCAAGGTGTTCTATCTCGATTCCAAATAAAGGGTATCGTGAGCTACTGTTGCTCGGGTGAAACTGATTTTTATATGTGATATAACGTGATCTATTTGGGTTGTATTTGTTTTGCCATATGTGATATGCCAAGGTACCATCCGCTTTATAATCAAGATAACTGAAGTTGTGTTTTTTTTTTTTTTTCCTCGTATGAAGGTCTCAGAACATCAAACTTAAATTGAAAATTGATTCGATTTAGAAAAGATCTAATATGATTAGTACTGTTGATGATCATAATCAAATTCTGAGTTTGTAATTCTTGTGTTCTAATATGATTAGGACTGTTACATATTCTTATTAATTAGTAGGACTGTTACATATTAAGTATGGTTGTTACAGATACTTATTAATCAATAGGATTGTTACATATTAAGTATGGTCATATGCATTCTTATTAATTGAAAGGACCTAAGTAGACATTAAGAATGAATCGTTACGATTATTCTTAATCGCAGGATTATTGCACACGTTAGACATTAAGAATCTAATCGTTACGCATTATTCTTAATCAATGGGATCATAATGCTAATGTTAGACATTAAGATCGACTGCTAATGTATTATTACACATTAAGTAGAATTGCTCCAAATTAATGATGGACTCGTTAGATTAAGAGTAATCAACATTAAGAATGACCATAATTATTAGTGTGATTAATGATCGAGAAATTTCAAGCAAAGAACTCACTCATGCTAGCCTTAAAATTTGTTTATGACTAACGCTGTAAATTGAAAGACCATATTCATAATCCGATTACGTGCTTAATGTGTTTATATTCAATTTGCATGGTGCATGTCATGGCCCTTAGTTCAATGTGATTGCAAGCATGTTAATTATGGGTTTGTAATTTTTAAAAATATGGCTCATGCGTAATGTTAATTTTATCGACACAACATGTGTGTCTCTTTTCATTATATTAGCATACAAATTTTATGTGTCGTTGTTTTTATCGACACAACACGTATGCCTTTATTATTTTAGCATAAAATAGCATACATTTATTACTTGCTTGTAATGAAGAAGAACGAAGAATGGAGGCCTGTTCGTTCTTGGAGACAAGCCCATAAAGCTAACGTAATGGTAAAAGGTAATCTTGCATCTCCATATTGGCTTGTGGAGATCACCTTAGGAAATGGGCCATGACATGTCACATTTACATTTATGCTTGTATGTGATGCATGTATATGTTTATAAAGTTTGCCTTCCATAATTTAACACTTGTCAATATTTCGATCGTCTTAATATAGTTTCTGCCAAAGCAGGGTGTGCTCAGTCATCTAGGGAAGACATGACGGATAATGGTGATATCCATAAGATTGAATATGGTTAGACTTAATAGGCTATCATAACTGTTTTGGGGCCTAAGGGCATAAAAGGAAAGAGCTTTCTACCTAGTTAGCTTAAGTTTAAGTGTTATGCCAAAGCTGCTTCTTGAATTTAAGCTTCAAACGTGGGATTTTCACCCACTAAGAAACTATAAGATTGTTTATGTGTTAATTAAAGAGCTATTAATTTTAGTGGGAGTATTAAAGACCTCATTTATTAAAAGCTTTGCATATTTTTGTAAGTAGACTAATGGCATCAAACAACACATCAACATTTACTCCGCGATCTGTCCTTGAAAAGGAAAAACTTAATAGGATAAACTTCCTCGATTGGTCTCGAAATTTGAGGATTGTCCTTAAACAAGAGAGGAATATGTATGTTCTTGATAATGAAATCCCTAATGAACCTCCTGCTAAAAATGCCCCACGAGCCGAAAGGGATGCTTATAGTAAGCATTTGAATGGCTCTATGGATGTAACTTATCTTATGCTTACAACCATGAACTCTGAGCTTCAGAAGCAATTTGAGGAAATGGAGGCATTTGATATGATGGTGCATCTCAAGGGAATGTTCGAAGAGGAAGCACGTCAAGAAGGTTTCCAACCACCAAAGCATTGAATGCATGCAAGATGACTCCTAGCACTTCAGTAAGTGCACATGTGCTAAAGATAAAGGGTCTCATCGATAAGCTTGATAAGCTTGGTGCTCCTATTAGTCAAGAGTTGGCTACTAATCTGATTCTAGGTTCATTGCCTGAATCTTATGATCAATATGTTATGAACTACAATATAAAAACATATGGAGAAATCTATTGTTGAGTTACATGGAATGTTAAAGAATGTCGAGACGAACATTCAAAAGACAACCAAAGGCTTATGGTTCAAAGGGGAAGGCGCGAAAGTTAAAAGCGAGTGGCAAAGGCAATAAGGCCAAGAAAGGCAAAGGATGCCCTAGTTTAAGGCCAAGAAGCCAAATCGCCCAAGGAGGTAGTTAGCTTCTTCTCAGAATGGAACAAGGTCATCGGGTAGAGGAACTCAGAAGCTCTACTTGGAAGATCCTAAGAAAAGAAGAGTAGCGAAGCTACCACTTTAGGTATTTATGTTATAGAAGTCAATCTGTCTACTTCTGCTTCATGGGTATTATATACTTGATGTGGATCTCACATTTGTGTAAATATGCAGGTCTTGCGAAGCAGTAGATCATTGGCTAAAGGCAAAGTGGACCTACGAGTGGGGAATGGAGCAAGAGTTGCCGCATTAGCTGTAAGAGTTTAAGGATTCAATTTCTTCCAGTGGACTTGTTTTCAATTAAAGAATCGTTATTACGCTACCGCCATGAGCGTAAACATTATTCGCTTGTTTAGACGCGGATGGATTTCACTTTTATTATTAAGAATAATATTTTCTCCATCTATAATGCAGACATTTTTTATGGGAATGCTCATTTATCTAATGGTCTCTACGTTCTAAACTTAGAACAACCTAAGCCCATCTATAACATTGATACTAAGAGGTTCAAGTCCAATTGTAAGACCCGATAAAATTCCAATTTTCTGAAAAAGGGTAAAACGGTAATTTCGGTCAAAACCCAAATTTTTTCTAGATCTCGGATGATAAAACGGATGTCACCGTTGGAATCGTCTCGCAAAATCTAGCTACCACATCGAATTTCGGGTCGAATTTTGGAGACAAGTTTAATTTCACGCTTTCTTTTCAAGGCACCGAGTGCTCGTGTCAGAACTGCTTCAGAGACAATGGATGTGACAAAAATCACATACTACATGTACTCATGTGACACATGTTGCATGAATAGAGAGATGATGGAAATAGATGGCCTAAATTGTGCCAAACGCCCAACCCAATACACAGACATGATAATCGCTGAAACTTGTTTGTAATGATTATTATGACGAAGACCAATTGTTCATCTTCTTCATTTTGAGCACCAAAACATGCAGTGGCTTGGTTGATGCAGTGAGTTAGGATTTTGTGATTTTTAGAGAGAGTGTCTTCTTTAGATTCGTGCTGATCTGACCACTTCCGCTCTGACTTGAGCAAGAAGTAAAGTTGCTCTACGCAGCGAGGGCTACGCGTGGACTCTCGACGCGAACTTCCCACAACTCCAAGAGGTAGGATCTTTCCTACTCGTGTTATTCTTTTGGCTAAGAGTCGTGAATGGTTAGTGAGTTTGAGGCTTGATTTAGCCGTAAATTTAATTCTCAAACCTTTTGAACCGAATGGTAAAAATCCTGAAATCAGTGGTCGTGAACAATGCCAACCGAGGGTTTCACTGTTCATGTGAATAGTGACGTGATTTTTGGTGTGGTTTTTATGATGTTATGTGATTCAAAATGAATTGCTTGTGTTTGTTAATTAGCCCATGTGAGCTAACTTTTGTGTTATTGATGGTGAATTTGCATAACATGATTTATGTGATTTAATTATGTTAATATATATGCATGTGAATATATTAGCATGAATATTTTGGGATTGACATAATGCATTCCATATGCACTGGGGCACCCTAGAATATTAGGAGTGAGTGCATGACATGAAAAAAAACAAAAACAAAAATGTTTGTGAAAGGAATTTCATGGAAGATTTTCGAAGAATCGGGCTTCGAGAGTTGTCCAACGCTTCATCTCGGCTATGACTCCATGACTGCTTTCTAGCATTATCCACACCCGCCTCGCAGGCCCAATGTATTTACCGGGAATTCTAGAGGAGTTTTCGAGAACAAAACTTTTGTTGTGAAAAACTCGTATTTTTACTCATATCGTTTAGGCATGTGCAGTGGAGCTCTATGAGGACTCGAGACATGGCTCGGCATGTAGACATTCGAGTAGGTTCATGTAATTGCTCAATGATTGTTTGCCATGGAATGTGCACTTAGCGGAGTAACCCATGTAGGAAATTATTTTTACCGGGTTTTTGCCACCCCGTCGAGGGATCTACTGTGTACAGGAGTGTGTGACGAGGACTGGGCACTAGAGGTCGCGCTTAAGAAAGCCGAAGTCATGGGCTTTGGGTATTCGAATTTTGTATAAATATGTATTAGAATTGTAGATTTTAATATATGTTGAATTAAGAGTAATTATTAACTCAACTATCAGATATAGTTGATGTATTTTGTGAGTATTAACTAGGCCCAAGTGGCCATTATTTTACCTCGCATGTGGACCCCAGGTGGTCATCAGGAATTGTTCGGGGATTGGGGCTTTATTTGCAGCTCCCCGTACAAAGGAGACTCTGCCCAATTTTCGTGAGTGGTGTAGGGTTATCCACATCCACGACATTCTACTGTGTCGACATTGTCAACCACCCCTGCCTTGGGGCGTCATAGCTCAGCATCGAACCAAGGTAAATGATTACCTTGGGGAGCTTGGTCATGTAGGACTTCAGCATACGACGCCTAGGGCTTAAGGGACTGGGCTAAGGCCGTAGTCAATAGGTATAAGAACACACAGCTTGGTATAACTCCGATGTTGTGGCTTTAGGTATGCGATTACTTAGCAGCCACGGACAGAATAGAACACCGCATGCATTGTGTTTTGCATGCAGAATTTATAGTATAACATGAGTTGCTGTGTATGGATTGTGTGTGGTATGTCAGGTGATCAGGTGCTAGTGAATAGGACATAGAAAAAAAAATGATAAGAAGATTTTTTTTTCTAAGGTTTTACAAAGGTGTAAAATTGAAAAATAAATAAATAAATAAATTTTAATAAATTTATTTGGTTATACTGAAATGAATAATATATATATATATATATATATATATATATATATATATATATATATATATATATAGGAGGATATATATATATATATATATATATATATATATATATACATATTTTAGTGGTTTTCCAAGAGAAATGGAATGAAAAACAAATGAGAAAAATAAAAATAAAAAAATTTAAAATAAAATAAAATGAAATAAAATAAATTGTTTTGCTTTGTCGTATATGATTTAATATGTGAAATTATGGTCTCAGATTACCTATGAATGCATGGACATTGGTATGAAATATTTTTCGTATGTGAATAAAGGTCTCTGGTCAGGTTTACACCTTAGAGACGTCGCATCAATCGCGGATAGAGTCAGCTTGTAGGTCGAGGCCTCGGAGGAGCCCTTCTTGTATGTGAGTTCTCCCCTCAGGGATTGTGGCAGGATGTGGATGATATGTCAGGGTTGCTAGTTGTGAGATCTCGGGATTCTAATTTACGCGGACCCGAGGGTCATGGACATGTTAGTTCGACATCCTCGGATGGATCGTCGACAGCCTAAGGTGGTCGCCATCCATCATGAGCGTGCAGGATGGTTACCGTCACGTGCGTGACTGCATCGTGGTTGTATTTCAAGGGGACAAACATGATATTTTGCCCCGCACGCTGCACGAGTCCAGCGCCGTGGACAAGGTCGATAGCGTTTGCTCTGTATATCACGACGAGATCTCACTTGATCTACCTCGGTAGTTCTCAGGAGTATGAGGATGTTTTCTCGACGAGCTACCGGATTTGCCTCCAGAGGGTCGTAGACCCTGCATCAGTTACACTCGTACTTCGCCCATCTCTATGACTCGCATGTGACGGCACCAAGAAGTCAGTAGGTGGAACTCGCAGTCCAACTACATGAGCTAATTGGACAAGGGGTTCATTAGACCGAGCACTTCACCAATGGGCCTCCTGGCTCTATCTTGCGAAGAAGAAGGACAAGACCGCTCAACTCGTGCATTGACTACCGACGCTGAATAGGGTTACTGGCCAAGAATTACACCCATTACCGAGATCGACGACTTATTTGATCGGGCTGAGAAGAGCTAATCTACTCCAAGATAGACCTTCGCAGACCGGTTACCATCATTTGAGGTTGGGGTGGGAGACAGATATCCCCTAAGACAGCGGCTTAGGACACATTACGGGCACTTTGAGTACAAAGGATGCCCTCGATTGATGAGAATGCCAACTATGGACTCCTGCATGTGGTGTTCCAACCCTATCTAGATCAATGTCTAGCTTCATGGATGACATTTTGATCTACCCGAGTAAGCATGAGTATCACTCAGGATCAGGTTACGCTGAGCCGCAGGCCATCACCAGACGCCAAGTTCGCAAATGCCAGTTTTGCCTTACCGAGGTGAGATTTTCGGGGACAATGCGGTGTTAGAATCGTGAGTCACTGACTCGAGAAGGTCGCAGGACGGATGAGTCGGGAGAAAGGTAAGTCGCCGAGATACATACTGGGATCGACCGGGTACTATAGGAGATTCATCGAGATTCCTCCCGCATTAGCAAAGACCTATGATGAGATTAACCCTATGAGGTCAAGCCACTGATGATCGATGCGAGAGGCATTCCAGAGTCAAGACGAGGCTTACTTCAGCTCCTATCTCGATAGTCCTGACAGGGACAGGTACACAGCAGTATTGTGATTGTGCCTCAGGCCTAGACTGGATGTGTTTGATGCAAATCCTGAGGGTAGTAGCTTATGGTTCCCATCGCTGAAGAATCACAGAGCTTAACAAATTCACACACCTATTAATGGAGTCATACCATAGCCTCTCGCCAAGACTTGGGGCCACTACTTATACGGTGAGCAATTGAGGTGCAATTTGACCATAAAAAGTCCTGGCATATGTTCACACAAATAGACCTCAATATGAGGCAACTAGATGGATGGAGTTCCCAGAGGATTATGACTTCACTTTCGCATTACCATCCCGTAAGGCAAATGTGGTGGCTGATGCACCCAACAAGTCATGGGAGCATCACTGTGAATAGCTTCCTGAGTGGCGATGCTCGAGACTGTAAGGCCAGCTACGCACAAATGAAAGGCAGCACTGTGGTACGCTAGGAGTTTAGTGGCTACACCATCACTACTGAAAGCGTAGAGTGATCGAGTCCCGTGGGCAGTGGACGTGGAGATAGTGTTCGTCAGTGGACCCGGCACAACAGTACAAAGGGAGGAAAATTCACCATTCAATGCAGATAGTAGTCTTTGCATAGAGGACTCGCAAGGGTTCCCCAATCGACCGATTCCGAGAGAGAGATTCTCGCGAGTTTCCACCGCTTCGATTTTCCGTATCCAAGTGGCATGAAGATGTACCGCATTCGCCGCCGGTGACATCGAGCGGGATGAAGAGACACACGTAAGGGACTTTGCTTGACGATGTCCCACGTGTCGCCAGGTTACGCTAAGAACCATCCGGAACAGGCTACTAAATGACAGAGGGCGTGTCGAGCCGGGCGGGTGCACGCCACGATGGATTTTGCGGACCACTCGCCACTGACACCGGCAGTGACACGATGCGTATGGGTGATAAGGACCCACACGGCTCCAAGATATTTTCTACCGGGCAAGTGATGACCTTCACATCGAGAGATTCGCTCTGGCCGAGACCGAGAGATTTTCCTGGCCACACGAGTACCAAGATCCATAGTTGTCTAAGACCCGAGGTTTACGCTACTTTTCTAAGAGTTTCCAAAGGCTATGAACACACGGCTGACCATGAGCAATACCTTTCCAACCCACAGATAGATGGTCACCGAGAGGACTATACATGCTGTTAGAGACATGTCATGAAAGCATGCGTCCCGGATCATATGGTAGTCAGGGAAGAGCACTTCCGCCTCTACAAACAATGGGGCATTAAAGTGAGTACACGTATGGCACCATATGAGGCATTGTACTGGAGGCCATGTAGATCATCGATATGTTGACCGAGGTGGAGAGAGCCCATCACCGGTCCCCGATCTGATTGGGGAGACACCTTTTTAGAAGGCGAGCTTGATACGACAAATGCCTCTCATGGCCTCAGCCTCTGCCAGAAGAGCTTATGCCGATGTACGACGGTCGACCCCTTTAGAGTTTGGAGGCCGCAGATCACGCCTTCTCAAGGGTGATGCCTAAGAGAGGAGTGGTTCGTTCTATAGCGTGAAGTTATCGCCGAGGTCACCTTCGAGATACTCGAGAGGTAGGCAAAGAAGGCACCGGCTGGCTTTACCCACCCAAGATGTCAAGTCCACGAGGTATTTCACGTTCCATGCTCCGAGGTACACCCAGATCCCGGGCCATGCAGCGGATCGGGGAGAGATCGAGGTTGACATGGATGAGACCTTGGAGGGTGGATCGGCCGTGACACCCCAAAACTCGGGGTCCCGCTGACCACCGGCCAACTCGCGAAACTCCGTGTGTCTCATATCATGAGACTCATACATTAGTAAAATGACCCAATAGGGCCCATCATCCATACTCGCCCATACTACAAGACCATACATTTCTATAGACTGTATTATTACATCACTCTTAATACAAAAACATATATTAAAACTATTTCGCTCTCTAATATATACATAAAACAAAGAATCAAGGCCACAAATCCGCCCCGCTTCATAATCCCTACTAAGGAACGTCATCGCCCATAAATTCCGTCCCGTACCTAAAAGTGGGGTCCCACGACGGTGAGCTAACGCCCATTAGAGATAACCCCAGCAAGGGTTATTCCCGCTCTAGTGCACATGCAAATGATCATTTCATAGTCAAACTAACAACCAATCCATGCATTACATGTCAGTCCTATCACGGAAAAAATCTACATGCATGTATGAGACGACACTCTACATGCCCCAAGTAACGGTCAACCTCCCACTCCACACCACCCAATGCAAGTGCTAATGAAATCAATACCGAGTCACCTACTCCCATCTCACAAACCCATAGTCTATGTGACTATTATTTAATCGCTTTCGTGTCTCGGGGCAAATGTAACTTTCTGTGGTCCTCACTGCGGGTCTCTACACTTCCGACATTTTCTGGCTTTCACCCCAGTGGGATACACCGTTTAACCAAAGTTTCTGTGCTTTTCACCTGAGGGGGGTATCTATCCCCTACTTGCTACGCCCGACACATTTCATTTTCCATTTTCGTTTAACACAGTGGAACTCAATTGAACTTCGTCCCATTCCCAAAGCCCACACGATTCAACAATACCAAACGCAGCTAATTCGGCACTATGAACAAGGTTCTTTTTCATGTAATGTGGTGTTACCGCACAATGCAATTTGTGCCACTACACTCAAACCCATGACCAATGTACGAAGACCCTACACGGACATTCTACACCATACACTGCGTGTGCTATGAACACTCATGTCTAATGCACAACATTTCATATATTTAACTTACATGCGCCATGTTAATATTCCACATATTCAAATCAATACATCACATAAGCATGCACTAAGCATCTTTTCTATCATTCGCCTTATTCATGTTTCAACACATCATTCAAGCATGTATTAAAATAATTCCAACCATTACTTAGCAAGTAATGCCATAATTCATTCTTCGGGTCGACATAGTATGCCACCATACAACCCAATGCATATAATTATTTCCATCTTTATCACATAATTTCACATATTCAAGATGTCATTGAATTCATGGCAATAACACACATTAGCCATTCCCGCCATAACCGCCATGCTTTGCCTAAGAAAATAACCGGATCTCTGGGCCCGTAAAGTCCGCTTTGTAAATACTTCACAAAACATCCAACACACAATTCCCTACTCAGGCCATATGCAATCCCAAGCATTTTGATTACAAACTGGTTCCGAAAACAGAAGTTCCGGAAACAAAACGGACTATTCCTCAACTATCCGTGACCCAGCCCAATGTTCAGCCTACATTTTGGCGAGAACTTTATTTTATTAAATTCTAGACTCAACGAAATTTCCGTAGAGTCCAAGAACGCGACCTGAAAGTTCGACGAGAGCACGTCGTCCAAAGTCACGCCGATTCACAAGGGTGCTAAATTTGGGCACACCCCCCGCTTTTGTCATTATGCTCGGGATTTTTCCATCCTGAAACACAGTGTTCGGTCTCGGACAGTCCCTAAACCCCATGAAACTGGTCTTTGACCATCACACAATCACAAACAAAACCACATAACATCCACCCGCTCCTTAAAACCGAATCCAAAACCCTAGAGACATTTGGCCCCTAGGCGAAAACCAGAGTAGGAGGAAATCTACCTCTTTGTAAATGCTAGCCTCCTGTTCCTTGTCAGTCCTGGTCCGCTCTTCAATCGCAACACTCCTTCCTTTTCCCTCTTTCTTTTTCCTCTTCCTCCCCTTTCTTCTTTCTTTCTCTTTCTTTCCTTTCCCTCCCTTCTCCTTGCTTCTCCCATGACCGAGTCAGATGAAATGAACTGCCCATGCCCATATTTATAGCCTTCATTGTGAGCCATGCATGTTGACACATGGCATGCCATGTGTCACATATTAATATATGTTTTGTTATATTCAGGTAATGATTTTTGGGGAGTAAATGCAACTTATGCCCTATGATATTTTATATTGTGATTAAGATTAGCAATCTTAATGGTTGGTTTAATTAGAGGATTAGCAAAGTGTGTTAGATTGCATTTTTTATGGCATGTGGGTCAATTATGCAAATTAGGTAAGTTTAGTGATTTTGTTAGGATTTGTAATTGTCATATGTCTTGAAGGACCACTTTGAAAAACTTGTTAGTGGAGAGGGAGTAAAGTGCAAGTCATGCTTGTGAGCTATGTGGCATCATGAGGGCATGACACCTCATATATGCAAGGTAGGAGCTCTTGACACATGGCAAGTGCATGAGAAGAGCTTGCCATGTGCCAAGCAAACCACTTCCTCTTGGTTTTGGATGCTAGACCAACTTCTTGCTAGGAAGTGCAAAATTCTGGAATTTTAGAAAGTGAGAAAGAGTTCTAGAGAGAAGCTAGAGAGAAAGAGGAGAAAAGGCTTGAAGGAAAGCTTGGTTTTTGGTGGAAAAAGTTCACTAAGGTATGTAAACACGATCTTTGAGGCCTTTTTGTTGTATTTATCGACTTTGGTTATATTCTAGGGTTTTGTCAGATTTCCCCATCCAACTCCCAGATTTGATGAAAGGTGAGTTTGGTGGAACCCAAATTGTAAAAAGACCAGCTTTTGTGAAGATGGCATGTGTGTGTGTGTGTCCAAGTGAGGTGCTGTCCAGCTTCCCCTTTACCCCATGACAAGGTTTTGGCCATAAGTCGCCTGGGAAGAACTCCGAACTGGATGATTCTAGTCGGGAGAAGAAGCCCAAGACCTAGCCCTTCAATGTCTAGGAGAAGCAAACAAGAACTGTAAACCCTACCATAAGACCCTTTGAATTTGAGGTTGAGTGAGATACGATTTCGTCCCATGTTCCTGAGCGCTCCCGCTTTTTAGTCATAAGTTTGGCTAGATTGATCCAAATGAGTGATTCAAAATCCTTCCCAAAGTAGCCACATGTGGAGTAACTTCATGAAGAAAGGATGGCCAAATTATGGATCATCATTTGTCTCATAATTTCGTCAAAGTAAGGGTGAAGAGAGGCATAGATTATGTCCCTAGGAGTACTCTGGAGGTCGCAGTAAAATCCATAACTCTTGATTTTGAGGTCCCGAATGACCTGATTTAAGAGGCTGTGGAAAGCTAAGAGATAGGGGGGAAATTTTTGTCAGAAGACAACAGTGAACAAAAAAAGCATGTATGGTGGCTGGTCAAAAATTGTAGTTGAGAAAAAAAAAAAGGGTCTTGAGATAGGCTGGAAAAAGGGGTACAAGTGTTGTGCGTGTTGTTTGTGTTCACCCTAATAAGGTGTTAAATGTTGATCCCCAGAAGTAAGAGAGAGTGCACTCGGGGGGATCAAGGCTTATGTTGGAAGGTATAAGAGTATATGTGAGTCGAGTGGTTAATAGACCACTTGAGTAATTCTCTTATGTGACACCTGGACAGAGAGGCCAAGGAATCTTATGACTTGTTATTCGCAGATCCTCGAGTAGCCTCAGTTTTGACTCATGGGAGACTTGAGGATTTTGAATCCAAGGAAGGTAGGGGATCTTATAACCTTCTCCCTGTGTACCGTGGTTTGATGTCAGGAATTCTTTACTATCTGCTTTGACCGTGGTGGGATTTTCTAGTGATATAAATGTATATTTTTATATATATGGAAATCTTTGAATTAACTGGTACATGATGTTTTTAAATATCCATGTAGTTGAATGCTTTGTGAAATTGTTTTAAAGCATGACATGGGTATGAGACTGTGTGAGAGTCCGAATTGATGTAGTGGACATGGGACAATGACTAGTCCCTTGGTTGTAGTCCCGTAAATGTCACGTATATACGGATGTGGGCATATCCCTGGGTGGTAAGTCCCAACAATTTGTCGTTGTTCCTTGGATGATCGGGCTACCCTCGGGTGAAAGCCCAAAATAGTCAACATGAGGGTCGAGATGGTGGTAGTATTGTATTCATGTGTTTCCATCATCAACCTATTATTTGTAAATGCTCATGTTTTGGAGATATTTTGAACTATGTATAAATTGAAATGTTTTTATGATATGGCTTGTTATGGGATTCACTATCGAGTTGTCTAAATCTCACCCCCATTATTTCCTCCCACCTTTTGATGCAGTATCGAGACCCGCTGCGATGACATGAAAGTCGACCTCAAGTGGTTTTTGAGGATGGGGGAAGTTTGTATGCTAACCTTAGCTTGTTGGTGGTTGACATACATTTTGATGAATATTAGTGTTATGTGGATATTCACACCATATTTCCGACAAATGTATCTGTGGATCATTGTATAATTGGTCGTAGCCACTAGTTTTGGAACTTTGTGTAAATGTTATTTTGATCAAGTGTAAGTGTATAGTTTTGGGTACATTGAGAATTAACTCAGACCGATATGTGTGTATGTTCGGGAGACCCGAGTGTTTTATTTACGTCAGTGATTACCCAAGTGGAGTTTAGACTCAAGTCGGGAAAAAATTAGGGTGGTAAAATAGCAACATAAATCATTCATGGAATTCCGTGACAAGGCATTATGGATAGCTGGGATCAAGTTTTGCGATGCAAGACCATGAGGTACAGCGAGGTGCGCGGCGTGCACCGTGGAGTGGATGAGTCAACGTGGGAGCGCGAGGACACGATGCGCCACCTATCCTTCGCTTAGGATGAAGGTAATGCGGTTTAGTCGCTTACTTAAATGACTAGTTTACATGCATGGTATGGTGCATGTCGCATATGCACGTGAATGGTCGCTGGACAGTCCAAAATTTTCGACAATTCCTTTGGGCGAGTGAGATCGTGAAGACCCGAGAAAATTTCAATTTTCTCTCGCAAATGAACTATAATTTCTTTGGCCAAAACTAAATTTTTCTAGATCTTGATGACGAAACAGTTCACCATAATCGTCTTCGCAAAATCTAATTATCACGCTAAATTTTGTCGAATTCGAGACTGGAATTTCACCTTTTAGGCAATCGAGCGTCAGTCAGAAACAGTGCTCGAGATACGTGATGTGTGACAAAAGTTACTTACTACATGTACTCATGTGACACATGTTGCATGAATAGAGAGATTATGAAAATGGACGGCCTAGATTGTGCCAAGTGTCAAAAATCAAGAAAATGAACATTATGGGAATTATGGGAATTGTTAATGATAATAAGACGAAAGATGAACAATGTTCATCTTCTTCATTTTGAGCACAAAAACGTGCAGTGGCTGGGTTGATGCAGTGAGTCAAGGTTTTGTGATTTTTAGAGAGAGAGAGTGTGTCTTCTCTCTAGATTTTCTGTCGATCTGAATCGCCTGGCTTCCTCGACTGAGCAAGAAGCAAAGTTGCTCTACGGCGAGGGCCACGCGTGAACACCGATTCGTGGTCTCCTGACACCCAAGAGGTGGGATCTTTTCCTACTGGTTATTCTTCAAGAGCCATGTGGAATGGTTGGGTGGATAGTCCGAGGCTTGATTTAGCTATAAATTCGGTCTCAAAACCTTTGAACCGAATCGAAAATCCCAATCGAAAATGGAACAAAGGCCAATCCGAGGCCTCTCACCTGCTCATATGAATAGGCGCACGATTTTTGTGTGATTTTATGATGTTAAGTGATTCAAAATGAATTGCTTCAGGTTTGTTAATTAGCTCCATTTGAGCTAATTTTTGTGTTATTGATGGAAGAATTCCTTGCATAACATGATTTATGGATTTAATGCATGCCAATATATATGCATGAACATATTAGCATGAATGTTTTCTTGGGATTGCATCATGCATTCCATATGCACCGGGGCACCCTAGAATATTAGGAGTGAGTGCATGACATGAAAGAAAACAAAAACGAAAAATGTTTGTGGAAAGGAATTTCAAGAAGATTTTCGAAGAATTGCCTGAGAGTTGTCCAACAGTCATCTTGAGTAGCACCTAAGGATCAAGCTTCTGAGCATTATCCAACAATCTTTGTAAATTAAATGTATTTACCTAGTTCCTGTAGTGAGTTTTCGAGAACAAAAAGCTTTTTGTTGTGAAACTCGTATTTACTCCCCGCAGCATTGGCTTAGGCATGTGAGGGAGTCATGAGGACTCTAGACATGGGCTCGGGGCATGTAGACATTCGAGTAGGTTCATGTAATCGCTTGAATGTGATTTGTTTTGCCATGGAATGTACCTTAGGGTGGGGAGTAAATCTATAGGAAATTATTCATCGGGGCTTTGCTCCCACTCCCGGTCGAGAGATCGCATTTCAAAGTACAGGAGTGTGCAAGAGGACTACCTACCAGAGGTCATGAAGAAAAAGCCTGCCAGACTGGTATTCGATTTGCATAACATGTATTGTAATCTGTAAATTTTAATATATGTTGAATTAAGAGTACTTTATTAACTCTTGAACTATTGTATATAGTTGATGTATTTTGTGAGTATTAATGCAGGGGCCCAAGTGGCCTTTATTTTACTCACATGTGGACCCTGTGTGGTCATTGTGAACTGTTTGGACTGGTTTTGTATTTGGGTAGAGCTCCCCGTACAAACGAGACTCTGTCCGATTTTCTTGAGTGGTGTCAGGTTATCCGACATCCATTATTATTCCGCAGGTTGACGAGTTGTCAACTTAATTTCTGCTTGGCGCCACACCAATGACTTGAATCTAGCCTACTTTGGCATTGTCCTTCAGCCATGTCAATGAGAAACTGATCCCCAAGCTTCATCAAGACGGGCTAATACATTCATTTGGCTTAATCATTCAAACATGTGAATCTCGTTTTTACAAAGACAAATGACCAAGGTCTTTGTTGACACAATGAGAGTGGCTTAGTGACTAATAGGGCTTTATACATACTAGATGTTGTGGATCAATGCTCAATTCTCTAGAGAGGTTATCAGATTTCATTACTTTTACCGATGATCAGAGGATATGGTTACATCTACTCTGGGTCAATGAGGCGCAAAGTCCAATCTATTTGAAAAGTTCATGTGACACTCCCAAACTCCGGGGTCCCGCCGATAACCCCGCCACCCTCATGAAGATTCGTGGGACACTGCACTCGACACCACACCATTTAGTCCCCCTTTTTCCAGACTTAGATTTAATCTAAAATCTGTGCAAAGCCCCTTGTACTAGGAGCTCACCAAAATACAACCCGGTGGCATTTTCATGGAAACCTGTCCCAATATTATACAATGACCACACCGAGTCCACATACGAGTAAAAATGGCCACGTAGGGTCCATTTATCCATATAAATACAATCTATATCACCGAAGCCACCAAGAGCTATTACGTCACTCTTAATACAAAAAATTATATTAAAACTAACATGTTCTAATATAATATACAAAACATGGATCAAGGCCACACCCTACCCGCTTCATACTATTAGCCTAAGGAGCACTCACCGTCGCACATGTCCCGTACTAAAGGGGGTCCCACCTACGTGGTGAGCTAACACCCAAGAGAGATAAGTCCCACAAGGGCTATTCCCTACCTAAATGCACATTGAATGGCCTGGAACAACCAAGCACACACCAACCTAGGACATGCAATCCCAGCATAGAATCCTCACTTTGTCATGAATGAGATGCGACTCACTATGCCCCATGTATCAAGTCCTCACCGACTTCAAACATGCATTTTTCCATGAATGAAAAACCATTTTGTAAACAAAGCTATCTCAGGCTTACCCGTGAGTAACTGCCTGATATAAATAGGACACACTGATAATCTATTATTTGTGGACAACCCTCCGATGTATCAATCGGGGCATACCGACATTGATAGCCGTGACAACCCTCCGGTATCAGAGGACATACCCTGGCTAAATACATGGTCGGGTCAACCTCCGAAATAATTCTCTCAAGAAACCACCTCATGCACTCACTCATACGTTTCTAGGTGCCCTAAATGCATGTGAAATGCAATGGAGCTTTACTACTTCTTAACTCTTGCAACACCATGCAAACCGTGGATCTCCATTGGACTTCGTCCAAAGTACGAGTCCACAACCCATTCACCAAGGATGGTGAATGGCAACGACTATGCAATCACACCCACACCATGCGATGTCCCCCTGCAGCACCAGTAATGCAATCGTGCTATCAGACTCTAAGTCATGCCCAATGGTATAACTAATTCTACATGACACCCTATACCTTACACCTCAACAAAATTCTCATGGACCCTCATGTCTATCACTGTACTCAAAAGTCCATACATTCATTAAATGTTAATATACATGTAGTCATACTAACATTTATCACATTCATGTCAACACACTGCGTACATGCATCAACATCATTCCGACTATCATTTAGACAAGTAATGTCATACTCAAATCCCTAGGCTACATCATGGCGCATAAATGCCCAATAAATCCAGCCTATAATACGCCATACAACAGCTTTCATGTCCACACAAAAACACATCACAAACCCAATATGTTAGAAAGCACACATATCGATATCCAAGCATACACATCTTAACCAAGAAATGACATTTCAATTAATCACACAAACACATGTTAACATTTCATCAAGTCACCACCTAGGCAAGTAATGACACATCTCATTTCCTAGGCTAATTCATGGCATATCATGCACCTAAGATAGCCTACAACCTACCATGTAATGGCCACTTCAGCACACAACTCCTCACATCCACACAACCAACAATTAGCACACTTGTTGTAACAATCAATTTTTCAACAAGTATGTGATCTAATATTGCCATAAAAAATAAGATGGTCAGATTCTAGACTCCAATATCTTTCCATAGAGTCCAAGAACACTCCAAAATGTAGCTCAACGTAGAATGTTTCAAGGCCGCCCAAAGTCGGGAGGCCTCATATGAACAAGAATCGATGTGCACCAAGAGGGGCTTCAATGCTTTTTCATAATTTTGGACCGACAATGAGTTCAAATTTTATCAAGTTATAAATGGATGGATTCTAGACTCAAAGGGATTTCCATAGAGTCTAAGAACACCTAAAACGGAGCTCGGATGTGAAAGTTATGGTCGTCCGAAGTTGGAGGCCTCGTATGAACAATGACTGGGCAACAACGTGAAACCACAAATCAAGCTTCTGGCTCCTTTAAAGCTCCCCGCACATGCTATTTTTCCTACCCAAACTCATCCTAAAACAACCCTTTCACCCCGCAATGTGTCCGTCCCACCGAGTCCACAATTAGCATAAACATGGCACAAACCGTCCCAAACTCACCCGAAAATCAACTTAACAAAAACAACTCCAAATCAACAAAATACGATTTTTGTGTTCGGGAACACAATCCAAACAGCCCCTAGGGCTCAACCAAGACCAAAACAACATTTAGATGAAATATAAACCCGAGTAGGAAGGGAATGGAAGGTTCCCTTCCTCTTGAAGCGAAGACGGAACTTTTTGGAGTCCCGAAGACCCGAGACCCACGGCCTTCCCAAACTTCCGCTCAAATCTTCGACGAAAATTCTTGATTTTAGTGTCCATGTGTTGCCCTTGACGAGTACTCCAACTTTAATTCTTGGCCCGACTGAAACCAAGTCGCCGATCGCCGTAAATCTTAGCGAGAAGGTAGAGCTTCTCTCACAAGTTTTTCCTCTCCAAACCCGAAATCTCAAATCAGGCGTTGTCTGCACTCCACAGCCCCATCGTAGCAGATGAACTTTAATCTTATCGACCTGGGACTCCGATCACCCGATCTCCGTAGATTGTAGAGATAAGGTGGAGAATTTCTCCCTATATCTCACTTCTCTAGCCACTGCTGGTTCCTCCAAAAAAAAAGAGCTTTCTTCCTTTTTTTTTTTTTTTTGTCTCTTTAAGCATAAGTTGGACATGGGGCCCACTTCAGGCCACGTCCACGACTCCGTTCCTAGTTTGTTTCTATCCTCGAAACAATTTATTTTCGTCTCGCCAATTTATTTTAAATGAACTTAACTCGTCATTTCTAACTCGAGATTTTTAATAAAATCTCGCTTCGGGGTTACTAGATACCTAACTTCAAAAAATTCATAAATAATTCTCACTACCTATGAATTCACGAAACTTTTATGAGTTACTGCTGCGGAGACTGACCTTCGCAACGACACAAATCGCTTTGTCATCCGAGCTCTAGGGAATTTTCTAGGCTTCCCTAAGCCATTTCAACCATTTATTATTTATTTATTTTTATACTTTTAGAAAATTTTAAATTTTCCAGGGTTTTACAGTTCAAATTATTCAAGAATCAAGAACAGAATCAGCTTGGAAAGAATATCAAAACACTTCGATCCGACGAGGTGGTGAATATTTAATCCAAAATTTCGATGATCATCTAAGGATCAGGATAGTCTCACAACTCATCGCACCGAACACCACAATGGAACGGTGTATCCGAAAGCCGAGAAATCAAACTTTATTAGATATGGTTCGATCTATGATGAGTCGAATGCATCTTCCAATATCCTTCCGGGATATGTTTAGAGACTATCATGGCTCTTATCGAATAGAATTCCATCGAAGCTATTGACAAAATAACATATGAGTCGTGGGTCGTGAAAGTGTCTCGTCATTTTCTCAAAAGATTGGGGCTGTGAAGCTTATGTAAAGCCGTCAAGCTTCCGATAAGCAAATCCAAATCTAATAAGTGCTATTTCATGGGTATCCAAAGGAGACAAAAGGGTATTACTTTACATCCCATCTCGAGAACAAAGTGTTTGAGCAAACAGACAGGAAGTTCTTTTGGAAAGAGAGTTCATTTCAAAAGAGTTAGTGGGAGTAAGACATCTCTCTTTAAAGAAGTTCAAGAACCGCAAGTTGCCACCGAGCTCTACGGAAATTCTACAAGACTCACAATCAGCTTGTCATCGACATCTTCGCACAAGGCCCATGAAGGTCTAGTAGGATTCATCATGAGCTCCAAGAGATATGGATTTCTCGTGTGAATCGACGATTAAAACCATAGAGTCAGATCAAGATAAGCCCACAACCTATCATGAGGCAATGATGAGCCCCGCATTCTCAAAATTGCTTCAAGCCTCAAGTATGAGATGCAATCAATGTACGATAAACTTGTTTGAATTGCTGATCCACCCGAGGTGCTAAGGTCATTATTGTAAATGGGTTCATAAGATCAAACATGATATGACCTTCAATCTCGACTTGTTGCAAAAGGTTTCAAACAAACTCATGGTATTGACTATGATGAGACATTTTCACTTGTCGTTATGCTTAAGTCTATTAGGATTCTTCTTGCTATTGCTGCGTACTATGATTAAGTGAGATTTGGAAATGGATGTCAAACAGCGTTTAATGGAAACTTACTGAGGATGTATATGACACAACCCGAGGGTTTTTTGCGATCCTAAGTATCCTAATAGGGTGTGTAAGCTTCAACATCCATTTATGGATTAAAGGAAGTTTTTCACGTAAGCTGGAATATTCATTTTGGCCGAGGCTGTTAAAGAGTTCGGGCTTTATGAAAATGAAGATGAGCCTCAGGTATACAAGAAGGTTAGTGAGTGCAATCGCTTTCTAGTGTCATATGTGGATCTACATCTTACTCATTGGTACTCTATTACATCCCTACCTCGCATAGTATCAAGTCTCTGTCGGGGAAATGTTTTTCAATGAAAGACTTAGGCGGTCGCCCGCATCCTAGGCATAAAAGATTTATGGGAGATAGATCTCAACTACTACTCCTACCGAGTCAAAGTGGGTACATAGACAAAGTGCTAAAGAGGTTGAGCATGCAAGATTCCAAGAGAGGTTTCTTGCCAATGTCTCATGGCATTAAGCTCAATAAGTCTCAATGTCCAACCACGAAGGACAAGAGAGAGCATGATAAAACCCCATATGCTTCGGCTTATTGGGTTCCCATCATGTATGCCATGCTTTGCACCCGACCGATGTCTCCTATGCCTTAAGCATGACAAGTAGATTCCAATGATCTCAGGAATGTCACTAGATAGTAGTCAAGAATATCCTTAAGTACTTGAGAAGAACCAAGGATATTTTTTTGATCTATGCTGGACAAAAAGGCGAGCTAGTTAAAAGTGGTTCTACCGATGCTAGTTTTCAGTCTGACTTAGATGACTTTAGATCGCAATCTGGTTTTGTGTTTTTTTTTTGAATGGAGGTGCTATGAGCTGGAGAAGTTCCAAGCAAGACATCGTGGCCAATTTACTATAAAGAGGTTGAGAGTACATACCGCCCCGATGTAGCTAAGGAGGCGCTGGATCGCAATTTTCGGCTTTTGACTGTGTGTTGTTCCTAGCATTACAAACCCAAATGGACGTCTATCAGACAATAATGGGGCTATTCCTCGTCAAAAAGCGCAAATCACATCAACACTAAACACATACTGGGGCCGCTTTCCACCTCATTCGCGTGAGATCAATGAGAGAGGAGATGTTGATATGTGTAGTTCATACTCATGACAATGTGTTGATCCTTTGACTTTCTAAACCTTTCCACAAATAAAGCATGATAGTCATACTCAGAGCGATGTATCTCGATTTATGCCCGGGTTGGCCAGGACAAGTGAGATCGTTAGTGATATGCTCTAGCCCGCTGACATATACATCATGATTAGTGCCCAAAAAGTGCTATTTTGAACCTTATTTATTATAGGTTTTGAGTGCTTTTTGTATACTAATCATTCTAATTAACCCGATTTACACATCAAGGTCGCTACTATTCTACTGATCGCATTTTGTGGCAAATTTTGCAGTTTTTGCGAGCTAATCATGCCAACATTGTTGAGTCGATCCAAACATGAAGAATTCGAGTCAAACTCAACATCATAGATCAGAGACCAAGAGGAAAGAAGAGCATAAAATAGAAGGAAAATGAAGCAGGATCAATGAACAAGAGTCATGGGGAAACAAAGGTCGAACAGCTGAATTCCTTACACCGGAATTTTCTATCGGCAGCGAAAATTACCGTGCATAGTCAAATTTCAATTTCTATGCACAAGATTTTTGCTATGATAGCCAGCTATCATACGAATTTTCGCTTATGATAATTAAAATAATCGTTCATAAAAATTTGCTTCGCTTTTGTGTTCAAATCTACCTCGCTTTTGGTTTTTCTCCTTTCACCCTTGTAATAACTTATGTTTTGGTTTGTTTTTGCAATTTCCTCAAGCCTCGCACACTATATAAAAGCTGTGAGTCAAGCTTTGTAAACATCAATCACTTCATAATAAATTTTAGAGAAACTCGCCTCCCTGCTTCGTCAAGCCATTTTCGTCTTTCTTTCTATTTTCTGGTTTCCAAACAATCTCCAGGATGACAACTGGCATTTAGCGCGCTAAAACCCTTCCTCCTCAAGGAAGGTCAGCCGAGCGCAGATCCTGGCTACCGGAGGTCCTTCGTTCTTCACGCAGTACTCACTGCCGCCGTCTGTGTTCTCCCTTAACACAGTTTAGATCCCTTCGATTCATGTTGAATGGTCGCATTGGTAATCTTTGCTCATTTGATGCTTATTACTAGATCTCTTGCATGTTCATTAGCTACTCATTTATTACCCATCGTAATGTGAATCAAAGCGTAATTTCGCTTGAATTGATCGAGAACATAAATGGCTGCTGAATGCCATTTTCAAAAGGAAAATTTTAGTGGTTAGGTTTTATAGCCTGTAACGAAGATCCTATTTCTGGGAGATGACTATATGTCATCCCTCCCCAACGCGAGGAAATGACCCCGAGGACCCCCGCCTGCTCCCAGAATCCCAAGCCTAGTAGCCTAACACTCGGGGTGGGGTTCTATTTACAAATTCCTTTTTTTCAAATTCTCAGGAACCATCCAACTCCCTCGTTTTTACCCAAAACCTAAATCCAAATTTAATTCACCATTTGACTTCACTCAAATCATTTGTGAATGAAGAAAACCCATCCCCGCGGTTCGACCCTACACCAATATAATCGCAAAGAGCCTCGACACGGCAAAGAGAGAACTGGGGAATACAAATTTGTTGATTCCGATCACTCCCACCGTGGCACGAATCAAATGGCGTCGTTGCTCCGTGATGGTGCCTAAGTGCATTTCGACGAGCAGAAACACTTAATCCTCATCACAAGTTTTGGTGAATTTCTTTATATTTCATTGTCATTTTTTTCATCATAAAAAACAAAGGTCAAGCAGATCGCTTTCTTTGTTGTTTTTGTGTTGCCTTGTTTTTGCCGCAGAATCCATTCCCCAAAGTGGATTAAACCTAGAAGCGTGTGCTACTTAAAGTCAATCTCCCTCAAGAACTTGAATCAACCAAATAGAACACTTGGGAGGGAGAGCAATACGCCGCATCTTACGGAGGGAAACTCTAAAGGATACATGTCCATGAGGGACTATAGAGACCAATGGATGAGTGCACCCTCCTACATGGTGCCTCCACAGTATGCCTTTTTGTCTCATCCTCAACCACCACAATTAATCATTGAGCAAGCAATTCCACCTTCCAAACCTGGTAGGGTGATGAGTGGAAGAACAAAAGAAATTCAATACCCAATTGAGCCAAAAATTCCATACTGTGGAGAACCCAACAAAAAATTGCATGGGCTCAGCGAAGGGGTCGTGAATTGACATCCCGCAACAATCAATTTCACATCAAGGGAAGAAAATCCGCAGGGACGAGTGTCGACCGAAACATTTTTTGGGTGACCGTGCTCAACTGCAAAATGTGAGGAATTGAAAGTGGAATTAGTAGAAGCTCTCGAGGAACCTGGGCAGGATGCCCCACAATTCCATATGCTAAGATAGCTGGGCCATGGAAAAAGAAGAACAAATTCTTCCCGGTCGAGCGAGGAAAGTAATGGAAAGAAGTGAAAGAGCCCCAAAAGCCCACTACCCAAGCCACCAATTGCCCACTATCTCTGCACTCAAAGTGTATACCCCGCCAACAAAGAAACCCAACACCCGCAAAGAACACCTACCTCAAGGCTAAGTCCAACCCATCACCGTCTACCATGCAAAACTTCAATGGGACAGCGTGCCTTTGTACATAACTTTGCCACTGCATCAAAACAATGACAACCAAGCCACACGTATGGCACGTTGGTTGGTTCGGGGCCTGCCTCGAATCGAGCACCAACCCGACATTTCGAAGGCCCGTCGCTCCAGCAGCCTCCAAAGGCCAAGGGAAAGTGGCCTCGGGGGAGCACGTTTCCCTACTTTTGTTTTTATTTTTCTTGCTTTTATTTTTTATTTTATCGTATTTTTACTTTTGATTTCTTTAATTTTTCTTTTATAGATTTTCTAATTTTTGCTAATTTTTGTTTTTAGATTAATTTTACTTTTCTCGCAATTTTTCTTAATTTTTCTTGTGTTATTTTTTACAAATATGGTGCAAATTTTAGCTATTAAATGAAAATTCTCAAGGGGTCGGGAATTAAGAAATGGCAAGCAAGAGGGGAGAAATTCAAGTAATCACTCGAAATTTTCGTAATGATATAAATGGAATTTTCGCTAGCATAGCAGCCCCGCTGCTAGTGAAAAAATTCAGAAGATCCACAAAAGACAAAACAAATACAATAATGGTATAAAAAAAAAAAAAATTATTTGTTTTTTTTATATATATTATTTTTATTTCAAAAAAAAAAAAATTTTATAAATTATTATTATTATTATTATTATTATATATATATATATATATATATATATATATATATATATATATATATATATATATATATATATATATATATATATATATACAAAAAAAAAATATTTTTTTTTTTGTCTCTTAAAAAAAAAAAAATTATTTGTTTTTAGTTTATTTTTTATTATTTTTATTTACACTATTTTATTTTATTTTTCAAAAAAAAAAAAAATCGCTAGCGCAGCACTTTGCTAGCTTAGTAAATTTCGCTTGGGTTAGCGAAATTTCACAGCTTAGCTAAAAATTCGCTATGGGTCCACTTTGACCTCCAATTTTGTTTCGCTCATAACTTTTTCTTATCCGATCTCCGTTTTGTGCTCTGGTACCCTCGTGAAAAGCTTAGAGAGTGTGAGAATCCAAATACATGGCCAGAAAGAATTTCACTTTTGAAATTTTTATGAATGTGTAATTTCAAAATTCTCCAAATGGTCACTTTTTTCCCTCTCTTTCTTCTCCTAAACTTGTTTATTTGAAGCCCAAACGAGTGAATAAGGTGTCTACTTTAAAGCTTTTAAGGTTCCTATCCAGAAATGATCATATTTCATATCATGAGGTAACACTTCTTTCTCTAATTTTCCAAGCCGAGCCCCATTTCGGACACCAAGATGTTTGGGTTGGGGGGAGAGTTAGCGAAGGAAGTGACTTTTGTACTTATATTTTTGTTACTATTTTAAGCAAGCCCATTTTGTGATAAGCTTAGTGGTTTGCTGTTCCATTTCTATAAAGTCATATAATATACAAAATTTACTTTTTCAAAATTTGGACCCATTTGCAACCAAATTTTTTTGCGGGTTTCGCTTAACTCGCAAGTTGATAATTGAAACTTTGTCCACCTTATCGATGTTAGATTTGTTCCATGCTTAGTTGGAGTGAATGATTAGTTGAATTCTTATTGATTTCGACCTTTTCTCTTCCACTTTAGCTAACCACACACCGGAAAGCACATTAGGTTTCAATGATAGTCGAAAATCACAAGAACTCCTTACTTTGCATAACCTACCCTAGTTTCATTGACCGCCTTTAATAAAGTTAAGGACCCATGGAAAGAAGGCCAATGCCTTCGAAAAAAAAAGAAAAGAAAAGAAAAGAAAAGAAAAAGAATAAATACCGTGAATGCTTTGGCTCAAACCCGAGCACCTGGCCCGAGGGGTATATGGCGAAGCCTTTAAAGCCCAATGCCCTTAAACCTTCACTGTCAGAGTCACCCGACTTAGTGTTCGTTATATGGGTGGATGGGTGGAGTTTAGCAAGTTGTAGGTGCTGAGTCTCAAATCATTCAAGTTCTGGTGAAACTCCGGCAGTTAGTGGTCGAAAGATCCTCATGACTGGGTGCCCTAAGCCTTAATTGGTCAGAGTCATCCCAGACCTCATTACATGGACTTCGGTGAGGTCGATTCCTCAAAGATTGCAACTTACAAACGCAAAAAGAATTATGGAATAAGAGGTGGTCATGATCTATTTAGGTTGGTTAGCATGCTAGGTCGCAGAGTAGCTAAGTCGGGGGAGAGGTGCGCTTTAAAGAATATCATGAGAGCCGATAAAATAAACACTTAGATTTTGCAGTTTTCGCTGATTCACCAAGAAGGAGGCTCTTTAATACTAATTTTGTATTGCATTCATTCTCTCATGATAGTTATTGACACCCATTATGATTCTTACTAGGGTTAAGCATTACTCATTCATAACCTTTTGGAAATATAATTTTTGTGAACATTATTTTGTTATCGTTGTATGCTCTTCTTTCTTTCTCTTACTTTCATTGCTAAGGGACTAGCAATGTGTAGGTCAAAAGTGATTAGTGCCCAAAAGTGTTATTATTATTTTGAACCCTATTTATAGGTTTTTGAAAGTGCTTTATATACTAATTCATTCTAATTAACCCATTTACACATCAAGGTTGCTGCTACTATTCTACCTGACGCATTTTGTGGAAAATTTTGCAGTTTTTGCAAGCTAATCATGCCAACATTGTTGAGTCGATCCAAACATGAAGAATTCGAGTCAAACTCAACATCATAGATCAGAGACCAAGAGGAAAGAAGAGCATAAAATAGAAGAAAAATGAAGCAGGATCAATGGAACAAAGAGCTGGGGAACAAGGTTTCGAATGTGCTGAATTTCGCTATGCTGAATTTTCGCTATCATAGCGAAAATTACTGTGCATAGCGAAAATTTCAATTTTCGCTATGCACAGTTATTTTCGCTATGATAGCGAAATTTCGCTATCATAGCGAATTTTCGCTATGATAGCGAAAATCACTGTTCATAGCGAAAATTTTTGCTTCCTTTGTTTTTGTGTTCAAACGACTCCGTTTTGGTTTTTCTCCTTTCTACCCTTGTAATAACTTATGTTTTGGTTTCTTGTTTTTATACTCTCTTGCTCGCACACTATATAAGCTTAGGAGTCAAGCTTTTGTAAACATCAATCACTCATATTAAATTTCGAGAAGCTTTAGCTCTCCCGCTTTCCCACCGGCTTCATTTTTCGCTCTCTTTTCTATTTCTTGAGCTACAAACACCCTCCAAGGATGACAACTTGGAGTGATGAGCGGCCAAAACCTCTTCCTCCTTGAAGGGAAGAATCGCTTCTAAGTAAGTGTGATTTCGGGGCTACCGAGGTCCTCTCGTCTTCACGCAGTACTCACCGTCGCCGGTCTGTTCTCCTTTAACATTAGGCTTAGATCCCTTCGATTCATGTTGAATGGTCAGTATTTGGTAATCTTTTAGTGCTCATTTGATGCTTATTACTAGATCTTGTGATGTTCATTAGTTACCATTTATTACCCATTGTAATGTGAATCAAGGCGACTCGTTTGAACTGACTAAGAACATAAATGGCCAGTGAATGCCATTTTCAAAAGGAAAATTTTAGGGTTAGGTTTTATAGCTAAATGAAGATCCAGTTCGGGAGATGACTATATGTCATCCTCCCCAATGCGAGGAAATGACCCTGAGGACCCCTCAGTTGCCCTAGAATCCTAAGCCCAGTAGCCTAACACTTCAAGGGGTTCTATTTTACATTTTTTTTCAAATTGCGGAACCATCCAACTCCCCTGCTTACCCAAACCCAAAAATCCAAATTTAATTCACCATTTTAATTTCACTCAAACCATTCTGCATGAAGAAACCCATCCCGTGTTCGAATTTAGATTACTATATCAAGAAGTATTTGACTACCAAGTAAAGTAGAGGAACTTAGGATACAAATTTTGTTGATTCCGGATCACCCTACCGTGGCACGAATCAATTGTCATTATATGTTTATATACATGAGGCATTTATCATTTTATCTTGTTATTTAAATCAAGGGTTTCAATCCTTGATAAAACTCATCTCTTGAATAGCTTGGCTCCGCATGTTATCAAGTATGTGACTGATAGTAAAACCTTAAGGCATAAGAACACTATTCTAAATAGTCCATAGTTCATCATTATTGTTGAAGGATCCTCACCCTGACACCTCAAGAACCCGAGGTCCTCCCAGACCCAACTGATATAGAAACTTTTCTTAAATAATCAAATAAAAACTTACGGAGCGAACCCTTTACAATCCTTAATATATCTTTAGAAAATAATGCATGAAGTGGTAAAATTTTTTTTCTTTTCTTTTCTTTTTTTTTTTTTTTCAAACACTTAGATTTTTCGTAAAATCTACTTAGTTTCCTCTATTTTTCTGACTTTCCCAAATTTACAAACCTCGCGAAAACATTTAACAACACTTCTAATCTTTCACTCCTCAACTTCCATTTGGGGACTCCTCGCCCACAACCCAATTAAGCACACAACTCAATTCCACAAGCAAATATATACGTATATACATTTATTTACTTTAATCATCAAAACATTCAAAACTTCTTTCTCAATTCCATATACGCTTTATAAAAAGGATTAGCTCTGAGCCTGACTTAAGCCGACCGCCTACGCATCTCGTCCACGAGGATCAGTAAAAGCCCACAGTCTCAAAATATATACATATATACACAGGTGTTACGACAAAATATTTAGATTCATCATATACAATATGCAAAATATATATACAATGCAAATACATGCGTCGTCTCCTCAATGACTGACCCACAGCAGAAAGATTTCCACCCACAAGACTGTCTCGTGTCCCGAAAATGTTTTTGAAACATACGGAAAAGAGTGAGCTAAAGGAGCCCAGTGAGTGTACATTTTCATTAAGATAACATTTTCAGTATATATCAAAGTAATAAATACCCATACAATTAAAAATCCATTTCATGCCTTAACCTTTCTTTCTGATGGAACCAAGGGGATAAACACAATCAACAGCTCGAGTACGACTGGGTGAGGGATGTCACATTCCAAATATAACTACTACGTCATGGAGAAACTCACGCCTCAGATAGGGTTCCGCTTTATAAGACCTTATCACGTGTAAGGATATTACACTAAAATCTATTTCCCCTCCCTCTGTTAGTAACCTAATTGTGTTTCCCTCTAAATCCTTACACGCTTACAAAATTTCACCGAGACAACTATAAAAGTAATAAATATATAGTTAGTGGTAACCATCAAGAAACATTTCTTCAAAATACATTTATAAATCCATTTAAATCATTTACTTTATCATTAAAACACATATGCATTCTTTACACATTTTTAAACTTTCATAATGCCTTAACATATGCATACATATTTAATATACATATATAAACATTTACATTAAAATTTTCATTTTAACATTTAAAAATCTTTCACTTTTAAAACTCAATTTTCAAAAAATCAATTTTATGACTCACCTCTTGTTTCCCGAAACTTGAGCACAACTCCACTACTTTCGTCTTGCTTTTAGCCTACACACCAACTAATGGCGGCACCACATCCTCCCCGTATAGCGCAGAAACTTAATACTTCACACGCCAGTCACTTTAGGGTCACACAACATTCATATAAAGCCAAATTAACAATTTACCCTTGAGCACTAAAAAAAACCACTCATTTTGGCAACCTTTTTCCAACAATACTCTATGGACTTTATTACCCAAAAATTATTCAAAAGGTCTTCAAAAATTATGAAACTCTCCAGATCAGTCCTTTATATATCCAATGACATCTCTTTAAATTTTCAATTTAAAATTCCTTCTCTAAAGCCCTCAACCACATAACACAAGTTATAGCATGTTTTTGATGCCAATTTGGTTAACTCACTGAATGACCTACTGTTATCCTTGATTTCTGGGATCTTAACTCCATAAATTGGAAATTTTTTCTTCACTAATTTGAAGCTATGGATAAGGTTCTTCTCCAATTGGAATCACCCACTTTGGATCACCAAAACTCAAGTTATTGTATTTTATATCTAGATTACTCAAATTGACAGAACAGAATCTGCACATAGCTCCACTTGGAAAAGTTTCTGGGCACTTTGGGGTTACAATTTGTTTAACTTCCTTCAGATAACTTATTCCCCTAGAAGTCTATTTTACCCATAATTTTGAATCACTCAATTTGGATGAGTGAAACTCCACTTATGACCAAAACACTACAACCATACCCAAACAGAGCATAATCAGTGAGCTGGCAATGAGCTCACCTTTCCGTCCTCAGATTGGGAGCCTTAGAGCTACAATTTGCCCTTGGTCCCTTCATGTTCTGTGTATCCCTATATCTTATGGTTCTTCACCAATTGGAATCAATTTATTTGGATGATTATAATTTAATCTATATCCAAAACAAGAACAGGGGTTTTTACAAAATTTTTGACACCATTCCCTTTAAAAACCCAACATTCTCTTTTTTACAACTATTCCATAATACCTCAAAAACCACATGAAATCTAACTCAAAACAACTCAACAACACTTGAATTGGTGATTTTGGGAAATCATACCACAAAACCCTAGGTAGTGAAAATCTTATGAATTCAACCAAAGGTCCACCAATTCTTCTATAAACCATATAAATATGATGATTCCATGTTTATTTTACACCTCAATTGGGGTTTTACCTCTACAAAAACTCAACAAAATTCATGGTTCATGATCTCTTCCAAAAAACCCAGATTGTAAGGAGCAAATAATTGGCCAAACCAAAACCTTAGGAATCCAAACACCTATGAATTCAAGACAAAACATGCCCGGTTTGGCCTCTCTTCTCCTTCTCCTTCTTCTTCCCTCTCCCTCTCCTTGCTCTTTTCTCTCCTCTCCAAAACGTGATTCTAGCTTTGTGAGACAAAAAATGAGTTTGGCTTTTGTTTGTCTCATCACATTTGTAATCCCATTTATACCTTAATTGCCATTAAGTCCTTCATCCTTTTAATTTTTGCAAATCAACTTATTTTATTTCAATTCTTTGCATCCTATTTCTCACATTATGACTTCCTTATCATTTTTTTTACAAATTTAATGTGTAACTCCCATCACTTTAATATTGCAAATACAACTCTTGTTATTTCTATTATGTCTGTCTCTACTCATTTAATGATTCATATCCTTATAAGTACCACACTTCTTTTTACCCTTGTTTTAGTACCACAATTCCGGTTCCATAAATTTATCATTTCTTATTTCACCTTATTAACTCCCAAAATATTAGAAGTTCCCACTTATACTCTTACACGCCCTCACAGCTAGCTGCACCGTACACCCCTGGGATCGGCGCAATCAGTGGGAATAATAATGAAGTTGGGGACTATTATGTTTTATGAGAAAAGACCATGTTTCGGCCGGGTCATGAACATAAGATGTTACCGTGAATATAAATACATGTTAAGTTCAGCGTTATCGACTCGACCGCTATGAGAAAATACTGGCATGGATTATGTCATCAAGAATTTCACCCGGGCAAAGAGTGGTATTTGAGGTCCTTCGACCTGAATTCACCGTGGATTCCTACATGAGGAACTTCGTGTCTTGACGTAGCTCAATGACGTCTTTAATAGGATGGTAATACAGGCATGGTCATTCAAGGCAGTGAAATCATGGAGGAATGTGAGTGATATGGAAGGAATTTTGCCCCACTCTTAATTTAGCAGATGTCTATTAGCCTCTTGATAAGAGACTCAGAACTATGGCATACTTAACAGATTGATAGGAGTTATCACACATTTATTTAGTCGGGCCACTTGAGAATCAACAAATGATTAAGTTATATAAAGATTTAATTTCATCCATTTTATGCTTAATCGATATCGCAGTGACAAAGGACTAATATTATACTATGGTAAGGTTTTTCGAAATACCGACCACTTGATTTGGCAAGATAATGTCTTGCTAGAGACCAAGTATAACTTGTGGGCTTAGAATATGATTCGGGGTCTGGTCGCCAACATTGAGTGGAACTCCATAGGGTCACACATAAGAATGAGCTTATAATGGGATGTTTTAAAGGCTCTCTCTTTTAGCCTACAGATTAAGCCCAGTCAAGTCAAGTCAATAATAGTTAATGGAATTTGGTTTAAATTTTAATAAAAGGGTTTCCTGAGGCTTGATATAAATATGTGGCCTCGGTAGAGAACTCTTTTTAGTTTCAAAGACACTGTGTCTCTCGTTTCAGGGGACAAAGACCTATCATAAGGTGCCAGCACATCCATCCCATCTATTAGTCGTCGTGTGGACAACAATCTTTAGAGGCTACAATAATCGCATCGTCTTCGCTCGCCGTCATTGATCGCTTCAAGGAGCTTGTTTATGTTTTAGTTGCATGTGTGATCAAGCAAATCAGATCAATTTAAAAGGCTTCGCCTACAAGAGGTAAGATCTGATTGATTCATTGTTAGTTTTCATCGAATTTTTAATTCATTGTTAGCCATCAACCCGCATTGGACCTTGATGTGTAGTTCAATACATTCTTTTTTTTTTTTTTTTTGTCAAAGTTCTACCACCGGGATTCCAACACCAAGGCAAAGTATCAGTTCGACAAAAATTCCTTACTCACAAGCTCCATCTTTACTATGAATTCTTCAAACTCGAAGGAGCCATTCAGAAGGTGCCTTGTAGATCGTGCTATCCCGTAATAACTAACTGAAACTAATCTCATATCTAGAGGTATACTCTAAAGATCCTTTCGAAATACATCCTAAAAATTCTTTGATTACCTAATATCTTCCAATGACCAACACTATCCCCTCACCTCAATGACATAAGCCAGTACCCATGATGACTTTCTGAGCCTCTTACTAGCCCCCATAGTTGTCATAGTACCGGTAGGTAGCATCTTTCTCAGTAACCCACAAAAACAACCTCTATCTCCTGGTCTGCGTAACTCCAACCTCTTCTTCACAAGTATGGTGCCCTAAAAGCATGTAATTTGTACTACTTCATATGTCAGCTTATATTTGATTCTTTATACATGTAAAAGTCAGAGTAATTTAGTAAATATCATAAAATCCCAAGTTTATTAATGTAACTATAAATATTAGTATAATAAAGTATATATGAGATGATCAAGATTATAGATAATAAACCAAACTGCCTGTAGTACTTTATTCCACTAATATTAAGAATGCAAGAATCTTTGACCGATTATCGATAGTGACATTAAAATGGAGGTGCTTTATGTAATTTCATTACATAGGACAGGACTAGATATGGATTAAACTCTTAAATAATATACCATTACAATTAAGAGTTTAAACCCATAATACCAGATGATCATATGCGCATTGATCTAGTCCCGAGTAGCCATGGACTTTGTCTATTTCAATAGGCCTTTTGATTCATAAAGTTACGGTCATTCTAAGACAGCCCAATACTTAGTCTCGAGGCCCATAATGGAGATAGGTAATTTCGAACATGTCTTACGTATACGGGGTCTAAACCCTTCTCGAGGGAAGCTGATAATTGGTCTCTAAGTGTTAATTCGAAATGAACAAATTGAGCGCCCAATTTATAACAAAGTTTATAAATTCAATTGTCTAAATAGTGAATTAACGGAACTTAAGGATAAAGATATCACTCGAGGGTAAAACAAGCACTCATCTGTACCTAATGATGGACCACTCGGAGGATCAATCAGACAATGATCATATCAATGGACTGTCGAGTAACAATGTGAAATATTTTGTACTACAAGAGTTCGCTTACTTTAGGGAATAATATTGAAATCCACAAATTGTATTGAATGATTAAAGAGTTTAATTAATTATCAAATTGATTGAGTTTTGAATTACAAGTCCATGTGTCCCTAGGCCGCCTTCAGAAACACTCGTAGAAGATTAAATTAACAAAGAAATCCTCGGAGTGGCACATTTTCTGTAAAAGAAATTGTTTCATAGCAACTATGTAGTAATTATCGATAATTAAATGTTACTCAATTAATTATCGACCAATTAATTAATAGTAATTACTATATGGGATAGAATGGTTAATTTTGAGAAATTAATCCTATTTATTTTTGTCACTTAATTTGAATTAATTTGACCACATTTAAATATGCCACTTTGGTCCAAATGGTTGAGAACAATTCAAGGCATATTATAAACAGTGGCAAACCCGTGCATCAAGGGTGATAAAATTAGGAGAAAAAAAAGAGAGAAAGAGTTTCACTTTTCGCTCCATCTAACCCTCGATCTCATGTGCTGAGAATATCAAGAGTTTGAAAACAAACCTTATAACTGCACGACCACATGTACCCTATATGGCAGGACCCACCGGAAGATCGTAAAACAGTGGGAAAAAAAAAGATCTCTCGAGTTGTCAACCCTACTTGCCGTAAAAATCTCCTTAATTTGATTGAGGTAATTCTTCTTTATTGTTTTGTTGATTAGTATGTATGTATCATAGGATCGTAAAAATTATTTTTATTACCTTTTAAAATTTACTGACCAAAATCTTCCGTCGCAAACGAGCTAACTTTAAACCTTCATTTGTACGAGCTGCCTATGTGTATGCATATTAATGTGTATGTGGCATTCTCAGATTATTTGATATTCTGTGGATGCATAATTGTTAAGATATTGATGAAATGTTTGAATGTATGGATTTTAAAAGGGTCATAATTGTAGGGTGTTTTCAGTTTACTTGTTGGATTTTTTTTTTTCAGACTGTGTAAGCCATAATGGGGCATAATTTTTTTGTAATATATTTTTGTAAAAATCAAGACACACAAGAAGATCGATCTGGGGATCTAGAAAGTGATCAATGTGATGGATTGTAGCCACACCTCTTAGGATTTCTATACCTTCAAAATCGCCTTATATGGACATCTAGGAGAGAAAGTTATGCCTGGTACACGGAAAGATGTTTAGGATAATGATGACTCGAAACAACCTTTCGCTTTCCTATTCTTTGGCTCTTCATTACTTTATTTTCCTGGCCCTATAGCTTGCTGAATTGCCAAAGGTGACTGTGACCCAAGTCCAAAAGGGGCCTAAAAGTGTTTCAGGGTCCACAGAAAATCGGGTCCAGCCTCATCAATAAAGAGTCAAAGGAATTTTTACCCAAAAGCAGTTTCGGGGTTAATGACCAAGCGCGTGGATCTAAGCCAGCACAAAAGAGTCAAGGTATATATGGAGCAGAATCAGGCTCAACTTTGTAATTTATTTATTTATTTATTTTATTTACAAGGGTTGTAATTTTAGAAATACCCAAGACACTCAGCCCAATTTCTTTTATTTACTTATTTTATTCTTTATTGTTATTGATATGATTGATAACATGTCTATGCATTTAACATGCCATACATGAATGCCCATTTAATGCTTTTGCATACATAATTTTTCCTAACATGATAATTAGGATTGTCCTATGTGCTTATATTGTTCATCTTTTGATGGAACAATTAATTAAATAATATGCTTAGTTTAATTAGCTAACTTGGTAAAATTCACATTAATTTAATTTCTTAGGGTTACGTATCATCTTGAAAGCCCCGATTTTTCCAACGTTAATAAAATAAAGATTTTATTGATTAATGGTAAATTTGACTTAGGCTTAACTATTTTATATACTAAGTTTACCTAATAGTTAGGCCCACTTAATTTATGGATTAGATTGTCTAATTAACTTAGTACCAATAGATTTGACCTCATAATTTGATTAGAGTTCACACATATTAGCAATTTTAATTATATAGTGATATAATAATTTAAGGATTATAAGACATATGATGTTTCTTATAAATAGAAAACACTTATTTCAAAATAGTGAGCTAAGAAGGTTATATGACAATATACCCTACTTGGCCCCATTATTACAGTAACACCGTGAGATATAGATTAGGCCTAGCGACGCTTAGATTTCATTCCTCCCTACTGAGGGTTTCTCATCTATTAATATCAAGGTTGACTTCCAGAGATAGGATTGAGTGATGTATTTCAAGATTGTCCTACCCTACGGCTGCCATTTTGAGTTAAGTCATTAAATCAAACACTGGCCTCACACTCACAAGGGTATGGTTAAACTGTTCATCATACCTTGACCAAATTTTGACGATAGTTAATAAGTAAAAGAAAATATGAGATATTTTGATTTTTTCTTATTAATTTGAGATAGTCTTAAAGTTGATTTAAAATTTGTATGATCTTTAATCTCTAAGCAACCTATATTAATTGTTGAATCAATTTATCATGATTAGCATAAGGTTTTATAAGTTTTACTTGCCGTGACTCATGCATCACGCTTGCTTTTCCAAAAGCTTCTCGATATTTATTTTTTACTTATAGTAATTGCTCGAAAGTATTTAATTTGAGCAATCATGTCATCAAACAACCCCATTATCGCCACTTTGCTAATGAAAAACTGAGTGGTGATAACTTCATTAAATGGAAGTCAAACATTAATATTGTGCTAATTTGTGAGAACGAAAAGTTTGTTCTCAGTGAGGAATGTCCTCCAGAGCCCCCTGCTAATGCTTCTCGTACTGTACGAGAAAGATATGGTAGTTGGATTCATTCCAACCACAAAGCCCGCTGTTACATGCTTGCTAGCATGAACGATGTTCTTAGGAAGAAGCATGAGGACATGGAGACCGATATGATATGGGATCTCTCTCGGGCCATGTTCGGGCAACATTCACCATGCCGCCATGTAGCTACGAGTAGCCAGCATGAACGCTTAAGATAAGAAGGGAAGCTTCAGCTGGCGGAACATGTTTCAACATGATCAACTCAAAGACGAGGCGAGATACATGGGCCACCATTGATGGAGCCGCATCTGCCAGACATCCTGAGTCCCTCACACCCAGGCTTTCTCACGCTCACTACCAACTTATGTTATGAACAAGTCAAGAAGACAACATGACTCAAATTCTCCTTGAATGAACCCGGGCAGACTGAGGCCATAAGTAAGATCAGTCTAAAGAGGGCAAAGCAAATGTTGCTGAGCATAATCCATCTTCCTCTTTCCTCGGTAGCAAGAATAAAAATGTATGAAGAACACACAAGGTGGGTCTCGAGCACAAACCCAAGAAAGGAACCAGCGCGTGAAAGAAGAACAACCCTAAGGATAAGAAGCCTTAAAGAAAAGTGTTTCCATTATACCTGTTGAAGGTCAATGGAAGAGAAATCAGAACAAGTATCTTTCCTAATCAAGACAAAAAGAAAGGTAAATATGATTTACTGGTTTTAGAAGCCTGGTTAGTGGAAGATGATTTGTCACCGATAGTTGATTCAGAGCCACTAACTATGTTTGTTCTTCTTCGCAGTATGCTTAGTTCTTCTAGGAACTTATCGATAGTGGACGTTACTATGAGAGTCAGGAATGGGAGGTCGCCTCAAGAAAGGCAAAGTGGGAGCTCGCCATTTAAATTTTAGGAATAAATTTCTTGTTTTGAACAATGATTTTTAATTCCCTGCTTTAGGAGAAATTTGATTTGCTTCTATGTCGCATGAACAATTATTTAGTATTTATTTTATTAATAATGAGATTATTATTTCAAAAAAATGGTTTAGATATTTTTGTCATTCAAAACCCGAAAGGGACTCCACACGCCTTATACAAGGTCAATTGAGCGATCATTAACAATTCACTATTCAAAGTAGAACATCCTAAATTCAACAAAAAACGCCAAAAATTCCCATGATAACACGTACTGCATCTCAAAGTTAGGCCATTACTAACCTTGATAGAATAAACCTATAGTAGCCGATGGTCCTTTAAGAAATCGGCTGCACTCTTCCCGGTTGCGGAATCCCGTTTAAGGTAAATGACTAAGAGACCTTCAAGAAAGGGCGAGATCCAAAGAACCTCTTCAACTTGTACATAGTGATGTCTGCGGTCCACTAAGTGTACAAGCTAGAGGTGGTTATGAATATTTTGTTACCTTCATTGACTATTATTCAAGATACGATTATGTTTACCTAATGCACAAGAAATCTAAGACTTTTGGAAAGTTTAAAGGATTCATGGAAGAAGATGAAAAGCAGTTAGGTAAATCACTAAAAACTCTTCGATCAGATCGAGGAGGTGAATACCTTGATACAGAGTTCAAGGATCATATGCTGGAGCATGGAATCCATCCCAATTCCATAAGACTCCAGAACACCACGTAGTAACGGGTGTCAAGAAAGGAGAAATGACGCTACTGGGGATATGGTTAGATCAATGATGAGCTACTCCTCGTTACCAATCCCATTTTGGGGATATTCACTATAAAATTCGGTCTACATTTTGAATGTAGTTCCATGTAATTCAATCCAAATGACACCCTTAGAGTTATGGAATGGACATAAACCTAGCTTTACGCTGCCGCGATACGGGGTGTCTCGCACATGTGCCGTAAAGGAAAGACTGAAGTTGTCCTACGTGCGTGTATGTTTCAGAGTTATTCAAAGGCATAGTGGAGTTTGTTCTATAGTCCTCGCATAAGAAAGTATTTATCGACAAAATGCGACTTTTCTCGAAGATGACTATATATGAAACTTCAAACCTCGCAAAGAAGTTTGTACTGAGGAACTACGCTCGATCGTATCGTAAAATCACCATTAACCATTGATGAACGACAAAGTCAAGAGACCACTATTCCTATTAAGAATATCCTAGTACCTCGACATAGTGGGAGGGTAGTAAGACTACCATCCCGTTACGAACATGAAGGAGAAGGATAATTTCTAGTGTCAGTCACTAACCAGGATGATCCATTGACATTTCGTGATGCCATCAATGATTCTCGACAGTGACAAACATAAGATGCTACGAACCAAGAAACGGAAATCCATGTGTACTCTTAACTCTATCTTAGGAACTCAGAGATCCACATGAGGATGTCAGCCCATAGGATAAATGGATCTTCAAAAGAAAAAGAGGCATGGATGGAAAGTGAGGATTTTCCAAAGCTAGGGCTAGTGCAAGGGTTATACCCAAAAAAGAGGGAGGACTATGAACAAGAAACTTTCGTTAGCTATGCTTAAGTCTATTCGCATTTTTTTATCCACATTGCCTTGATTTAGAGATATGAAATGGATGTCAAGACAAACTTTTTCGAATGGCTATCTGAGGAAAGCATCTACATGATGCAAATCCGTAATGTTTCTCATGGTTAAAGGCCAAATAAAGAGGAAAGTCACAGTTTGTTAGGTCCATTTATGGACCGAAGTAAGCCAGTGTCTTCTTGAATCGTCACAACTATCAAAATGTATGGTTTGAGCAATGTTGATAAACCTTGCGGTATACAAGTACATCAGCGAAAAGAAGGTGGTCTTCTCGGTTCTTTACGTATTTATATTCTACCATTGGGGAATGATGTAGAAACATTATCGAATGTAAAGAAATGGCTAGCCAAGCAATTTCAAACTAAAGATTTAGAGAAGCTAAGCTATATTCGGGATCCAGATTATAAGAGATCGTAAGAACAAGCTGGGCATTGTCTCAAGTATCTTATATCGATAAGGTGCTAGCTCATTTTTACGCAAGACCCAAGAAAGGCCCATACCACCCAACATGGAATTATCTCTTCCAAGGAGCAGAGTCCTAAGACACCTCAAGAGAAAGAGTGATATGAGATCGATTCCCATGCCTCAGCATGTGTGGTCTCATGTGCCACATGTCAGGTACGAGGCTCGATATCTCGTTATGCAATGTGGATAGTCGTTACCAATCCAATCCTCGAATGGGTCAATGATAGCAAAGGAAGCCATATTCTCAAGCATCTTAGGAGAATGAGAGATTATATGTTTCGTGTACTGTGTGCAGACCAACCCTATCGAGTATACTGATTCTCGAAGTTTCAACTCAGACAAAGATATCGAAACGACATCCGTCAATATTCACTCGTGGTGGAGCCGTAGTCTGTATAAGCATTAAACAATCTAAGATTGCAGATTCAACCATGGAAGCTAATACATAGCAAATTATGGAAGCAATTTAAAGAATCTCCATCACTAAAAGTTCTACACCGATCTAGAAGTAGCTCCAAACATGGAAAAACCACTTTTTATAATCGTGACAACAAAGTGGCAGGCAACCCAAAGAACCAAGGAGTCAGCAAGAGAGGGAAGCACATAGAGAGGTAAGATTACCTGATACGAGAGATCGTACATGAGGGACGAGCTGCTATAAGATACTTTTCTAACAGAACCTCATGGATTCGCTAATAAGACTTTACCCGAAGGGTGTTCACTGGCCACTTAGAGGGGACTAGGTTTAAGAGACATGTCTCACCGCTTTAAGGCAGGAGATAATAAGTATGGTGCCCCAAAAGCATGTAATTCAGGACCGCTTCATGAAAACAATTTCTCTATATTCGATTCTTTATACATGTGTCAGATAATTTAGTAAATATCATAAAATCCCAAGTTTATTAATGTCACTATAATCTTAGTATATAACAATTATATATGAGAGCGATCAAGATTATAGATAATAAAACTAAATTGTCCGTAAAAATCAAAGTAGTGGGATCTTTTAATCTATAATACTACTAGTACTAGTTCACTAAAGATTAAGTGAATGCAAGAATCTTGATCTGGAATTATCGATGTAGCAGCATTAAATGGAGGTGTTTTATGTAATCTAATCTACATAGGACAGATCAGATATGGATTAAAACTCTTAAATATACCATTAAAATTAAGAGTTTAAACCGTGTCATTGTATGATCATGGCGCAGATCGATCTTAACCCGAGTGTACCATGGACGCCCGTTTCATTTCAATAAGGGAATTTTGATTCATGTTACTGCTCTGTCTAAGACGTGCCTACTTATGTCTTAGAGGCCCATCGAGATAGTGGACTGGGAACATGTCCTACAGATATAATCCAAACCCTTCGAGGTTAGATAACCTGCCTTCCCTTAAGTGTTAATTGAATCGAATAGTTTGAGCGCTCTAATTTATACCGTGTTTATAAATTAACTGCTCACTAGTAAATTAATGGAACTTATGATAAAGATATCACTGAGGGGTAAAACTAGCACTTCACCTAAATTTCAATGAGATGGACCAATTGGGAGGATTGAACGCATGTAATGATCATATCAACGGACTCGGCTGAGAATCACTACGCAAATTATTCTCAGAATTACAAGAGTTCCGGCCGACATTTTTATGGAATAATATCGAACTAATAAATTCGACACCGGATAAAAGAGTTTAATAAATTATCAAATTTATCGAGCTCGGGAATTACATGTCCATGTATCCTCTGTTTCTTTGTAAAATACTACACAGATTAAATTAACAAAGAAATCTCTCGAGGGCATAAATGTAAAAGAATTATGTTTACAGCAACTATGTAGCATCTATTTGATATTAAATGTTAATTACTAATTATTGAATTAATTAATTAATAAGAATACTATATGGATGAAATCTAAGTACTGGAGAAATTAATCCTATTTATTGGCTACTTAATTTGAATTAATTTTAATTCAATATTTAAATATGCCACTGTCCAATGGTTGAGATCAATTCAAGGCATATTATAACAGAGGCAAACCCCAGTCAAGGCATAAAAATTAGAAAAAAAGAGAGAAAGAGTTTCACTTTTTTTGCCTCCATCTAGCCCTCTTGATCTTTAAGAATATCAAGAGTTCTAAAAACAAAACCTTTGTTAATCTATACGCCCACACGTACCTTATGGGAAGAGGAACGACCTGAAGATCGTGGTGTCAGGAAAAATTAATCTTGAGTTATCCAACCTACTTGCTAGAAAAATCTTCTTAATTTGATTGATTAATTCTTCTTTATTGTTTGTTGATTAGTATGCATTATACCATAGGATCGTAAAGTTTTATTAATTTTTTAAAATTCTTGGAATAAAATCTTCCACTTCTGAGCTTTGTTTTGAACTTTAAAAACCTTCACTTTCCTATAACAATCCACTATACCATGATGTCTAGATAGCCAATCCATACCTAATATAACATCTAAGTCATGGATATCTAATAATATCAAGTTTGCCAGAAACTCCTAGCGTCTAATAATCACCCTGCTATCTAGATAAACACTTTCTGCTATCCGTGAATCCCCTGTAGCAAGAGATACCACTATGCTATAGTCTATAGGCTAGGACTCCACATTAACATTTGAAATAAACCCCGTAGAAATAAAAGAATGTTTAGCTCCGAGTGCATGAGTGGGCATCATGGCCCAGCGGAAATTATACATGTCCATGACATCGGAATTAGTATTAGTATCTACTAGGTAACCCTGAAATACCACCTTACGGGTCATAGGTTGGCACGGAGGTCCTTTAGTGGGCGATCTCTGCTGTGGCGGTACACACCGGGTCCTCTTTGGAAGGAGTAGAACCTCTCTGGGTGCCTACCACAATCACGACCTCTTACCCGAGTTGAAAATGGCCTATGTGCGGGTGCCCTTATCGCGACGAATTACTGAGGCTAACTGTGGACATTTCTTTGCAAAATGTCGTGACATTCCACATCTGTAACAAACATCGATACCCCATTTGCATTCCCCTATTTGAAACCTCTCACACTTATTGCATTGCTGTCTCGGGGTCGAAGAAGTTCCAATCGGGGGTTTTACTAAACTCTGGTAATTTGCGCACATTTGTCTTACCACTGCCCGTGGTGGTTTCCTCCTTTCTTTGACTATTTCTTTGGATCCACAGAGTCTAAGTAGATCCATCTCTCTTTGGCCCTTACGAAGACCTGTGCGTCGAGGGCTAATCCTGAATTCCTCTACATCTAATGGTGGCCTCAATCACCTATCCTTATTAGTCTGGCCCGACGCCCTGTCTCTTGATCTCTTTCTTAGGCCCATTGGAAACCTCTTGCTTTCGTACCTCGTGTTACAAAATAAAGGAACATGTCACTAGTTAGGAATTTCTTTATGTCACATCATAGGCATTGGTCCACAACTCGACGTGAAAATTTCTTCAATTTTTTGATCTTTATAGACCGTAGGGTAGAATTTCTCTAAAAAAATCCTCTTTAAACTGTGTCTAGGACACCTGTCTAATAAATGATCTGCATGCTTGCCTTCCCACTTAGGTTAAAGTGCTCTGTCTCTCAATAGGAAAGCGAGAATATCCTGCCATCTGCTCCTTCGAGCATCAGCTAACTTGAACACCCTCTCATTTGCCACTCTAGCCATGACCATGCCTTTCGGGGATCTCATTTCATCATAATTTCCTTGCCACTCTATATGGACATTGTCGGCTCACGGAGGTAGCAATGCTATGGCTAAATCAGGCCATTTTGGTCAGCGGTATATTAACTCCGTGGCTGCGGAGGGCGTGGTGGTGCTTGCCTATGAAGGCTACGAAGGAACGGGAGGTGGAATAGGAACGTGAGACTCATCGTATGTTTCCTTAGGCTTGGAGAAGACAACTCTACGAAGACCCTTCTCTCTTGGGTACGGACGACCTCGGCAGCCGCATTTTTACGTAACTTTTAAACATATCATATGTTATAAAGTTCATATGACATTTAAATTGTCAAACTAACTCATGCACATTTAAATAAAACATTAAATCATTTTAGGACGTGGAGACTTTTCAAACCACCATAAAATTTTCAAAACCTTGGGCTTTGATACCACGTTGAAGGGACCCAACTTGGATTTCCTCTTCCTAACCCGAGGGACCCTCCCGGTACTCCTATGGATTTGAGAAAACATTTCTTTTAAACCCTTTTTAAAATTGAATCCATGGAGCAAACCCATTTATACAGTTATTATTTCCATTCAAACCTTATTAAACATGGTGGAAAAATATATTTTTTTCTTTTATTTTAAGCATTAAACCCTTTTTATACGATTAAGCATTTTGCAGAAAATCAGGCAGAGTATCCTTTGTTTTTCGAACATTTCCCACTTTTACAACACCTGCAATAAAACATTTCACACTCCCAATAATGTTCATTTACTCCACATCCAACTACGGGACATGTGAGTCACCTGGCAATTTAGATCAAAATTTAAAATAATTTTTGAACACCATAGAAATATAAACAATATTTTATAGCAGTTGGGCTCAGTCGGGATTACTTAGCGCTACATTGCCTCTACCACCACAGAGGATCGGAGCTCTTATAGTTCATTTCCTTAAAACATATATATATATATATATATATATATATATATATATATATATATATATATATATATATATATATATATTAGAAAATAAGAGTGCCTGATAGTTATTTACAAAAAGGTCTATAAATTTTCAAAAAGTGGTTGTTGCGTGAGGCGGAAGTGTCACTGGGCCTGAGGATGCTCAAACTGCTCATCAGTCTCTGCCCCTAAAAACATTTATAAAACATTTGGAAAGAGGGTGAGCTAAAGACTCGGTGAGCCTGATTCATGAAGTAAAATAATGTTTCCAGATATAGTTCAATTACAATGTGTAAAATAATTGTATAAATATCTCATTTCAATAAACATTTACTTTACTTTCCTTTCCTTTCTGAATCTGTCATATCCAATGGACCTCGCCTACCGTTAACCATCGTTGGCCCATGAAAGAACCTCCGATGAAACAGTCTTACGATCACCGATGACGTAAAAAGGAACCTCCGATAAATCGTGTCTTTCTTTTAGATACCATTGCACTATGGAATAAATCATTGTGCATTGGTAACCTTCGTACTTTTTCACGTGCATAGGGCCAATGCATCCACTCTTCCCTTCCTATAAAAATCCTATCCCTTTCCCATTGTACCATACATGCTTAAAGCAACACTAATCGACTTCTCTTTATCTTTGTAACATAGGGTAACCATGGATTCAATCATAAACATTTTCATATAAACATATATATATATATATATATATATATATATATATAACACTATATATATATATATATATATATATATATATATATATATATATATAATATATTCATAAACATTTCATTTAATATGGAAACCATAAATCATGCTTTATAAAACTATGGAAACCGTAATATTTTCATATTTTCTTAACATAATTAAAGTCAAAGAAACCACATTTCCTTTTCATTTAAACATTTATAACATAGATGTGAAAACATATATATATTTGTAAACATTAATATATATATATATATATATATCCATATATATATATATATATATATATATATATATATATTTTCATAAACATTTACATTTTCCCTCACCTTAGTTATTTAAGCCATTTTTCCTCCTTTAAAAAAAACTTTCCAACTTTGTCCTTAATCACTTTCCTCTTACAAATCACATTATCCATAAAATCCATTAACATTCATACCTTAACAATATTCAATTAAATCATTAACTATAATATACTTTCTATTAAATTAAGCAACCCATAAGCATTTTCTTATTCAGCTTAATCTCAACAGCAATTCCTTTCCATAAAATCAAGGCTCATGACAACATCATTACAAGCTGAAATCAAATATCAACATGTAAAGTAGCTGTAATTCCCTTCACTTTAGCAAAATTTACATTTATACCTTAATCAATTTGTTTTCTTAAAACTTTAATTCTAATAAATTCCATTAGGCATTTACTCACTTCCAATTCACTAAAGTCAATTGAAACTCAACTTTTTCATACTTTTCCTAGGGTGATCAAATCCTACATGTCACCCATGCATCATTATTTCTTCAATTTCTTCCATTTTCTTTCAACAATTACATTTAACAATTCATCCAATGTCATTGATTGGTCAACTAAATCAAACCAATGCATTTTGAATTAAACCCTCTCTTGGCCGAAAATTACAACCCTTATAATCTCACTCTTTCTTTTCAATTTCTTATCAAAATCCACATAGAATCATGTCAATTTAATAACTAAAGCCTTAACATAACTCAATTGAAGGTTTAGATAAATAAATCCATAAAACCCTAATTTCTTACCTTAATAGTTTTGGTGTCTTGGTGTTAACTTGAATTCAAATGAAATCTTTTGTTCAAATCTACATAAAGACATGCCAAGAACTCATTTACACCATCATATAACCATTTCCTTCATTAACCTTCAAATTCACATAGACTAGTGAGTGATCTCACCTTAAAAACTTGATTTTTCACTTAGGATTTGATCTAGGGTACTTCATGGACATGATGAACACTTAAAATAGACTTGAAATGGCATGAGAATTACTTGAATGGTTTGGAAAGGGGCTGCTGAAATTTTTTCCCTTGCATGGACATGAATTGCTTCCTTTTTCTTCACTTTTGCCTTACAAATTTATTTCACCCGTAAGCACACCAAGAGCCAAGTCAAATGCACTTTAATGATCTTTTTTCATGCCTAATTTGCCCTGCAATTGTCCTTAAATTAACAACATGCTATTGGTTAGCATCCTTGAATTCTAATTGGTCCATACATAACCATATAATCCAAAAGCAACCAAAACCACTTTATGTTCACTTGCTTTTCCATCAAATCCCACTAACTTAAACCATAGTTAGGTTTAACTAACTTTCATGATTAGCTAACATAAATATCATTTTAAATTTAGTTAACTTTAACTCATCAACTAACCAAAGTCAAGTTAACTACTTTATGACTAATATCAAAGTTAATGGCAAGCTCTCATAGGTCCATTCTTAATTACATGGATCACCAAGCATATATGGCACCATTCTATTTGTTCTTGCTTTGCTTACTTAGATTAGGCTTACTCATTAAATGACTTAAATGATCTCCTTGAAAATAATACCCTTATACCGATAAAAACTTGAAAATATTCCATGGCGTCGATCATAAAATTGACCATGGAATACTACAATTAAACTTATTTCCTATCATGAACATGCTTTAGAAAAAATCTAGGGTATAAGGAATATTTTTAAAACTATTTAGTAAAGGGAATTTTAGGTCATAAATTGTCGGGAAGTTTTCAAAAACCACTTAAGCAGATGCATTTTAATGCATTTTTGATTTCTTTAGACTCGTACATTATTAAGACATTTTTATTTTCGATGCTCGTTTTTCGAAAATTATTCATTTGATCATTTCGGTCAAATACATCCTTATCGGCAATTTACTATTCATGGAAGCGATGGTCGGGAGTCTTCTGACTTACCTAGTGCGAAACTATCATGGATACAAGGATGAAAATCCATACATTCATATTAGTGACTTTAAGGCTATGTGTAGAACCATACAAAGACATGGAGCCTTATTCGAAAATGTATGGGTTTTCTCACTTACCCTAAAGGATAGAGCTAAACATTAGACGATTTCACTAAGACCCAAGAGTATACACACATTGTTAGAACTTCAAACACAATTCCTAAGGAAATTCTTCCCCTTACATAAATCAATAGAATTGAAAAGAAGAATTAGTTCCTTTACAATTCAAGAGGGAGAAACCTTCTACCAATGTTGGGATAGGTATATGGAAGCTGTCAGTGCTTACCCACATCATGGTTATGAGGATTGGGATATTGTGAATTATTTTTATGATGTATTAGCCAAAAATAAGAAACAAATTTTGGAGTCTATGTGAAGTGGAAGTTTTCTCCACAAATCACCCAAGGATGCCTCTACTTTTCTTGGCAAGGTAGCTAAACTCACCAAAGGATGGGATGAAGCTTAACCTAAGGAAGCATATCAAACTAAGAGCCTTTAAATCGGAAGAGGCAGTGCATATCATGTTCAGGAAATCCAAAGTTTAGAACCAAGTGGTCTCTTATCTGCTAAAGAATTGATGAAATCATTAGCAAATCACCCACTAAGGTCAACACATTTGAAGAGGAAATTAGGCAATCCATCCCATGATATATTTTCATATAATCATCATGTTACTAGGTGCCCGTCACGCCCAACTGAACCAGATTTTCTGAGAAGAAACTTATTTACATCAACCAATATGAACCTCCATCTCATCCAAACAAAAGGATATATGGATACCCCTGTAAAAATGAATGGGATAGTTACCCTGACTTTCTACTAAGACAAGGAAATATAGCCAACAAGGAACCACCTAAGGAATCTGAACCAAAACCATTGGTTCTCGATAATCAATAGAGCAATCTAACCATAATAAAGTCCTTACCAAATATATAGAAACACATTATGTAGAAGGAAACCAAGATAAACCAAAAAATGGAGCATATGGATAAAAAATGGAAGACGTAGATAAGAAAATGGAACTGACACAATTAACTCTCTCTCAACTAGATGCAAATTCTCTTAATCCTAGACATAATACTCAACCTTCTCAACCCACAACGAATTTTCAAAGAAGAAACAAATATTAAGGGAAAACTACATGACTTGAAAGAAGTTGATGAGTGTGAAACTAAATCTATTTTAATCCATTTTCAGTAATTGAGGAAAGCAATGCTTATTTTAATGAAAAAGTATGGATTCTTCACCAAGTTTGTTATTTTACAAGAACCAAGATCAAAGGAAATAAAAAAAAGCAAGAAAAGATACTAAAAAGACCAAGGCAGGAATAAGTTATCGTGACAAAACAGAAGGGCAAATGACAGAAAAGTTGTCGCAACAATTCAAAATTGTCACGACAAATCAAAAGGAAAATGAAAGAAAATTGTCACAACATTCAAATAATTGTTGCCACCATGAGAAAGAAGTCATGAAAGCTCTAAAAATTTGTCATGGCCAATCCAGTCTTAAGAAAAAGCATCATGGTAAGAAGAACTTGTCGCGACCACATGATGATAATCTTGAAGACAATATGGTGGTAGCATTGTTGTGACATTTTAACAATTGTAGCAACAATTTACCCAGTTGGGTAATTAGTGCTCAAAAAGTGCTATTTTGAGCCATGTTTATTGCAGGTTTTGATCACTTTTTGTGTGCTAATCAACGTAATTAACTCAATTGGCACATTAAGGTCCCTATACTATTGATCGTATTTTGTAGCTATTTTTGTAGTTTTTTTCTAGATAATCAAGCCCGAAATTATCAAATCCAATCAAGCACGAAGAATCCAAGCCTAACTCGAAGCTCACGACAGAAGTCGGAAGGAATTTGGAGCCTCAAACTGAAGAAAATTGGACCACTGTAGAAATTTTGCAGGGTTGCGAATTTTTACCGCCAACTGCTGAATTTCGCGAGGATCTGCGAGAAATTTGCAACTGCTCACCCCATTGACTTCATTTGACCACCTTTTTGTGACTTTTTCCGAAACGGCCCCATATGTATTGTTGGTAGTTCGGATATTTTGTAATTTCCTTGACTCGACGGTATAAGCCTCGGTCAGGCTCTGCTCTGATCCATTGATCACTTGGATGCTTAATAAAATTAGGCTCCAAAAGCTTTTAGCTTTCCCGCATATGTGATTTTCTCTCATTTTCTCTTCCTTTCTCTCACTTTCTCACCAGCCAAACACTCCTTGAGGATGAAAACTCAAGGGATGCTTGGCTAAATCCCCTCATCCTTGAAAGAGGAAGGCCATTGGGCGAGGTTTTGAAGATGGCTGTTGTCCTCTCTGTTTCAGCGCGTAAATTCGTATCATTTATGTCTCTGTATCTCACCTCAGGTTTAAATCCTTTTGATGTACCCTGATTGGCCAGTACTTGGCAAGCTTTAAGGGCTTAGTGGATGCTTACTGCTAGATCTACTGAGGCTCACTTAGTTGCCATTTATTCGCCTCTGCAAGTTAGGTCAAAGAATTAGTTTTTATTGCTTTGAGACATGAATGATCAATAAATGCTGTATCTCACGAGAAAAACTTTTAGGGTTCAATTTTCATAGCTAAACAAAGATCCGGTTCGGGAAATGACTATAGGTCATCCTCCCACGTGCGAGAAAAGGACGAGGACTTCAGTCGCCTTATAACCTCGAAGCTGGTGGCTCGAGACGAGAGTTCTTTTACATTATATTTCATTTTGTTTGTGGTTTCAAACCGCAATCCTGCTTCATTTTTACAAAATCCCAAATCAGTGAATTCACCATTTTACATAGCGTAAACCATTTGCGAAGAAACCCCATCCACTGAGTTTCGACCCTTGAGCCGCTATCTTTGTGTGGCTAGGCCTAATGAGTAGAAGGTATGGGTTACAAATTTGTTGGTTCGGGCTACTTTGGCTACACGTTTACGTCTTGAGCAAATGGCGTCATTGCAGGGATGGTGCCTTCATGAAGTGGCTTGTTGAACTTGTGATCCTCATCACAGTGTTGGTGAATTCTAATTCCTTTTTTTATCTTTACTTTTATTTCCCACTGCGGAGTTCACTCTTTGGGTGGAATTAATTTTTTATCTTAGTAAATACATAGAATTTTTTATTTTATTTTAATATTTTAACTAACCTTAACCTTTTGGAAGCTGCTTTCTCATTGTTTGTGCGTGCGTGTTCTTGCCCTAGCGGCCACGCACCATTGGGGCCCGAAGCACTCTGAAAAATTGAAAAGTCGATTACTCCACTTGAAACGGGGGTTGTGAAGTGAGGCTGAACACTAGCGAGATGGACCCTCCACGAGGAATAGTAAATGTGACGGGGGTTCAAGGAACGAGAATGCATACGATCTGATGAGGATATATACACCCACCAAGGTGGTAGCTGTGCTCGTGCCACCTCTCACGGAGGATGTGAATCTCCGAGGCCTTATCGGTGCCTACTCCCGGCTTTCCATGGTATGGAAAATGAAAATCCATACACACACATCCGAGAGTTTGAGGAAGTTTTCATGACTTTCAAGGAGGGCGTAACTCACATGGAATTGCTGAAATTGAAAGCCTTCCCTTAACCCCTAAAAAGACCACAAGGCCCATATTTGACTCGCTCTACGAAATGAGAACTATAAGGAATTAGGGAGATATTGTTGGGTTACGGCCAGAATATCGAATCTGATTGGAACATCGCAGCAGCGAATTTAAATTTTTATCCTTAACCCACGGGGATCACATGCGTTTCATAAAACCGAAGGAATTGTAAGCAGAGCCTCTTGTAGATCGATTCGTCAAGCCTTCAAAGTCTGCGTCTTGGTTTATTCGGATCTTCAAGGTCTTTGCCTTTAAGCGACCACCCTCTCTGATATCCACACACGAGCAAATAATAGATAGTCTTGTTGAATGCTAGTTCAGGTTCGTCTTCTCAAAACGAAATTAGAGTCTCTCTGTTTTGGTTGTTCTTAGAGTAAAGGACGACCACACGAAATATATATGTCTCACATATATATATATATATATATATATATATATATATATATATATATATATATATATATATATATATATATATATATATATATAAGTCTGCTAGGGTTTTTGTCAAAAGAAATTTTATATATTGTGCTTATATTTAAAAACTCTTTTTAAAATAATAACAATTTAAAATTCAAATCCTTATCGAATGAAGCAAATTCAAATCCTTATCGAATAAAACTAATTTATATTATTATATATTTAAAACTCTTTTAAATAATAACAATTTAGGAGTCAAATCCTTATCGAATAAGGAGATGAATTTATTTATATCTAATATATATTTAAAACTCTTTTAAATAATAACTCTTAATTTAAATTCAAATCACTTGCTCGAGATAAAGGAAAGCGAATTTATATTATTATATATTAAAACTCCTTTTAAAAAACCCTTTATAGATTATTTCCTTATCCAATAAGAAAATATAACAAATTATTATTTATTTATAATTTAAATCATGAATTTAAACTTTCTTAAAATTAAAATTCGAATTTAAATAACAACTAATTGTTATTTATGAATTTAAAATAATCTCATTATTTTAAATTCTTCTGAAGGAAGTGAAAACCATAACTTGGGTATTGTTAGTTTCTTGTAATGTGCGAGCCACATAGGTTGATTAACATTATTGATGAGCTTTAAATGACATTTGATTCTGAAGTCATAAGTGTATAACATGAACATTATGACTACCCAAGTTAAATGAAAAGCTCATGATCCAAGACAACCTTAAAAAAGCCATAGCTAATGACGCAATCCTTTTGTCTCAGCGTGTCTTGATAGAATATAAGGCATGGACAAAGTCGACCTTATATCGTTCTATCTTTGATTACTCGAAACCCGATTAGACTGACTAAACCGTGGCATTGATGCTCCAGCCAATTCATTTTGAGCATAACCATGCATTTCTCGATCCTCGATTGTCGAGGGGACGAGATATCTCTCTTATAATAAGAGGACAAATTCCATCTTAATCGCTCATATCTCGGCTACATAATTCTTATTATGTTCAAGTATAACCTTTATAGTCATCTGATTAAAGACAGTTTGATTATATCAAAAACACAATATTCCCTTATAAGTGAGAATTATAGCGATCTCGGTCGAAAAGTTTAATGACACAACTATTAGAATTAACCTTGAGAAACTTGCTGATCCATGTATTAATCTCATGGCGAATTACGTCGATATTTGTTCTCAACAAATAGATATAAATTTGATTTGTATCTCATACACATATTCATCCCATTAATATCAATCAAACTTTATACTAATCTTAATTCATTTATTCCTTAAAAATAGCAGATTAGGGACATTAGAATAATTAATAATATTATTCAAGGACATTATATATAATAAACATACGAATCATCGTAATAATAAATTCTACTTCGTAGTCAAAATACCATGTCCATCTGATAGGCACAGAGGCACTATTGCTAACATTCTCCACTTGCGCTAGGCACATTCATCAATGTATCTAATACCTGAACCTAGCATGGCGATCATGCTTTGCTTGTGGTAGAAGCAGTTAATGGATCGGCCCGACATTATCATCACGTTGGAACTGCGCATATCTTAACGTCACCTCTCGTGATTTCTCAGATAGTGAACGCTACTAAGAATATCTTTGGATTGTTGATGTGATCCTAGGTTTCCTTTAGCGTGCAATAGCACCATTATCGCAATAAACATCAACGAGTTTGTAATGCTAGGAACCGCCGAGGTCGATGAACTTCTTGATCAAACTACCGCTTCGCTGGCGCATCGGATGATCGCGATGTATTCGACTTCAGTTGTAGAATTAACAACGATTAACTGCTTTGAACTTTCGATATTTGCACCACCATTTAAACAAAACACATATCCGTTGCGATCGGAAATCATCTTTGTCAGTTAGGCTTGAAATACATTGTAACCATTTACAACCAGATCATCTTCAATCACTTAATCTGAACATATCACTTTAGACCTTCTCGGAAATACTTAAGAATGTTCTTGACAGCTATTCAGTGACTCTCAGCGGGATCTTACTGGTATCTACTCGTTATGCTTAAGCATAAAGATACATACGGTCTAATTACTTACGACATGGCATACATGATAGATCTATTCTTTGGGGCATGGAATCTTACTGTCAGCTCGCTCATCTTTAGTGTTAGGACAACGAGATTTGCTAGACTAATACCATGAGACATGAGCCAAGTATCCTCTCTTGGAATCTTGCATCTTTGAGCCGTTTTAATTACTTTGTCTATCTCCAACGCTTTGACTTAGACCAATCCAGCCTCTTAGATCTATCTCTGGTCTTTATCTAGGATATAGAGCGGCTTCGCCTAAGTCTTTCATTGAACACTTCCCTAACGAAGACTTGACGTGCAAGGTAGGATATCATTCTAATGAGTAAAATGTCATCAACATATAAGACCAAAAAATACATTCTTATTTCCCAACATTTTCTTATAACCAATTTCGTCTTCATTTTTGACAAATCAAACCCTTTGGTGATTCTATGAAACTGAAGATTCAGACTCAGGAAGGCACCTTGGAGCCATAAATGGATCTTTGAAGCTTGCATACTTACCAGAATTCTTGGGTTGTCTGAGCCCTCAGGTTGTGTCATGTGCGCATCCTTAAGTAAGTTTCCATTAAAATGCGGTTTAACATCCATTTTGCCAAAATCTCATAATCATGATATCTGTGTAATGAGAGTCCCGATAGACTTAAGCATAGCTACAGGTGAAAAAGTTTCATCATAGTCTATACCATGAGTTTGTTTGAAACCTTTTGCAACTAGCCTTTATAAGTATGCACTTTGCCATCACGTGTCGATTTCTTTTTAAAAACCCATTTTTCACCCAATGGTCTTTGTACCTTCGGGTGCCTGGGTGTGTCGAGGTCGCAATGATTATCAATATCCTTACATGGATTGAATTTCAGACTTCATGGCCTCTAACAATTTCTCAAGAGTCTGGATCGCCTCTTGATAGGTAGTGGGTTCATTTTGATCCACTAACAATACATCATAGTTATCGGAGTCACAAGAAATCCATATCTCTCGAATGTGACGTATCTGCTCCCGGATCTACGTAAATTTTTGTGCTATAGGAGGTGTGTGTCGACAATAGTTTGTTGACTATGAGTATCCACAAGCAGTTCCATGTTATCTTGTGGTTCTCGAACTTCTTCGAGTTGTACCTTACTCCCACTGGTTCCTTTAGAAATAAATTCCCTTTCTAGAAAGACACAATTCCGAGCAACAAACACTTTGTTCTCTATGGGATTGTAAAAAGTATCATAGTCTCTTTAGGATACCCCACAAAAGACATTTATCAGACTTGAATCTCAAACTTATTTGAAACTTGATGTTTATAAACTCCTGACCCAATCTTAGAAAGAACTAAGCTGGGCCTTTTACCAGTCCATCTCATATGGTGTCTTTTAATAGCTTTGGATGAACTTCGATTTAGTGTGAACGCAGCTATTTCAAGTGCATAACCCCAAAAGGTAAATGGAAGATCTGTTGGACTCATCATAGATCGAACCATATCTAATAAAGTTCAATTCCTCCTCTCAGACACACCATTCCATTGTGGTGTTCCAGGGGGAGTTAATTGTGAAATGATTCCACAAGTTCTAGATGGTCATCAATTCTTGGCTCGAATATTCGCCACCTCGATCAGATCGAGTGCTTGTGATTGTCTTGCCAAGTTGGTTTGTACTTCATTTTGAAAAGATTTGAACATTTCAAATGATTCGGTTATGTCTCATCAAGTAGACATAGCCATATCTAAGCTGAAGTCATCGATGCAAATGTAATGAAGTACTTGTAACCTCCTCACAGCATCTGAACTTAATGGTCCACATACATCTGTATGTATGAGATCAAATAATTCATTTGCCCTTTCACGGAAGTGTCCGATCAAAGGGATCCTTTGTCATCTTACCCGATAGACAAGATTCACATGTATCATATGATTCAAAATCAAATGAATTCAAAAGTCCCGACTTGATGGAGTTTTGAGATGCGTTCTCATTTATGGCGAGCGACAATGCGAAGATAAGGTTGAATTTAAATCATTGGACAAATTTCTTAGTAGTTATGTTATAGACATGAAGAAATTGTTAGTTTTGAAGGTTCATAACATAAAGACCATCTGTAAATAGGAATTTGCATAGAACATGTCTTTATGAAAAATGGATCAATTATTATTCTTAATAATAAAAGAAAAACCATCATTATCCAAACGAAACTGAAATAATATTCCTACATATTGTAGGAACATAATATGGTGTCAGAAACTAACAAAAAGCCCGCTAGGCAAAAGTAAGTTCATAACTTCCCTCTGACTAAAGCGGCCCGACTTTGCTCCATTTACTTTACTTGTAGATCAACTTTTGCCCCTTCTTCGATTGTCTAGTCCTTTGAGCCCCTTGCACATTTGTACAAATGTGAGATCCACATCAGTATTTAATACCCGGGAACTAGAAGGAGAAAGAATTAATGTATAACATAAATACTGAAGAACTAGTCTCACCAGTCTTCTTCTTCTTCTTTAGATCCTCTAAATACAACTTGCAGTTTCTCTTCCAATGACCAGGTTCATTGTAAAAGAAACAAACACCCTCCTTTGGGGCTTTAGCCTTGGGTTCAGGTTTAGGTTTGGGTTGAGCATTGGACTTTCCTTTGCCCTTGCCCTTGCTCTTGTTCTTGAAGCCCTTTTTCCCTTGCAGACCATCGAACATGGCGGGCTTGGATTTAATATTACACTCAGCGGTTTAAGCATCGTATGCAGCTCAAAAAAGGATCGATTTGTCCATTTTCATTCATGTTATAGTTCGCAGCCAGACTGGCCATGGCATCGGGAAGTGGTCGGGGATCAAATCGGTTCCAACTCTTGGCTTTCGATGGAAATCGAAGCCTATCGAGGTGCTTTGTCATAGCCTTTCATTTTTAGAACGGCAGGCACTAACTGAAGCACCCTCATCCATCTTGCAAGATGCAGTGCCTTGGTAGTCTCATACCTTTCGCCTTGTTGCTGGAACATTTCCTTAAGATTGAAGATCATATCATAAGCTTCCATATTTTCGGATCATACAGTTCGAACTCATGGTAAGTAGCACATGAAGCATCCACCCAACATCAATAGAGTCATTATGATGCTTCTCATAAGCATTCTTTTCAGCTCTAGGAACATTTTCAGCTGGTTCTTCAGGGAGAGGTTCATCCAGGACATAAAGCTTCCTTTCTTGTTTGAGAACAATTCTCAAATTTAAACCAGTCAAGGAAGTTAGTCGATAAGTTATCCTTCTCCAAGGGCGATCGTAGTGACATAGTAGAATTGTTGTTGTTATTGTTGGCCATCTACAATGAATACGAGGTTCGATAACTATTTTGATTATGAAGATTCTCACTAAATTATGACCCTCAAGAATAATCATATTAATCTAGTGAGCTAAGATCCATATTTTTCGGCTTTAAGTCGGCTTTGGCATGACTTAAAATTAAGTTATTTGGGTAGGTAACTCTTACCAATTACATATCATGCAACTCTTAGATATTTGTTGGATTTTGACATCATATGTCGGCATGTTTAAATCCCATCTAATGCATTAGGCCCCAGCGAGTGTTGAATAACCTAATAAAGTTAATAGTTTTTAAACATATGGGTAGCACCATTACTCATCTTGTCTCACTAATGTAACCTATTAATGCTTCTACTTTGTAGAACCCACATTAAGGTGATAAGTTTGACAAGTGTTTAAATATGGATGACATGTTAACTTTAAATTTTATGTGAGGGATCTTGATTGATTTTAATTTTCAGTGTAATAGATCTCATCATACATCTAGTATCACATACTCATGTAACATCATACATAGCATCTCATACATGCATATAATAAACGTGTCACAGTATGGCCTTAATCTAGATTGATCTCCATAAGCGATATGAAGATCAGCCAGTCTCTAGAGTAGTAATAGCGACTCAGTGATGTCGATTTGACCGCAAACTTGCGCATAGACACCGATCCTCCATCATCATGGTTGGATTGCATGACTTCAAATGGCTTGCATTGTCTCTTATTTTATTACAACAATTAAATAAATCTTACTAATAGTAAAAATAAAATTACAACAAAACAAAAGCGGCATGCAAAGCGAGTATTTAATAATTACGACCCTTGTAAAAACAATAATAATAACACTTTTTGCGATCACATTGAGTCGAAAAGGCCATATTATTGCACCATGTGAAGCAGCACAACATGCAAAATATATCATAGTATCATAGCATAAACAATTTGCATTAAAGAAATAAATTATAATGAGCGTGTGTTTAAAACGATTAAATTCGCAAGGAGCTCACCTTGAGACATTGCGGTTCCGCTAGCGGTTAGTGGATGAAATTCGAGGGGCCGCCCTCGTGAAGTCGAGGCAGCTCCACACAAGGAAATTTTTTTATTTTTATTTTGAAACATTGGGTTTCGTCTCAAAAATTAAATTTTTATTGATCTCATCGATAAATTTTTGAATAATGAAAGCCATCAAAATCACATTAAACGACATATTATGTCATCTCATTACATATAGGGCTTATTTTCGCACCACCATAAAGCGATCATTGATAAATCGAGAATTGATATATGAATTCGAGTCCAATGTAATTAATCGATTAAGGTAACGAATAATATAACATGCTATTAAACACTTTAATGGCAATATCATTCGGATTCTTAATTATATTAACGAATCCTTTTGGGTTCAGTTTAAATCAATTAATGCCTTATAGGCCCTATTAAGCATGTTCGCATAAACCATAATATCACATATATTCAAAAGCGCCAAATCATGCGAGAATCATATACATCACATCACATCTTATCAAACATGGCATTATCGATTTTTATGAAAACACAGTGGCTTTGATACCCCTTTGTTGGGTTCTTTGGCGAATATCAATCTGTTTAGACGTAAAGCGGCGGAATTTAAAATTTTATCCTTAAACCACAAAGGATCATACGTTTCATAAAGCGAAGGAAGGGCAAAGCAAACTTACCTCTTGTAGATCGATTCGTCAAGCCTTGAAGTCTGCGTCTTAGTTTATTCGGATCTTCAAGGTGCTTCCTTTTCGAAGCGACCACCCTGCAAGTATCACACACGAACGAATAATGAACGATCTTGTTGAATGCTAGTTCGAGGTTCGATCTTCTCAAGCAATTAGGAATCTCTGTTTTTAGTTTGTTCTTAGAAGTAAAAGAACGACCACACACGAATATATATATCTCCACATATATATATATATATATATATATATATATATAAATGCGCTGGGGTTTTTGTCAAAAGCCAATTTTATATATTATTATATATTAAAACTCATACTAAATAATAACAATTTAAATTCAAATCCTTATCGAGATAAGAAAACGAATTTATATTATATATTTAAAACTCTTTTAAATAATAATTTAAATTCAAATCATATCGGATAAGAAGCAGGAATTTATTTATGATAATATATATTTAAAACTCTTTTAAATAATAATAATTTAAATTGAATCCTTATCGAGATAAGAGCTTAATTTATATTATTATATATTTAAAACTATTTTTAAAACAATTTAAATTCAAATCCTTATCGAATGGAAATAATTATTTATATTAATATATATTTAAAACTCTTTTAAATAATAAAAATTTAAATTCAAATCCTTATCAGATAAGGAAACAAATTTATATTATTATATATTTAAAACTCCTTTTTTAAAAAACCCTTTGCAGATCATTTGCCTCCAATAAGAAAATATAACAAATTAATTATTTATTTATAATTTAAATCAAATTTAAACTTTCTCGAAATTAAATTCGATTTAAATAACAACTAATTGTTATTTGTAATTTAAAATAATCTCATTATTTTAAATTACTCTGAAGAGTGAAAAACCATAACCGTTATTGTCGTTATTAATGTGCGACCCTATAGGTTCGGTGCGGTGGCAATAGGCTAAATGACATTTTGATTCTCTGAGTCATAAGTGGCCTCTAGCCAGAGACATTATATTTACTGAGTTAAATGAAAAGCTCATGATCAGAGACAATCTTAATATAGCTAATGACATAATTCTTTTGTCTCATGATATCTTGATAGAATATAAGGCATGGGCCAGAAATCGGCCTTATATCGTTATCTTTGATTTTCGAAACCCGGTGGAAGCCGACTAAACAAATGACATTTGATCTCCATCAATTCATTTTGAGCACGACTCATACATTTCTCGGTCTCAATTGTCGAGGGACAGAGATATCTCTCTTATAATAAGAGGGACAAATTCGAATCTTAATCATTTCATATCTACATTACATAATTCTTATTATGTTCAGTATAACCTTTATAGTCATCCAGATTAAGAACAACGTTTGATTATATCAAACACAATATTCCTTATGTTGAGAACTATAGAGATCTGAGTCAAAGGATTTGTGACAAACTATTAAGTCCATATGACTTTGATCCATGTATTAATCTCAAAGGCAGATTGCCATGCGATATTTGTTCTCAACAAATAGATGCCGACCTGATTTGTATCCTCATACACATATTCATCAATGAATATCAATCAGAAACTTATATAATCTTAATTCATTATTATTCCATAAATCTTAGATTAGGGACATTTAGAATAATTAATAATATTATTCAAGGACATATATATAATAAACATGCAAATCATATTAATAATAAATTCTCATAAATAGTGAAAATACCGTATCATCTGATAGGGCTAGAAACACTTGTACTAACGAATGTAAGCGAAATTTTGAAGAAGAGATTCTTCGACACACATAAAACCAACGGTGAAGAGGAAATTGCACTTCCGCATTACTGAAAATGAAATTCTACCAGTCTTTGGGAAAGGCACCTAGAGATCATCGTGCCTCCCCTCACCGTGCTTTGATACTTGGATGCTGGTTAATCCCAGCCTTCTCTGATAGGTGTCACATATGAAGTAGTTGTTGGAGGCTTATGTGCGGAGGGGACTTCATGAAATGAACACCGGAGGAAGCCATGGACTTCTTGGTATGTGGCTGAGACATCCAAAGCATAGGTAGACTGACCCCCAGAGTGGCGGAGAGGATGAGACACAACGGCTAATTTGGGGAGGCATGTGCTCGATCACGAGAGGACATGGAGATGAAGGCAAATCTATCACATTAAGCTAGAAGGTTGGAGGAGCTTGAAATCTGAAATCACCGAGTGCGGCTTGGTGATTGAGGCATCTATGCCTAACAATGTGTTTCACTTGCGATCAGTAGGCACAGGAGAGGATTGCCCGACCATTACTTTAGTAAGGGATATGATAGCTAAGCATGCGATATTTGTATTTCGATCTGACCACCAACCAATGCCCCATGCAAGCTGACACCTCTGACCACTAGCTGGAGGAACCATTCTAACATCTCACGGAAGCGAGCCCTCCGCCATATGTGCCCCACGCCTGCGGCAGCGGTGTGACTCCTCATCTCCCAGCCATGGCCCACCCACCATCCTCATCCCGATTGAACGAGCTATCATGAATTTGAGCAAAGTGGTAAGCTGATTTTGTGGAGAGACATAAAGCGATGAATGCCCGGGCTAATCGGAAGAATCGACACGATTAGAGCTTTGCTGAATAAAAGATGGATACCTCTGATGAGATCTCCCAATATGATGGCACACGGTGTTCGTCGAGGTTGTTGACCCGACAACGGGTGCGGAAAGGGAAATTTCCATCTCAAACCTTGCCGATCAGGGAGTGTATGAGTGAGCTCTTCGATGAGCGAATCCTAGGATGGATGAAGTTAAAGCAATTATCACATTGAGAAGTGGTAGCTTAAGCAACGAGTGCAGGCCAAGAGGAAGAGGCTAGGAGTTGGGAGGCTAAACGGATAAGGTGGTGACTCTGAGCCTACATTGAAAAATAACACACCCCACCAGTTTCTCTAAACCTTTGAAAGCTAAGAAAAAGTGAGTCGACGAGCTGAAATACTAAATTGCTAAGGCAAGAGTGAAAGTCAACATCCCCACTGTGATATGAGTTAAAGCAGTCCCTACATATTTCCAAAATTTTTTGAAGGACTTGTGCCTGATAAAGAGAAATTTAAATGTTGAAGTGTCACATTTGAACAAGTCGGCGCTATCATCTGGTGAAATAGATTCAATCTGAATCCGGGTTGTCCTACCATCTCAGTTATTGGAGGCACTTGTGTAGAAAAAGCAATTTGGACACGGGTGCAGTGTATACTGCTCCCTTATTCGATGTCTGAAACAGCTTTCAGAGTTGGGAGAATTAAAGCCCACTTCCATCACATTGTCCCTTGGATAGATCCGTAAAGATCACAGAAGGGACATTTGGAAGATGTTCTAATATGATGGATAAAATCTACTATCAGTAGATTTTGTTGTACTGATCTGAGAACCCGGTGCGTCAAGGGCTAACTATGTACCCGTCATCTAGGGAGACCATTCTTGGCCACTTCTAATGCTATTATCAAGCTTTACTTGAAATGGGGTTATGCGCTCACATTAAAGCTTGCCCATGACCTTAAATAACATCTTCATAAGTAAAAGCACGTACAACTTGTGGAAGATGTCCGAAAAAGTCTGCATAATTAGTGCAAATCACGCGGAAGAGCAGTATCGGCCCGGCAAATGCGGGATGTGTTAATTGAGGAACTAGTTAGTTGTCTGAAGAAGCGGCGAGGAAGCCCCGGGAACATGAATATTGTGTAGGGGCATTGGAAAAAAACAAGAAATTTTGCACATCTTGATTGAGGAAGAAACGAGTAAACCCGCAATGCGGACCTTAAACCCTTTCATGAATTAAAATACCTCACTTAGAAGGTAGTGCCCGGTGGTCATATCCTCCTTGCTGGAGTGCTTCACAAGGATATCCTCTTTTGGGCATCCTCGAGAAGAACAAATGAAGCTATTAGGTGGAAAATCAACGATATGAAGGTGTGCGGTTTGCACTATACATGCTTGGAGGAATGAAACTAGTAAGGCGACCACGGAAGGCTGAATCCTCATATACGGGGAAGTGGTTCGACGGAGATCTAAAGTTACTTTCTGGTGGTATTATTTACCCTATATCCGATAGTACTTGGGTGAGTCCAACCTAGGTTGTGCCCCTAAGAAATCGGGGTAACCAGTGCATAATGAAAAGGAGAGGAGATGTGCTTTCGTCTTACCGAGGAGCGGAGGGTGTGTATTTGACTACATGGGTCGTGAGGTGACAAGAAAGGATCATTTCCCTCTACCCTTCATAGACCAGCTTCTTGAAAGAATTTCCAGCCACCCCTTCTACTGCTTCCAGGATGGTTATTCAAGCCATTTTCAAATTGAAATTGTTGTAGGAGACTAGAATGAGAAACCACCTTTACTGTAGTTGGCACGTATGCCTCTGAAGTGCCCGCTGGCTGTGTAATGCCACTTGCCACATTCGATGCGTACTCGGTATCTTCGATTGATTTGGTGGAGCGCGTTATGGAAGTTTACATGGATGATATTACGATCTATGGAGGAGCTTTGAAGAATGCACGATTAACTTAGAAAGTTGATTCTGCGTAAGTCGTAGAGAAGAACTTGGTCTTGAGCGGGAAAAGGGCCATTTTATGGTCAACAGAGGATAATCTTTGGGACATATTATTTCCAACAAGGAATTGAAGTTGAGAAGGAAAAATTGAAATGATTTTAAGCGCCCTCCCCCCTGTTTGAAGGCGTGGCTTGATTCTTAGGGCATACGGGAGGGCCTGCAAGGATTAAATCGTGGACTTCTCAAAAATTGCCAAGCCCCTTTATAAGCTATTAGAAAAAGATGCAAAATTTTTGTGGGACCAAGACTACCAAAGGAGCTTTGAGGAGCTCAAATCTTATTTGACCACTGCACCAATAGTGAGGGCCCCCAATTGAGAGTTACCTTTCGAGGTAATGTACAACATAAGTGACCTCGCCATTGGAGGCTTGGTTCTCGGCTTGAGAGGAAGGGCGAAAACCTATGTGGTCTATTATGTAAGAATGACGAGGCCTAGAGAAATTACTACCACCAGGAAGGAGTTGTTGGCGTGTGGTGTAGCTGGACAAGTTCCTAGCTTATTTGGTTGGGTTGGACATAATCATATTCTCAAATCATTCATCTTTAGTACACGCTCATGAAGCAGAATCTTGAAATTTGGAAACATTAGATGGGTTCTCTTGTTGTAAGAGTTCAACCTGCAAATCAAGGACAAAAAGGGTGTTGAGAATGTTGTTGCGGATCATCTCACGAGACTAACCATAGCACACAACCTCCTGACCCCCGATCAATGATGAGTTTCTGAGGAATCTACGCTCTGATTAATGACACACCACTAGTATGCCCACATTGCCGTTGCGCGGTGAAGTACCAGCAGATTGGAAGACACAAGACAGGAAGTTTTTCTTTACAAAAATTCACTTATATTATTGGGAAGAACCCTTCTTGTATAAATATTGTGTTGATCAGATAATCGAGGGAAAATGTGTGCTGGCCGGAAACGAGTTAGGGGATACTCGATACTTTGCCCGTGAGAATGCATGAGGAGGCCATTTTTCTTCCCATAAAACTATCAGGAAGGTACTACAGTCTTGATTTTATTGGCCTTCCCTTTTCAAGGATGCTCATACCATGTGTAGAGAATGTGACAAATGCCAAAGATTGGGAAAAATATCTCATCATCACATGATGCCTTTGAATTCGATTTTGGTAGTTGACCTATTTGATGTTTGGGGCATCGATTTCATGGGACCATTCCCTTCCTCCTTTAGATACATCTACATTTTGGTGGGAGTTGACTATGTGTCAAAATGGGTTGAAGCGATTGCCTTATGAGCAGCAAACCGCAATTGGTATTGAAATTCCTAAAGAGACATCTTCTCGGTTGGGGTCCCCGAAGCCATAATCAGTGATGGAGGCACGCATTTCTACAACAAGCCTTTTAAGAAAATTCTAACAAAGTATGGTGTAAAGAATAAAGTGGCCACCCCATACCATCCTCAGACCGAGTGGTCGGGTTGGAGTTAGCCCGACGGGAAATCAAGACCATGCGATGAAGTGAGTGAGCTATGTAGAAAGGATTGGTCTCTCGGTGCTAGACTCCTTATGGGCATCTGAGCGGCATAAAACCATCCTCGTCCTTATTGCCTAGTTTATGGCAAGGCATGTCATCTACCTGTGGAAATTGAGTACAAGGCATGGTGGGCCGTGAAGAATCTAAACATGGATATGGGTAGAGCTGGCCTTAAAAGGCTCCTTGATATCAATGAGCTGGAAGAGCTAAGGAATGATGCATACTTAAACTCTAGAATTGCGAAAGATAAGTTAAAGAAGTGGCATGATCAGTTGATAGCTCGTAAGAATTTCAAACAAGGAGACCAAGTGTTGCTTTTCTGACTCGCTTCACTTTTCCAGGGCAGCTTAGTCGAGATGGGTAGGCCGTTTCACCATCCGGGAGGTCCCATCCCAATGGATCAGTAGACCTGCTCAACTTAAAAGACAATAGGGTGTTCAAGGTCAATGGGCAAGGCAAACCACATGCGGCGCAACACTCGGCCAGACAAGGAGGAGATTCCCTCCACTTGACCCCAGTAATTCGAGAAAGACTACACGAGTGGGAGTGGCTGCGATATCTCGAGTCACTAAAAATTTTGTTGTAACTTTGTGTGCTTTATTTTAAGTTTTAGTTGTGATTTTCTTAATTTCGTTGTTTTTAGTTTTGTTTTCCTTTTCAATTTTTCTCATTTACAAATGTGTTTTCTCATAATTTTTTGTTCTCTATTTTTGCAGGTGTTGCTGTAGGCAGGGAGTTTTTGAAGCAGTGTGAAATTTCCAGGTTTGCGAATTTTCGCAACTTAGAAATTTATGGGTTCTTGAGGTATAACTGCAAATTTACCGCACGATTGCGAAATTTTGCCTTGCGCCTTATTCGTCTTCTTCACCTTGCCCCTTCCTACTGACCTTTGTTTCTGCGCTCCATTAATTTTCAGATTTTTGAGCCACAACCACTAACACCAATATTTATGGATATTAATTGGGCTTAACTCTTCAGCTGCCCTTAACCATCTGGCCCCCAAACCCTCCACTTCTCTGCATTTTCATTTCAAATCATAAAACCTCTCCTCCTCCCATCCTCTCCATCTCTTCTCCTTCTAAAACCCAGCCATGGTGAAGACGTGCGGAGGACACAACTTCCGGCCCAGAGTGTGGCAATCTTCTCCTCCCCCTATCGGCAGCTCCAACCCTGGCCTGCTCTCGCCGCGGCGCTCCTACGGCCCTGCTGCCCAGCGCGTAGTGGCTCCTCCAGCCCCCATGTTGTTGCTCGGGCATCCTGCCATGGGTCCTGCTTCTCTTGTCGCCCTTTGGCTGGGAGGTGCACCATGTGAGTTGGCCCCATTCATCCTCCCACCACATCGTAAGCCGTCCGGAGGCCCCGTAGATCTAAGAGGGCAGAGACCTCGGCCCCGAGAGGGAGTCCTCGGTCCCAGGCCCACTGAGGCGAGTCACCACCTACTTAGGGCCTTGCTGGAGATCTCCCTCCGGACCTGTCCCCTGCATCGATCATCAGGTGACCCTACTTACACTCACCTGGCCCTATTCGGGAATGTTGATTCTGATGAGAGGATTTGCGCAACAGATTTATTATGATCTCCGTGTCAGAGATCCAGGTTCGGGCTCGATGTGGCCCAGTGCAGCGGTACTCCTTGGAGCCATTTATGACACCTCGTCTGTTTTTCTACCCTCAGGTGGTCATCGATTTCTACCACATGATGACATCCAGGCGGGAGCCCAATCCGACGGCCATTCATTTCACTATCGATGGTAGGCGAGGATACCCGGGCCACGGATATCGCGGCTACATTGATCTTAGGTGGTTCTTGCCAGCTTTCGTGATTATAAACGATGGCCCAATCCCTACGACCAGTGAGATAGTTAGTTTGCTATCGGGGATACTTCTGATAGAACTGTTTGATCGAGGCGGCTTCCTCGAGCTTGCTTCTCATAGACCATATCCTGCAGTCTAATCTTTTCTCGCTCTAGCACATATTATAGAGTAGAGGATCCATTCTAGAGGCTCTTTATTGTATTTTGGAAGGGTTCTGGTTCAGCCCGACCGAGCTTATCATGACATCCTTGTTCCACTTTGAGGACAAGGTCCATTGCAAAAGTCTGACCCAAGCTGAGTCCACTCCCCTCCTGTTCCCGAGACTTCTGTGCCAAGTATTAGAGCACATCAGTTCCTTCTGCGAGCCCGAGTACAGAGCGCGAGTCGCTGATCACGAGCTATCGCTACGGTTGGCCGATTGGCGGACTAGGCCTCTTTTCACACTCCGCGCCGGGCGGTGGGGACCCGGCCCGGCCGGTTGACCTTCTGGGGAGCATGAGGTTCCAGCATCCTCGATTTTGGCTCTAGCTACCACTACTCCATTAATCACAACCCCTGCTTCCTCTGCACCTCCAAATCCCTCGGCCCCCCGGTACCCGGCTCAGATGTTGCGGGGCCCGAGCACTCAATCCACCTCTAAATCGTATCACCGTTTCTACTCGGGACTTGTACCATCATGGTTACAATCTTGTGCCTTCTACGTCGCCCGGCATCCTTTGCGGTACGCCCGTACAACCACGGTGAAGGATGATCTTGCAGAGCCCCGTACTCACAAAGTCGGGCTATCCTGTGCGGATCGAGTCACCTAGGCACACCCCCAATTTCTACATTGGAGTACTGCAGGGCCCTCTTCGAGTTCATCCCTCCTGGGTTGCGACGCGCATACGCCCGGCCATTTTACGGACTCTTGACGTGCTAGCGGCCGACGGAGTTGCTGACCACTCCACGATAGCACCTCGCGAGATGAGATGACGCTGCGTGAGGAGGTAGCACTTCCCATCCCCATAACTTTCCAATGAGCCTGTGCGAGTGATATGATATTTTCTTGGGGGGGAGAGTTAGTGAAGGAAGTGACTTTTATACTTTTTATTTTGCTATCCTTTTAAGCAATGCCCATTTTGTATGTTTAGTGGCTTCTTTGTTTGTTTTGGATTTTGAGGAAAGGCACATTTGTTTGTTTTTGTAAAGCTGAAAACATAGTGATACATGATATTCTTATACATACCATACGACATTTACTCATTCAAAAATTGTGCCGTTTTTTAATTTTTGGTTTTGCAGCACCTACCTGAGTTGAAGAAATTGAAACAACGCTCGATGCTATTGATGTTAGATTAGTTCCATGCATGATTAAGTCGATGATCATTTGAGGATTTCTGGTTTTCGACCTTCTTCTTCCGGCACAGCTAACCACACACAATGCACATCAGTTTTCTTACGATAATTTAGAAAGCGCTAGCCCCCCTTACGCCGCCAAAACCTACCTAGTTTCGTTTGACTGCACATGTGATTTGAGGACCCCAAAGAGATGAAGGCGGTAAGTCTTCCCGAAAGAAAAAGAAAAAGAAAAGTCACGACGCTTCGCCTTTAAACGCAAGCACGATCCGAGGGGTTTATGACGAAAGTCTTTAAAGCCTAGTGCCCTAAGCCAACTGGTTGGGAGCCGTCGACTTAGTGCTCGCTACATGGGTGGATGGTTGAGGTTTAGTGAGTTGTAGGTGCTGGAGTTTCGAAATAGTTCGGAGTCCGAGGTAAAACCTGAAGAGTTAGTGGTCGAAAGATCCTTATGACTTGATGCCCTAAGCCTTAATTAGTTGGGAGTCATAGGTGGACACCCGTTACATGGACTTTGGTGAGGTCGATTCCTGTGTTGTACCTGCAACACAAAGAAGTGTGGAATAAGAGCGGGCAGTTTATTTAAGATGCTCAATGTTCTAGGTCTTGGCGGTAGCTTGGTTAGGGAGAGTATAGTTTGGCGGTTTATTGTTAAAGCGATCATATAAACACTTAGATTTTGAGTGAAGCATCGAGGTCAATTCCTTGAGTTGGATATAATACGAAACTTGATTCTCTATGGCATTCATTCTCCCCGAGATAGTTATTGGGCAAGGGTTTATTGATTCTCATCGAGGTTAGGCATTACTCGTTTTCACGACCTTTTGAAATATCATTTTTGTGAACATAATTTTGATTTTTTATTATTATTATTGCTCTCTCTTTCTTTCATTGCTAAGGGACTAGCAATGTGTAGGTTGGGGGTGTGATTAGTGCTCAAAAAGTGCTATTTTAAGCCATGTTTATTGCAGGTTTTGAGCACTTTTTGTGTCTTGTCGGCGTAATTAACCCGAATTGGTACAGTGGTCCGTATACTCTTGATTGTATTTTGTGGCTATTTTTGTAGTTTTTGCTAGATAATCAGGCCAAAATTATTGAGTCAATCCAAGCACGAAGAATCCAAGATGAACTCGAAGCTCACAACAGAAGTCGGAAGGAATTTGGAGCCTCGAACTGAAGAAAAGTGGACCACTGCAGAAATTTTGCAGGGTTGCGAATTTCATGACCTACGAAATTTAGCAAGTTCTTGAATTTTACAACACCTTACCTCTAAAGCTGACTTCATTTTGATCACCTTTTTGTGACTTTTTCCAAAACTGCCTCATATGTATTGTTGGTAGTTAAGATATTTTTCTAATTTCCCTTGACTATGAGCGATGCTATAAGCGTCGGTTAAGCTCATGCAGTTATCAATCCTTTGGATGTAAGAAAATTGGTGCCAAGCTTCCGGCTTTCGCCTAGAGTGATTTTCTCTCATTTTCTCTTCCTTTCTCTCACTTTCTCACCAGCCAAACACTCCTTGAGGATGACAACTCAAGGGATGCTTGGCTAAATCCTCTCATCCTTGAAGAGGAAGGCCATTGGGCTAAGGTTTTGAGTAAACTATTGTCCTCTTTGTTTCCAACACATGTAGTTATTATCATTTATGTCTTTGTATCTCACCTTAGGTTTAAATCCTTTTGATATACCCTGATTGACTAGTACTTGGCAAGCTTTAAGGGCTTAGTGGATGCTTACTGCTAGATCCATTGAGGCTCACTTAGTTGCCATTTATTCGCCTCTGCAGGTTAGGTCAAAGAATTAGTTTTTATTGCTTTGAGGCATGAATGATCAATAAATGTTGTATCTCATGAGAAAAACTTTTTAAAGTTAGTTTTCATAGCTAGCGAAGATCAGGTCGGAAAATGACTATAGGTCATCCTCCCAGCGAGGAAAAGGACCGAGGACTTCAGTCACCTAGAACCTCGAAGCCCATTAACCGAGACTTGAGTTCTTTTTACATTCTATTTCATTTTGTTTGTAGTTTCAAACCACCAATCATTGTTTTTACAAAAACCCGAATCGAAGTGAATTCACCATTTTACACTAACTATAAATCATTTTCTTGTGAAGAAAACCCATCCTTTGAGATTCGACCTAGCGCATTATCTTTGCGGTAGCTAGAGGCTACGGCGGTAAAAGAAGGTATGGGTTTACAAATTTTGTTGGGTCGGGCGCCTAGCTGCGTTTTTGTGACCATTAGGCTTCGGTGGGGGAAGTCCGCAAACCTATAGCCAGATTGTATTGTGAGATTGGCTCGATAAATAGCAAGCAATGAAACCTGTGAAAGAAAGGGCGAAAAAGAACGGATGTAGAAGATGAGATCTGAAGAAAGAGAGAGACATAAGCTTTTGTACATATTTTTAATTTCTTCTTTTAATTTTATTTTTCTTTCTTTTATTCTTTAATTTTTCATTTTTTAGAATTAGAGTAGTTGATTTAAGCTACAATATTGAGTTGGGATCTTTAAATATCAAACTCCATTACTGTTTGAACTTAAAGGGTGGCTGGAAACATTTATGGAAACCTTTTTCTTCAGTTTTGATTACAATTTCAATGAATTTGTTTAATCCAGCTAGTCATTATTTGTGATCTAGTTATGGAAGGCTAAGCTCCCTCTGGGAAGGAATTGATGTTTCGATTATCATTTTTTTTAGTATTTAAATGTATGTTGTGGGATGAAGATTGAATATATCTAATTGGTATTTTTCTTGTAAAGAACAGTTCTAAGTATCAATGGAGTATACCCAAAAAGAGTTGTATATGTGCTATGTTTTCAAGGATGCCTCTGAGTGACACGAAAGGATGTTCTTGAGAGCAAGGAGCAGTAACTTGGGGGTATGCTACATTGATGCTCTTTGAACTAATAAAATCTACTTATCACTGTGATGAATCACATGTGATGTTCTAACCTCTTACTTCAAGGTCCCCTTCTAAGTGATAGTAGAAGTGTGTTCTCGAGGCATAAGAACCACCTAGTGATTTATCAGTTTAATATTTAGAGGTTTCATTTTAGTTTGGTAGAATGATCAAAGTGCAGATTAAGGTACCAGTTACATTGGAGGAGGCTTGTGTTACCCTGTCTATAAGGATAAGTTGACTTCAGTTCTAAGAAATGGTTGATTATTACTGGTTTAGGAAAGACAACTTAATCTTAGAGGGAACCAGATCCTAAAAGTAGTTATTTTGGCACATGATGTCCTGGTTTAGGAACAGGGAGATCTAAATGGTCAAATATATGGTGGTTGAAGGTATTTCAACACTATACTAATATTATCTTGGACAAATCCATGATTCAAGCCCATAATTATGCTGTTTTTTAACAATATGCAAACTGATGACCAAGACACTAATCCTATTCCTACTGTTTAGCAATTCTCAGTGAAGCCTCTAATTCTTTAGATTTAAACATCTTTCAAATTAAAGAAAAATAGATAAACACTCTGATTATTTCACTTTTAATTAGTTCTCACGCATGAAAACAGAAGTTCAAATAGTGTTGTTCTTGAGTAGTAGGGGTACTTGATCTTTAAATTTTATTATTGATCCATGTGGGAACGATATCTGGACTTACAATCCACTTTATTACTTGTTAACCTATTCACTTGCAGTGATGTAGACCAATTTGAATGTATAAATAAGATTAAAGTAAAAAGAAGTAGAAACCCTAGTTTGAACAACAAGTTTTTGGTGCAATTGTAGGGTACTTTAGTTAGTCTCTAGCAGTAGTATCATAACACTTTTTCCAAATTTGGCATTAACAAGTTTTTGGGGTCGTTGTCAGGGATTGAAACAAGAAGTTTGAAGATCAATATTCCAACCAAAAAGGAAATCGCTAGTTTGGACATTTACCATTTTAGATATTTAGAATAATAGTTCTAACTTAAAGTAGTTGATTTAGTTTGCATATCTTTCTATTGTTCTAATTGAAGTCATAATCAAATTTATCTAGTGATCTTACTTTGATTTCAGTGTGCTATAATTCTAGGTACCTATTACATGCATAGGAGCCCAAAAGTTGAATTATTGCCACTTGACACTGAAATAGAGAAAACATTGAGGAACTTGAAAAAAGTGAGAGCATCTAAAGAGAAGTCATGGCTAAGAACAAAGAAGGTAATCATAATATTCCTATAATAGCAACATATAGACCTCAATAAAGGCAGAGAACCATGGAGGATTTTTGAAGATCAGTATAAGAGAAGAATACTCAAAAGTAAGGTAGCCACCAATTGAGGCCAAAAATTTTAAACTAAAACTTGCCTTAATCACTATGGTGCAACAAAAACCAATTTACTAGGCATCTAAGTGAGGATCCAAATGAGCACTTGGGCAGATTTTTTAGGATGGCCAATATTTTAAAGTTGAATAGTGTGAACCCTGATGTGATCAAGCTGCAGTTGTTTCCATTTTCCCTAAGAGATATTGAAGCTAGCTAGTTTGAATCCTTGCCTTATGGCTCAGTCAGTAACTGGGAGGAACTTATGGAAACATACCTCAGTAGATTTTTCCTTCCTGCTCTCACTTCTAAGAGGAGAGGAGAAATAATAGCTTTGAAAATGGAGGATGAGTCATTATACAATGCCTAGGAAAGGTATAAACAATTGCTAAGGAGATGTCTTATGCATGGAATTGAGCAGATGACTTAGATGGACATTTTCTATCATGCCATGAACTATACTTCAAAGGGAATAGTGGATGTAATATCTAGAGGTGCATTCAGAAGAAAGAATTCTGAAGAAGCAACTCAACTAATTGAAGAACTAGCTAAGAGCAACTACAAAGCTCCATCTGAAGCTTCAAGGAGTAGTAGTAGATTGAGAATAGGAGGTGTGATTGAACTGAACAAAATGACAGGAATTAAGGCAAAGCTTGATGCAATTATGAACAGAATGAACAATCAAGAAAAAAGAGGCCATTCATGTAATGAAGTGGGAATTGTAGAAGTTGTAAGTAGAAAAATATTGCAGATCGGGGACTAGTTCATGAAAGTGTATACCAAGTTGATTAAGTCCAGTACATTAATGGGAATAGAAGTTACAACTTCAAACCCAAAACCAACCTACCAACCCACTACACACTAGTACTAAGGAACCATGAAAATCTATCCTATGGAGGTATAATGCAGCAAGGTCTAAGACCAACTCATAATTATTATAAGAATTATGCTTACCGAGTTCAAGAGGACGAGAATCAAGGAGGAATTCGAAAATTTAATAATCAAATGCAAAGAGATCTTAATCCTTTGAAGAGAAAATGCTAATTTTATGTCTAAAAACAGGAGAATACTAAGCCTGTAGGAGCATAAATTTGCTAAATTTCAATTTTTCAAGCAAACACAACTATGTTTCAAGCTAATACAAATGCCTCCTTGAAAAACTTGGAGACTTAAGTAAGGCAATTGACCCTTAACATGCATAATCAGTCTAGGGATTCTTTTCTTAGTGATACAAAAAGAATCCAAAGGACAGCATGGCCATCACATTGAGAAGTGGCAAAGAACTGCAAAAAAGAAAAGAAGATGAGAAAAAGCATATAGATGATGAAACTGAAAGTAAAGATCATAATTAAATAGGCGGTAAAGGCGAATGAAATGAGTTATCAGATGAGAATCAGCTATTGAAGAGCAAAAGTGAAGTAGTGATAAAGGAGGTCCTTAAATGGTTAAATGTTGGATTCATATATGCCATATCAAACAACCCTTGGGTGAGCCTAGTGCATGTGGTTCCCAAGGAAGGTGGAATGATAGTAATCAAAAATGAAAAAAATGAGTTGATACCTATAAGAATTGTGATAGGATGGAATGCATAGATTCTGAGGGAAGTTGAATATTGCCCTTGAAAGGATCATTATCCTTTACCATTCATTGACTAGATGCTTGTAGGACATCCTCATTCTTGTTTTGGATGGGTATTTTGGCTCTGACAATAGCCATAGCATGAACCCGAGAAGACTACATTCACATGTCCCTATGACACTTTTTCATTTAGAAGAATGCCATTTGGACTGTGCAATGCTCCTGCCACATTTTAGAGATGCATGATGTCCATGTTCTCAGACTTGGTGGAAAAAGTTATGGAGATATTCATGGATGATTTTTTTTGTATATGGTTCCAGTTTTGAGAATTGCTTGGAGAATTTGGCAATTGTACTTTAGAGGTGCAAGGACAAGGACCTAGCTCTTAATTGTGAGAAATGCCATTTTATGGTAATATAGAGAATTGTGTTGGGACATAAAATCTCTAAAGCAGGGTTGGAAGTAGACTAAGCCAAAGTTTTTTTGATTTGGACTTTGATGCCACCCACAACAGTGATTAGTGCCCAAAAAGTGCTATTTTGAACCCTATTTATTATAGGTTTTGAGTGCTTTTTGTATACTAATCATTCTAATTAACTTGGAATTTACATCAAGGTTCTTCTTGTCTAACGTCGCGTTTTGTGGCGAATTTTGCGGTTTGAAGCCTAATCATTAGTCGATCAAACATGAAGAATTCGAGTCAAACTCAACATCATAGATCAGAGACCAAGAGGAAAGAAGAGCATAAAATAGAAGAAAAATGAAGCAGGATCAATGGAACAGTAGCCAGGGGGGAACAGTGCTGAACAGTGAATTTCGCTATGCTGGAATTTTCGCTATCATAGCGAATTTTTAAGCTATGATGAAAATCAGCATTCACCAAGTGAATTTTGCTTCTATTTTTGTGTTCAAGCATGACTCAGTTTTGAGGTTTTCTCCCTTTCTACCCTTGTAATAACTTATGTTTTGGTTTGTTTTTGTAATTTCCCTTGCTCTGCACACTATATAAGCTAGAGTCAAGCTTTGTAAACATCAATCACTTCACTGTAATAAATTTTGGGGGGAAGCTTTCAGCTCCCCCGTTTCTACTCTTCTATGTTCCCTTTTTCTCTCATTTTCTTGGCACTTTCTGGGCAGCCAAACACCCCTTGATGATGACAAATCAAGGGATGCTAGACTAAAATCCTTCCTCTTTGAAGCCGGAAGGCTTAGGTGTTGAATCACGAAGAATTTGGAGGTTCTGTTCTTAACGCAGTACTCATTGCGATTTGTGTTTCATTTCTAACTTTGGGTTTTATCCGCCGAATCTCCTTAAATGCATTTATTATTTGGTAAGCTTTTAGGGTTCGGTGGATGCCCATTAGTTACCCTCATGATCCATTGAAAGGGAGTCAGGAGACTCATTTTTCCTTGTCGGTGACCATGATAGCGGTAAATTTACCATTTATCAAAGGAAAATTATTAGGGTCAGTTTTACGGTTAAATAGAAGCTGGTTTGGGAGATGACTATGTCACCCCTCCCAATGCGAGAAAAGACCTGGAGAACCTCAGGTTACTTAGGATCCCAAGCCCGATTACCACGATACTTCAAGGAGGCCTCTTTTATTTCTTTTCTTATTTTCCTTCATTTTAAATATCATCACACTTTTACTGCAGAAACCCCCTTTGTTTTTATAAATTCCTTAAATCGAAGTGAAATTCACCCGTTTTGCCTCCTTTGTTAATCATTTGTGCGAACCCATCCCACGTGTTCGACCACAGAAGCGGCTATCTTTGCGGTGGCATTTACGACGTGGGAAGAAATTAGGATACAAATATTGTTGATTAAATCACCCTCTTTGTGTACACGAATCAATTGGCGTCGTTCTTAGAGGATGGTGCCTGGTCGTTTGTGAGTTATTGGAACACCCTGTGATCCTCATCAATGCTTGGTGGTGCTTTTTATATTTCTTGTCATTTTTCTTTTAGTTTTAAAAAAAATAAAGTTGCTGCGGGATTGTTTTGTGTTGTCTTGTGTTGCCTGTTTTTGCTGCAGGATTGCATGTTCAGTGGGCTTGAACTAGAATCAAATGGAACACCTAAGGGAGAGCGATGAAGTGAGTACCTGCGGAGAATAACCTAGAGCATACACATGGCTTGATGAGGGACTCACAGGGAACCTTCCGTAGCGGTCGCGTGACACGTAGGAATCGAACCACTTTGTAGGTGCATGAGGAATATAGAGACCCGATGGATGAGTGCACCCTCACACATATTGCCTCCACGGCCATGCCTCGACTCCTCGGCCACCCTGACCACCACAATTAATTTCTCGGTTGACGAGGCCATCACGAACTTGAAGCAAAACTAGTGGATAATTTCATAGGAAGCGAGGTCGGTGGCCCTGTCCCGGGCGATGAAATTAACAGGTGGAGGCCTCTCTGAACAAGAAATTAGATGGGTTCAAAGTGAAATTGATCAAATTAGACACCTGCGGGGAATCCATCTCAAAAGTTCACCAATCGGCTTGTTCATCAAGAGGAAGAAAATTCAGAATGGGGTGTAGCCCGATACCATGGTAGGAAGCTTGATGTGGCTCTTGAGTTATCTGAATCCTCATATAGTTGTGCTGTTGTTTGTCCATGGGAGAAAGAAGAAGAAATCACTGCCTTATTGACTGAGGAGGGTGGTGGAAAGGAAGAAGGGGAGGAACCCAGGCACATCATTGAAGCAGGCCAGTAGATTTGGATCTAATGCCGCTGCTTGACGAAAACAACCCATTTGCCGGTATCCCCCTCGGCCCGACCCGAGTGTACATACGCCCACACTGCTGACAAAATCTAAACACTGCGGCACTGCTCCAAAGCTAAGTCCGACCACATCATTGCTGCCATGCAAAACTTCCAAAGATTAGTGGCATGCGTACGAGAATTTTGCCCTTTACATAGCGATGGCGATTGCCTACGTGCATGTACAGGTTGGTTAGTCTTGGTTCGGTTAGACACGAACCCGGCATTTACAGGCTCGCCCGATTCAGTGACCTCGAAGGCCTAAGGAAGTGGTTTGGGGGAAACACGATCTCCCAGCTTTTTGTTTTAATTTTTTCTTGTTTTATTTTATTTTATCGTATTTTGTTTTGATTTCTTTAAATTTTCTTTATAGATTTTTCTCTAATTTTTAGTTAATTCTTGTTTTTATATTAATTTTTACTTTTAACGCAATTTTTTCTTAATTTTTCTTGTGTTATTTTTTGCAGTTTGTGTGCAAATTTTGAAGCAGAAATGAAAATTTTGAAGGCTGGAATGAAGAAATGGCAAGCAGGAGGAGCAGGAAAAATTTCGCAATCACTGCGAAATTTTCGCAATGATAGCGAAATGGAATTTTCGCTAGCATAGCGAAATTTCGCTAAGCTAGCGAAAAATTCTGTAGCATCCACAAAAGACAAAACAGCCACAGTAAGAGGTAAGTAAAAAAAAAACGTTTGTTTTTTTATATATATTATTTTATTTCTAAAAAAATTTAAAACAAAAATTATTTTTTTTTTATTTTATATAAATATATATATATATACAAAAATAAATAAATAAATTTGTGTCTCTTAAAAAAAAAATTGTTTTAGTTTTATTTTTATTATTTTATTTATTAATTTTTTTTTATTTTTTATTTTTATTTTTAAAAATCGCTATACATTAATTTTAATTTCGCTAAGCTAGAATTTCGCTACCTTAGAAAAGTTTTCGCTATAGACCCACTTTTGACTCAAATTTTGTTTTTCGCTCCTGCTTTTCATCAGAACTCCGTTTTAGGCGTTCTTGGTACCGTTGGAAAGCTTAGAGAGTGTAGAATCCAAATATGGCCAGAATAATACTTTTGAAATTTTTATGAATGTGTAATTTTCAAAATGCTCCAACTTGTCACTTTTTTCCTCTCTTTTCTTCTCCTAACTTGTTTATTTGAAGCCCAAACGGAGTGACTAAGGTGTCGATGGAAAGCTTGTGAATTTTCCTATCCAGCAATGATCACATCTCATCAAGGAGGTAACTGTTCTCCTAATTTTTCTGTCAAGGCCCCATTTCGGACCACCCAGAGATGTTTGGGTTTAAAGGAGAGTTAGCGAAAAGAAAGTGGCTTTTGTATTTATGTTTTTGTTATTATTTTTAGGCAAGCCCATTTGTGATGTTCGGTGGCTTGGTGGGTTCCGCTCTGGTATATAAAGCGACACCTCAAAAATTTGGACCCGTTTCTGTGGAATTTTTGTGTGTTGTGCTGGCCATGGTTGAAAAATTGAAACTTTCATCGATTTTATTGATGTTAGATTGGTTCCATGCCTAATTGAGTGGACAATTAGTTTGAACTCTTGTTGATTCGACCTTTTTCTTCCACCTTTAGCTAACCACACAGGAACACATTAGGTTTCAATGATGGTGGCGCTAAACCTCCTTTTACTTTGCATAACCTACCCTGAGTTTCGTGTAGCCTTTAATAGATTAAGGACCCTGTGGAAAGAAGGTCAATGCGTCCTTGAAAAAAAAAAAAAAGAGAAAAAAAAGAAAAGAAAGGAATAAATTGCAACGCTTGCCTTGAAACCGACGGTCAGGGTTTATGGTAACATACAAAACAGGTGCCCGCAAACCTTCCACGCGGTTGAGTCAAACTTAGTGTTAAAGTTACATGGGTGGATGGGTGGAGTTTAGCAAGTTGTAGGTGCTAGAGTCGAAATCATTCGAGTCACGGTGAAACACGAAGAGTTAGTGGTGAAGATCCTCATGACTTGTTGCCTTAAGCCTTAATTGGTTGAGAGTCATCGGTAGATCCCATTACATGGACTTTTGGTGGTCGATTCCTCGGCATTGCACCCTAGCATAAAAGAATTGTGGAATAAGGTGGAGTCTGATCTATTTAGGTTAGTTAGCATCTTCAGGTGAGTGGTAGTAGCTAGGTTGGGGGAGAGTACGGTTGCGGTTGTGTTGAAGGCGATAAAATAAACACTTAGATTTTTGGTGGAAGTTTTTGGTTGATTCACGAAGGAGGCTCTTTAGCCTCAATTTTGTATTGCATTCATTCTCTCATGATAGTTATTGGACACGACTTTGATGATTCTTACTTAGGGTTAAGCATTACTCATTCACAACCTTTTTGGAAATATAATTTTTGTGAACATTATTTTGTTATCGTTGTATGCTCTTTCTTTCTTTCTTACTTTCATTGCGAAGGGACTAGCAATGTGTAGGTTGGGGGTGTGATTAGTGCCCAAAAAGTGAAATTTTGAACCCTATTTATTATAGGTTTTGAGTGCTTTTTGTATACTAATCATTCTAATTAACACGATTTACACATCGAGTCGCTCTTATTCTCTTGATCGCATTTTGTGGCAAATTTTCCAGTTTTTGCGAGCTAATCATTGAATCGATCCAAACATGAAGAATTCGAGTCAAACTCAACATCATAGATCATAGACCAAGAGGAAAGAAGAGCATAAAATAGAAGAAAGACGGGATCAATGGAGCAGTAGCCGGGGGAGCAGTCTTTGAGCGGTGATTTTCGCTATGCTGAAATTTTCGCTATGATAGCGAAAATCACTGTTCATAGCGAAAATTTTTGCTTCCTGTTTTTGTGTTCAAACGACTCCGTTTTGGTTTTTCTCCTTTCTACCCTTGTAATAACTTATGTTTTGGTTTGTTTTTGTAATTTCCCTTGCTCTGCACACTATATAAGCTGAAATTGACTTGTAAACATCCAATCACTTCTTTGTAATAAATTTTGGGGGAAGCTGGCTCCCCGGTTCTAACTCTTCTGCGTTTCCCTTTTCTCTCATTTTCTTGGCACTTTCTGGGCAGCCAAACACCCCTTGATGATGACAAATCAAGGGATGCTCGACTAAAATCCCTTCCTCTTTAAGAGCGAAGGCTTACGGGTGTTGAATCCCGAAGGCTAGGGTTCCTGATGTTCTTCACGCGGTACTCCTTTGGTAGTTTTGTGTTTCATTTCTAAATTTAGGCTTTTATCCCTTCGAATCTCCTTAAATGGCTATTATTTGGTAAGCTTTTAGGGTTCAGTGGATGCTTATTGCTAGATCCACTGAGATTCATTAGTTACCCTCTATGATCCGTTTGAAAGGGTCCAGAACTCATTTTCCCTTTGTCATTGACCAACGATGTGATGGGTACCATTTATCAAAAGGAAAATTATTAGGGTCAGTTTTTACAGTTAAATGAAGAACCGGTTTGGGAGATGACTATATGTCACCCTCCCCAATGCGAGGAAAAGACCCTGGAGAACCTCAGTTGCCCTAGGATCCTAAGCCCAGTACCCTGATACTTCAAGGAGGCCTCTTTTATTTCTTTTTCTTATTTTCCTTCATTTTAATATCATCCTGCACACTACCAAAACCCCATTGTTTTTATAAATTCCTTAAATCCAAAGTGAAATTCACCATTTTTGCCTCCTTGTTAATCATTTGTGCAAAAACCCATCCACAATGTTCGACCTTGTAGCTATACTACGATGGCTTGAAATCTACTGTGATAGGAGAAATTTAGGATCTGAAATATTGATTAGTATCACTACGTGGCACAGAATCAAGCGGTAAAGGAATCATAAGTTTTTGTGGGGCGTCTTTAGTTTTATAGGAGAATTGATCAAAGATTTTCTAAAATAGCAAGGCCATTGTCTGCGAGACTTCATGAGAAAAAGATGCAAAACTTGAATTTAATGATGAATGTAAGTCGACATTTGATAAAAGCTAGATTGAACATAGCTCCTATCATGGCAACTCCAGACTGGAGCAAGAATTTTGAGATTATGTGTGAGTCTAATGATTATGCATTAGGAGTAGTTTTGGGACAAAGGATAGAAAAGAATTTTTAGACCTATATATTATGCTAGCAAGACCTTTAATGAAGCTTAAGAGAACTACTCAACTACAGAAAAGGAAATTCTAGTAATGGTCTTTGCCTGAGAGAAGTTTATACCAAATTTATTAGGATCTCATGTCATGGTGCATATAGATCCTACAACAATTAAATACCTGATGGCAAAGAAATATGCCAAACTTGGATTAATCAGATGGGTCTTATTGTTGCAAGAATTTGAATCATAGATCAAGGACAAAAAGGGCAGTGATAATGTCATAGTTGTCACTTATCTAGTATAAAGAAGCCTGTTGTATATAAAAGGGGCACTAAAATTGAAGAAAACTTTCTAGGTGAGCAGATGTTTCAGGTAAAGGTTCAATTACCTTGGTATGCTGATATGGTAAACTACATAGCTTGTGGAATTATGCCACCAAAACTCACTTATCAACATAAAAGGAAGTTGAGAACTGAAGCTAAATTATATATATGGGATGATCCATTTCTATTTAGGCGGGCGCAGATCAAATAATTAGAAGATGTATACCTGAGACTGAATAAGCTAAAATTTTAGACAAATGCCATGCATCATAATATGGAGGTCACTTTGTAGGATATCGACTAACCCAGAAGATTCTCCAATCAGGATTCTACTGGCCAACATTATTTAGAGACAGTTTTGAATGGGTCAAGCATTGTGACAAATGTCAAAGAATGGGCAACATAAATAGAAGAAATGAGATGCCTCTGGAAGAAATCCTAGTGGTGCAAATTTTTTATGTAAGGGGTATAGACCTTATGAGACCTTTCCACCATCAGTGATGAGGTTTGTTCAAAGAAATGATGCTAACACAGTTGTGGGGTTTGTTTAAAGAAACATACTGAATAGATATGGAGCCCTAAGGACCATCATCAGTGATGAGGGAAGTCATTTTGCTAACAAAGTGTTTGCAAAACTCTTGAGAAAATATGGAGTAAGACATACTGATTCGTGCCACGGTAGGGTGATCCGGAATCAAAAATATTTGTATCCTATATTCCTCCTACTGTCGTAGTCAAGCTACTGCAGTATAGTGGTCTAGGGTCGAACCGGATGGGTTTTCTTGTGGAAATGATTTGAGTGAAGTCGAATGGTGAATTTTGTTTGGATTTTAAGGTTTTTGGTAAAAACAGTGGTGTATGGTGGGTTGCAGGATGAAATTAAAATGAATAAAAATGTAAAGAGAACTCCTTAAAGTGTCGAGACTCTTTGGATTCGAGTTCTAAGAAGTTCACTTGGTCCCCGGGTTTATTTCCTCGCGTTGGGGAAAATGACCTATAGTCGTTTCCCGAATCGGATCTTCATTTAGCTTTTAAAAACTAAACCCTATGATTTTCCCTTTTGAAAGATGGCATTTAACGAACATTCATGGTCCCAGACGGTGAAAACCTACCTCCCGAACTCATCTTACATTAACAAATAGGAGGCAACTAATGGATATCACTGGATCTAGTATTAAGCCCGATAGACCACAAAGATTGCCAAATATTGGTACGTCGAAGATGCACCTAAGAGATTTGAACCTAAGTGAAGGTTAGGAGCATAAATGCCCATAAATGTGTGCGTTAGAGAAACGAGAGGACCAATAGTTACCTTCGTGGCAGTCCGGGAAAAAAAAAAAAAAAAAAAAAACATACCTTCAGAGGAAGGGCCTTAGCCCAGGCATCTTACGAGGTTGTCATCCTCGGGTGTTTGCGGTAGAAAAAGGGGATAAAGGAAGCGGCTGGAGAGAGAAAAACGAGTGAAGCTTTGCCCTAGAAATTTTATTGGTTTTTTTCTTCAACAGTGCATGTCTTGGGGGCCTTATAGCCAAACCCCTTTACCAAATTACAAAAATAACCTCCCAAATCATCTACCCTTATTCAGGCCCGAAAAGGAAAGAAAAACAAAAGAGACCAAAAGCAAAAACAAACTGGTGCCGAGGGGAATCGAAATTTGGGGCGAGGGAGGGAATGAGTGGCGACGGGAGGAAATTTCAGTGCTCAATTTTCCTTATAGTTCCACTTTTCTTGCGTTTTTACTGCTCTTCTTTCCTTCGGTATCGATACGTAATCTTGAGTTTGACTCGGATTCTTCGATCTTGGATCTACTTTCGGCAATTTTGACATATTAGCTCGTAGCGCAAAATTTACATAAGTCAGTTAGTAAAATAGTAGGGACCTTGATGTCTGGAAATGGGGTTAATTAGAATGATTAGTACCTGGCCTCAAAACACAGCCACTTGAGGGGTTCAAGCCGCACTTTTTGGGCACTAATCACACCCCCCAACCTACACATTGCTAGTCCCTTAGCAATGAAGGAAAGAAAGAAAGAAAGAGCATACAAAATGATAACAAAATAACGTTCACAAAAATGGTATTTCAAAAAGGTTGTGAATGAGTAATGCCTAACCATAAGTAAAAATCATCAAAGCGGAAATTGTCGATGACTATCCTTGAGAGAATGAATGCCATACAAAATTGAGTATTAAAGAGCCTCCTTCTTGGTGAATCAACGAAACCACGAAATCTAAGTGTTTTTGTTTGATCGGCTCAGCCGATAAAATTTGCTAAAAGCTAGTTCTCCCCCGACCTAGCTCTTACCACGACCTAGCATGCTAACCAACCCAAATAGTCGGGACCCACCTCTTATTCCACAATTCTTTTTGCGTTTAGCCAGGGGTGCGTGCGAGGAATCGACCTCACGAGTCCATGTAGCGGGGATCTCTAGGTGACTCCCAGCGATTAAGGCTTAGGGCGAGTCATAAGGATCTTCGACCACAAACTCTTCGGGTTTCACCCCGGACTTGAATGATTTAGAGACTCCAGCACCACAGCTTGCTCGACTCCACACAATGGCCATGTGTGTCCCGGCACCAAGTCGGTGACTCCCCTGACGGTGGTTCCAGGCGCTTAGGGCTTTAAAAACCAGCCATACCCCTCGGGCCCAGTGCTCGGGTTTGAGCAAAGCATTGCAATTTTTATTCTTTTTCTTTTCTTTTCTTTTCTTTTTCGAAGGCAGCATTGCTTCTTTCTCTGGGGGTCCTTAACTTTATTAAGGCGGTGATGAAACTAGGGTAGGTTATCTGCAAGTAAAGGAGGTTGCGCGATTTTTCGACTATCATTGAAACTGTGTACTCATGTGTGGTTAGTTAGCTAAAGGTGGAAGAAAAATGTCGAAATCAATAAGAATTCAACTAATCATTCACTCAACCAATCTAGCATCAATAGAATTGGACAAAGTTTAAATTTTCCAACTTGCAGGTTAGGCAAAACCACAAAAAAATTTTGATTGCAAAATGGGTCCAGATTTTGAGAAAAAAATGGAATTTGTATGGTATAATAGCTTTATAGAAGAGCCCAACAAGCCACTGAACATCACAAAATGGGTTTGCACAAAATAATGACAAAACATAAATACAAAAGCCACTTCATTTTGCTAACTCTCCCAAACCCAGGTATCTCGAATTGTCAGAAATGGGGCTCGGATTAGAAAGTGAAGTGTTGCCTCCTTCGATGAGATGTGATCATTTCTAGATAGGAAACTTAAGCTTTCCATCGACACCTTATTCACTCCGTTTGGGCTTCAAATAAACAAGTTAGGAGAAGGAAAGAGAGGAAAAAAGTGATCAGTTGGAGCATTTTGAAAATTACTCATTCATAAAAATCTCAAAAATGTTCTTTCTGGCCATATTTGGATTCTACACTCTCTAAGATTTCCAACGGTACCAAGAACGCCTAAAACGGAGTTCGGATGACAAAGTTATGGGCGAAACAGATTGGAGGGTAAAGTGGGGCCCATAAGCGAAAAATTTTAAACTAAGCTAGCGAAAATTACTGTGCTAGCGAATTTTTTTATTTTTTTTTTATTTTTTTTATTTTTTAATATCAAATAAAATAATTAATTTAAAAAATAAAAAATAAAAGTAAAAATAATAATAAAAAAATTAAAAATATATTTTTTTTAAGAGACAACAATTTTTTTATTTTATATATATATATATATATATATATATATATATATATATATATATATATATATATATATATATATATATAATAAAAAAAGAAATTTGAAATAAAAATAGTATATATAAAAAAACAAACTTATAAATATAAAAAAAATAAAAAAAATAAAAAAAAAATTTAAAATGGAACCTTTATTACACTTTAATTTTGAGCGATTTTAAGTGAAATAGCTCTACAGTTTTTTACATTAGTATGAAATTTAACTATAGCGAAAATTTTGTAATTTTAAGCTATATGCAAGGCCTCTCCTTCACTAAAATTGTATTTAAGCTAAGCTTCACGAAAATTCTGTTTATACTCCCGTGCCGCGATCTTGATCAATCTCAAAATTTCACGAAAAACTGCAAAAATTAATGCAAGAAAAATTAGGAAAAATTGCAGAAAAGTAAAAATTAATTTAAAAACGTAAATTAACTAAAAATTAGAGAAAATCTAATAAGAAAAATTGATGAAATCAAAATAAAATACGATAAAATAAAATAAGACAAGAAAAATTAAAACAAAAAGTGGGGAAGGTTGTGCTCCCCCCAAACCACTTCCTTAGGCCTTTGGAGGCTGTCGGAACTAGCGGAGCTCAGAAATGCCGAGGGTTCGGGTGCTCCAAATCCTAACCAGCACCCAAACCATCCATTATGCCATGCGGTATGTGCACCTGCCATCTTGTTTGAGGTAGTGGCAAAATTCTGTACAATGGCCACTAATCTCTTCAAGTTTTTCAGCATGGGCAGTGATGGGGTGGATTTTGGAGATGGTGTTTTAGGTGTGGATTGTGTTGCGAGTGAGGTAGAATATCTATGGTGATGAGTTATTGTGGATCAGGTTGGTGACAGGCAGATGCGTTGAAAGTTCATTCCATGGGATGGTTGAAGGGGATGGTTCTGAAGAGAGACTCTTCCGCATTTTCCTCTGCCTCGTAACTCACATTCAAATTGTGAAGAGCTGTGGGTTCTTCATCAACCTTGACAGATTGACCATCTCTCTGGTTCTCATCTTTCGATGGAACAGGCGAGTTGTGACTTTGAAATAGATCTTGCGGAACTAATCAGATTTACGCTCCATTCACTTTGAAGTCCATCAATTCTCTTGTTTACATTGTTTTCATAGTGTCGATTTTGACTTAATTGAGCGATGATTGTCCTCACGTGGCGCTTCCGCAAAGTTACCCACTAGCTTGGTAAGGTCCAAAATGGCTTGCTCAATTGGAGAAATTAATTGTGGTGGTTGAGGTGGCTGAGGAGTTGAGGTATCTTGTGGAGGCACCATGTAGG